>SJYX01007382.1:234691-252875 GCA_006410675.1 Oreotragus oreotragus
GCTTTATTGACTATGCCAAAGCCTTTGACTGTGTGGATCACAATCAACTATGGAAAATTCTTCAAGAGATGGGAATACTAGACCACCTGACCTGCCTCCTGAGAAATCTGTATGCAGGTCAGGAAGCAACAGTTAGAACTAGACATGGACCAACAGACTGGTTTCAAATCGGGAAAGGAGTACATCAAGGCTGTATATTGTCACCTTGCTTATTTAACTTCTATGCGGAGTACATCATGAGAAATGCTGGGCTGGATGAAGCACAAGCTGGAATCAAGATTGCTGAGAGAAATATCAATAACCTCAGATATGCAGATGACACCATCCTTATGGCAGAAAGTGAAGAAGAACTAAAGAGCCTCTTGATGAAAATGAAAGAGGAGAGTGAAAAAGCTGGCTTAACGCTCAACATTCAGAAAACTAAGATCATGGTATCTAGTCCCATCACTTCATGGCAAATAGATGGAGAAATAATTGAAACAGTGAGAGACTTTATTTTGGGGGGCTCCGAAATCACTGCAGATGGTGACCACAGCCATGAAATTAAAAGGTACTTGCTCCTTGGAAGAAAAGTTATGACCATCCTAGACAGGATATTAACAAGCAGAGACGTTACTTTACCGATTAAGGTCCATCTAGTCAAAGCTATGGTTTTTCCAGTAGTCATATATGGATGTGAGAGTTGGACTATAAAGAAAGCTGAGCACCGAAGAATGATGCTTTTGAACTGCGGTGTAGGAGAAAACTCTTGAGAGTCCCTTGGACTGCATGGAGGTCAAACCAGTTCATCCTAAAGGAAATCAGTCCTGAATATTCATTGGAAGGACTGATGCTGAAGCTGAAACTACAATACTTTGGCCACCTGATGTGAAGAACTGACTCATTTGAAAAGACCCTGATGCTGGGAAAGACTGAAGGTGGGAGGAGAAAGAGATGACAGAGGATGAGATGTTGGATGGCATCACCGACTCAATGGACCTGAGTTTGAGTGAACTCCAGAAGCTGGTGATGGGACAGGAAAGCCTGGCATGCTGCAGTCCATGGGGTTGCAAAGAGTCAGACACGGCTGAGCAACTGAACTGAACAGAACAGAGGCTTCCCCAAGGCCCTCTCCATGGTTGGGAGCAGATTTCCCTTCAGCCCCGGGCTGCCTCCAAACAGCAGCCTGATTCTGCTCCAACTCCAGGAGCCTGGCCTGTCTGGGGTGACTGCCTGGATTCCTTCCTGTGGCAGTGACCAGGGCCACATCCCCAGAGCTTCCTGGACTACAATCAAGGCCCAGCTCCTCCCCAGCCCTGCCTCCTCCTCAGCCCCGCCTCCTCCTTCACTTAGTTCTCCCTGAAAACCAGGTTGGGGGCACTGCTGCCTTGACCAGGAAGCTCCACACTTGCAGGGCGTGCTGCCGACAGGCAGGACGGCGTGGAGCAGACTCAGCGGAAGCTTGGTCAAAGGCCATGCCCGGGTGAGGTCGCGGGCTGCACTGTGTGGCTGTGAGTGACCATCCTACTCCAGGCAACAGACACTGAACGTCCCCCTGGACACGAGAAGATGGGATACAGAGGGCCTGGGCTTCAGACAGGTGGGAGGGCCTAGAGGCAGCGGAGACACCCCCAGGTGTGAGGGCCATGGGGCCGTGCTGAACGCTGTCACTGCCGGGTCCTGAACCAGGAGATGGCCGTCCTGGGGACGGAGGAGGTGGGCAGAGCCGGGCCTCAGGGTCACGCTGTGAGGTGTCAGGTGGCCTCAGCAGGAACAGTTATCATGGTGTCACCTTGTTTGCAATTGACCTCACCCTCCTTCCACCCGAGCTGCTTCTCCCATCCCAGTCAGTTGATTCTTTCCTCCACTTTTGCCAACAGGGATGCAATGGTTTGTATAAAACTGTGAGACACCCAACACACAGCAAAGAGGCCTCGAGTCTGCTCTCTGGAGTCGCACCTGCAAAATTCCGTTCATAGAGCTTCTCCAGAGGATCCCATTCTTCCTAAAGGAGAAGGAGCGGCAAACCTACCAACATCAACATGTGTGGAGGTGGCAGGTGTGATTCATAGGTAGTTGATTTCAATAAACAGAGAGTTAACCCCACAGGGCAATTGAGACACTGCCTCCTCCCAGACAGAGACCCCTCAGCTGGAACCAGCCTCCTTGGCTCCCACTTCCCACAAGGCCCTGTTTCCACTGTCAGGGAGCCAGTCCCCCCTGCACAACCCTGGGGGCCCTGGAGCAGGGCAGGCCCACACCAGAAGCATGGTGAGGACAAAGGAAAGGTGAGAGGGGCTGCCGTCTGCCAGGCTGTGGTCCAGAAGCAAAGCCAGGGAGACATATGCACAACCTTGCCCTTCAGGGTTAAGGATCCAGAGCTGATTGCAATGTTCACGGTTCTTGGTGCCACAGTAGAAACATGCTCTGTGCTGGGACAAAAAGAAATCATCCTCTGTTCTTGGGGTTCACAAAACTGCTGGGGACTCAGAAAACAGGCCCTTCCCTGGAGTCCAGGCAGCAGGGACCTGATGAAAGTGACTCAGGCACCCCAGCCTGTGTACCCTATTGACCTGTATGTGACCTCTCCAGCTCTGCCTCCCTCACTCCAGCCCCTGATTCTGGAACAAGCACCCCACTGCCCAAGCCTGGAGCATCTCCCCAACTCTGGGTACCAGACATAGAGAAGCCTCATTTCTAAAACGAACCACATAGGGTTCCTGTGAACAATAAATACACAGATTTTAACCTGCCCCAGTCCATGCACATCTGTGGTTTGTGTTTAAGCACATCTGATCTTAAACGTTTATAAGCCACACTTCACCAAATGTTTTATTCACATATATATACATAAATACACACACACATAAACACAGATATATTTACTGTGTTTTATATATTTCTGATTTCCAGAATGAAAATCCCATTGAGGAGGAGGGCAGACAGGAATGGGCCAGGCTGCAGCAGGAGGCACCTGCAGGCTGAGTGTGGGAAGTTCTGAAGATAACATGTCCTTCCTCTGCAGGGACCACATCCTGGGAAGTGAGGAGAGGCTGGTTTGTGAGGGATGATACCTCTGGTTCAATGGAGCTCTGAATAAGTCTGCAGCTGAACAAAGGCTAAACTGGAGTTGGTGGCCCTTTCTGACTTCAAGAATCATTCTAGCAGCCAGTGCCTTATTTTTTTGACAGTTGTAGAGAAAATAAATTTTTGAAAACTAGTGAAGGGCCTTTGTTTCCTTCCTGTGTCAGCTGAAGACAGGCTCCTGGCTACTTTATACAGGGGAGATTTCATCAAGCCCCAAGCTCACAAGGAGAACTGATGGGAACTAGACTCATTTCCACGGTTCAGCAGGGTGAGCTGGAGTTTATCACCTGCTCCCAACCAGCACCTGGAGCCCTACTGGGTGCTTTAGACTGGAGCCAGGAGGACAAGCAGCCAGAGAGAGTTTATAGGAAAAGAAAACCACCCCAGAGACCAGATACACAGGAGTGATGTGGACAGGAGATCGGCAATCATCAGGCACCAGGTACTTCTTGGGTCCCTGTGTGGGGGAAACAAGACACAGAGAAGCCCAGATCCAGAACCTCAACAGATAAACACTATGTTTGTGGACTGGAGGACCGGGAGGGATGTTCTAGGTGTACCAGTAACAAACAACCCCAGACCTAGTGTTCACAAAGACAGAGGCTAATTCTTGCTCATGCTTCATGTCCATCTCGTCTTAGCTGTGGGTTTGGTCCACATCATCGTCATTGCATGACCCAGGCTCCTGGGGCAGCTTCTATCTGGAACACTGCTGTTCACTGTGGCAGGGGAAAAAGAATGATACACTAGTTTCTAAAGCTTCTATCAGAGGGGACACCCCACTCCTCTAGCATTCCACTGGTGCAAATTACACATCAGAGGCAGGTGACGTCCCACTGGACTTAAAGCTGACAGAGTGTGAGGTCTGGAGCTGCTGCAGCCATTCTGTATCCATTAGGATAATCTGAAAATGAAGCTGACCTGGAAGAAATGAGACAGAGGGTGAGAGGGAAAGTTGGCCCTGATAGTATCACTGGGTCTGAATCCAGCCTTGGAGAAGCCAGGACTAGCCCTAGACTGTGGAGGAGCTTGAATCTGAAACCCTCAACCTATCTAAAATGGGTTAGAGTTGGGTTTTCTGTCACTTACTCCCAAACAAGTTCTAGCTGCACAAAGCACTTCAGGCTCTGCCTGGCCTTTCTCAGGACATGGGACCGAGGAGATGGAGAGTCCACTGATGCAGGAAGACCTCCTCACAGGCAAGGGCCATAGACTAGCAAGAGGGCTCCAGGATCAGCCCTGGAGTCTGTCGTCCTGGGGTGGAACCTGGCTTTTCACTTGTGCAACTTCTGCCTCATCTCCTCTCTCTCTAAATCAGAACCATAATAGAGCATACTTTTTGAGACTGCTATGGGATTAAGGAGACCAGACAAGTACATTGGAAATACCTGTCAGTGCTCAAGAAAAGTCAACTGGGCTTGGCTCTGTGTCCCCAATACCCACCCAGGGTCTGGAGTGAGTAGTTTCTCAGGAAATGTGACAAGACTGTGAGCACAATCCTTCATGAGATATGACCCACGTGAGGACGGGGACCTCAGAGAACATGGGGATGAGGAGGTCTCCCAGAGAAGGCAGATAAGGAACCTTTGACCATGAACAAGTGGGATTCCTAGGGGAAGAGGGAGATAGGAGGGACAGAGGCTTTTCCCACAGCAGTGACAAGGATCAGTGGGAGAGGCTGGCTGGTGTCATCTTTGAGGGCTTTGTATAACAAAGCACAGGTAGATGGGTGTGAGTGGGCATGAAATGTTACAATATATTGTCCAGTGGAAGCGGATGGCTATGAAATGCCATGTACTGTATTATCCTATGTTTGGTGAAAGAAAAGTTTTACATATCTTTGCATAAAAGTGAACAAGAAGAATCATCAAAATATTACTAGAAAACCTGAATTATTAGCCCTTTTCTCTCCTTATTCTCCAAATAATTGTTTAAATTTCATAATATCTGAATATTTATTTTGTAAGTATCTGAATAATATATATAATTTTTAAGTTCAGTTCAGTCGCTCAGTCGTGTCCGACTCTTTATGACCCCATGAATCGCAGCACGCCAGGCCTCCCTGTCCATCACCATCTCCCGGAGTTCACTCAGACTCACGTCCATCGAGTCCGTGATGCCATCCAGCCATTTCATCCTCGGTTGTCCCCTTCTCCTCCTGCCCCCAATCCCTCCCAGCATCAGAGTCTTTTCCAATGAGTCAACTCTTCGCATGAGGTGGCCAAAGTACTGGAGTTTCAGCTTCAGCATCATTCCTTCCAAAGAAATCCCAGGGTTGATCTCCTTCAGAATGGACTGTTTGGGTCTCCTTGCAGTCCAAGGGATTCTCAAGAGTCTTCTCCAACACCACAGTTCAAAAGCATCGATTCTTTGGCACTCAGCTTTCTTCACAGTCCAACTTTCACATCCATACATGACCACAGGAAAAACCATAGCCTTGACTAGATGGACCTTAGTCGGCAAAGTAATTATTTTTTTAGTAGTTTTATTAAAAAATAATAATAATAAGCCAAACCACAAGGGGGAAAAATGACTCCACTTTCTCAAAGAAATCAATCTCATGAGAAGGAAAGACTCATTAAAGATAAAAGGAAGAAGGGAGGGGCAGTGAAGACAATGTGCAGATGTTGATGATGAGAGTGCTTGTGACTGTGGCTGCTGCTGCTGCTGCTAAGTCACTTCAGTTGTGTCCGACTCTGTGTGACCCCATAGATGGCAGCCCACCAGGCTCCCCCATCCCTGGGATTCTCCAGGCAAGAATACTGGAGTGGGTTGCCATTTCCTACTCCAATGCATGAAAGAGAAAAGTGAAAGTGAAGTCACTCAGTCTGTCCGACTGTTAGCCACCCCATGGACTGCAGCCCACCAGACTACTCCATCCACTGGATTTTCCAGGCAAGAATACATGGGTGGGGTGCCATTGCCTTCCCCTGTGACTGTGGAGAGGATCACAATAATGATGCTGACAACCTTAGTCCTGCGCTCAGGAGGATGTGTCCTTGGACCAGAGAATGGGCCACTCTGCCTCAGCTCCCTCATCTGCAAACTGAGGATAAACTATCCCCACGTCATGAGGACTGAGTGAGCTGGTCCTGTGATTAGAGCTCCACAAGCAGGACCAGTGCTGAGTGAGCTTCATTAGCACTGGTCTTCTCATCTGCACACCAGCCAGGAAAAGAAGCACCAGGGGGTCCTTCTCCTGGGGCTGGGATCTCAGAGAGGCAGTGACAGAGGCCACTCTCGCGGGCTGCCCAGGAAGGGGACATGCTCACCAGGAGCCTGGTTTGCTTCTGTCTGCTGTCAGTGGGGAAGCCCAGTCTGGATTATTTCACAGGCTTTTCTAATTCCATGTCCTGATCTTGCTACAGCAGGAAAATTGTGTAGGTTTAGAAGCCAGATTCTCTATAAGAAAAGATAAAATTGCCTCCAGCAGAGAGGTGACATGGAGAGAGAGTTCCCCTTTGCTAAGAGGTATCAGAGAGTCACCTTGTGGGGGAAGACAGGCTTGCCTGCTTCAATCTCATTTCATCCCAAATTCAGTCTCTCTCAACTGCTCACATAACGTGCTCACATCCAGAGCTGGGGCCAAGGCTAGAGGAGGAACGGCAGATTCACATCACTAGAATGATGCACAGCCACGTCCTTTCTATGGGCCATGACGTGCAGGTGTGGAGAGACCCGGGGTTGCAAGTGACAAACACTTCCTCTTTCTCCCTAACCCTGTGCCTTAGGGCCAATGTCAGGGCTCACAAGGCACTGTCCCTAGACATGCTGGGATATGCTTGGGGCCGTAGGCTGGGTTGTCTACCCAACTGTGACCCTCAGGTTGGTGCTGCAGGTGGTCAGTCTCAGGACAGAAAGTGGCAGTGCTGTGAGCATCCGGAGCTAAGGAGATGCTAGAAGGGCCTTCATGAGGAGGTGGACCACAGGCAAGCGTGGAGGATGAGCGTGTTGACAATGGCTTTGGGGGAGGGAGGGGCATTCTGGGAACAGCCAAGGTGAGGGCACAATCCCAACGATGGAGAGTAAAAACTGACCACATAGATCAAGGGCATATTGTGCCACATAGAGGATGCGTAGGAGCATGAACACGGGCCAGCTGGCTGAGTTTGAGCCCAAACACTGCAGTTCACCACCCGTCCAACATTAGGTGAGTCTCTCAACCTGTCTGTGCTTCAACTGCACCATTAAAATGAGGATGGTAGTGACTTCACTTTCACTTTTCACTGTCATGCATTGGAGAGGGAAATGGCAAGCAACTCCAGTGTTCTTGCCTGGAGAATCCCAGGGACAGGGGAGCCTGGTGGGCTGCTGTCTCTGGGGTCGCACAGAGTCGGACACGACTGAAGCGACTTAGCAGCAGCAGCAGCACTATCTTACAGACTTGTGATGATGTAAAAAGAGTAATAAATTGAAATCACTTAGAGCAGTCCCTGGATTTGTGAACACCACATTCAGTGATGGTTGTGGTCATAACAGTGATGATGACAACAGTGATGTTGATAATAATGGCAATGAAACTAAGGGTGGCAATCCTGACAATCACTGTCTAGTCATAGTCAAAGCTATGGCTTTTCCAGTAGTCATGTATGATGTGAGAGTTGGACCATAAAGAAAGCTGAGTGCTGAAGAACTGATGCTTTTGAACTGTGGTTTTTGAGAAGACTCTTGAGCGTCCCCTGGACTGCAAGGAGATCAAATCGGTCAATCCTAACAGAAATCAGTCCTGAATATTCATTGGTAGGACTGATGCTCAAGCTGAAACTCCAATACTTTGGCCACCTGATGTGAAGAACTGACTCACTGGAGACAACACTGATGCTGGGGAAGACTGAAGGTAGGCAGAGAAGGGGACGACAGAGGATGAGATGGTTGGATGGCATCACCAACTCAATGGATGTGAGTTTAAGCAAGCTCTGGGTGTTGGTGATGGACAGAGAAGGCTGGCATGCTGCAGTCCACGGGGTCACAGAGTCAGACACGACTGAGCAACTGAACTGAACTGAACTGATGCTGATGCTGACGATAACAATGGTGAAAGCAAACAGCCCAGAATGGACTTAATGTCCTTCCAGAATCAAACCCTGAGGCTCCCAGAGACTTCTAGAAGCCCCTGTGAATGCTGCTCAATTCTAGACACATCAAGGGAAGAAAAAGATACTCTCAAAACTAAGACAGGGGATCTTTAAGAGCAATAGGAAATGTAGTTAAATAATCAAAATTAAATTTCTTCCAGTCTAGACACAAATAATGAGATTTCACAGAATTATAATTTGAAGTGCAATATACTATAGAACATCTGACTATCACTCAAATGTGATTTTCTCCCCTTGTAATTGATTAGTGGGATAGACTTTCCAAGGTATAAATAGCACTCACAGCTGATCATGGGCAGAAGCTGATGTCCCCAATGTCTCTATGTCAGAATACCCTCCTGATGCACAAATGATACACACCATGTCACCAATCCAGGGTCACAGCCCATGGCTCACTCTCTGCCCTGTGGAGAGCAAAGGCACTGCCTGGGTTCAATGCTACAAAGCCATTATCATTTGGTCCATACTGATTGGCAGCCTTGGAGAGCTGAGCTGAGTGATCCTCCTAGACAGAGGCAGGACCACCGGCATCTCATCTTGCCTGGAGCTGGGACTGCTCCTTACAGGACCCGATCTCCTCAACTGGATCCCGCAGCTTAATGATGTTGAACTGCAGCTGAGAAAGATCAGAGGAGGATGAAAGGGAGGCTTGACTCCTTTCTGTGATTCTGGGGCCAGCACTCTCACCTGGGTCTTCATGGGTCTATGTTCTCTGTATAAATAAGAATGTTTCTGAATTTGCACATGGGAGTCTGTGTGAGCACCTGTGATGTGTGTGCCATGTCCAAGTTTGCAGGTGTGTCTCAGCCTTTGCCCAGGGCATGTGCATGTCAGCCTATCTTATGACAATGACATGTTTTCTTTCTCTAGACAAGCCGTGGCCTCCTGGACTGGTCTCCCTTCCCACTCTCTGGAGCCCACTGGCAGGACAGATATTTAAACGGTAAACTGGATCACTTCCCTCCTTGGTTAAATCCTCCCACCGCTTCTGCATCATCGGACAACGATTGACATACTTGTTCGTGGGGACCTCGACACATTTCATCTTTGCCTCGCGCAAAGTCTTAGGGACTCGTAATTACAGGTGCGTGTAAGGGACCCAGGAACAATCTTGCTCCTACAACCGAATCGTCCAAATCCCCACCGTCCCCCGTCCCCCTCCACTGAACTCGGACACGTAAAGGTTGGGTGGAGACCACTTTGACAGGGTCTCAGCTGTGGTCCTCCGATAGTCCAGGAAACGCCCGTCTCTGGCAGGCGCTGCAGCTTCAGGAAGAACAAATGCCCACCCCACACCATGGAGGTTCCAGGGAGACCACTCAGCCAGACACCACCGCTGCTGGCCCCAGGAAATGAATCTCATCGCTCCATCCCACCTTGCAGAGGCTAGCCTCCCTGCCAGTGCCATCTTCTCTCTTCCAGAGCAGAGGCTCACGGGAGGCTTGGATTGGCAGGCCTGAGTCATGTGACTGTTTCCCGCTGCAAGGGAGGCTGGGAAACCAACTTCTAGTTTCCACCCTAGTTGGCTTAGCAGGTTTAGGGGTGGCAGGGGGCAGGGGGAGGTGACTTGAGCCTGTGCATTTCCAACCCACCTCTGGTGAAACTGTCCCAGAGTCGACACCAGGAGGCTATCAGGTCCTTTGCGGGCAGAGACGCAGGCGCTGCAGCTTCAGGAAGAACAAATGCCCACCCCACACCATGGAGGTTCCAGGGAGACCACTCAGCCAGACACCACCGCTGCTGGCCCCAGGAAATGAATCTCATCGCTCCATCCCACCTTGCAGAGGCTAGCCTCCCTGCCAGTGCCATCTTCTCTCTTCCAGAGCAGAGGCTCACGGGAGGCTTGGATTGGCAGGCCTGAGTCATGTGACTGTTTCCCGCTGCAAGGGAGGCTGGGAAACCAACTTCTAGTTTCCACCCTAAAAAGTGAGACTCCCAATGAGGGAAACATATCTTGAGGAGGAAGGTCTCCCAGCCATGGGCTGCACGACATCCAAGCCAGCTTCTCCCACAACCAGACCCTTGCCACAAGACTCACAGACACCCCCTCCGTCTTTCATTCTCCCACGCACCAGGCCCCCCACTCCGGCTCCTAGAACATTCTTCTCCCAGCTCTCAATCTGGACCTCAGCCCAAATGCCTCCTCAGAGAGACTTCCTCTGACCACCCCAGTCATTCCATATGCAAGGCCGTGTGGCACTGAAAATGTTGCGGAGATAGTTCCCACCTGCCTTCACCTTTCAACACGAGATTATTTTTAAAAAATGAGAAAGTCTTTCCGGTTTAGCAATACAGCCCTTCACTCAGCCAGACACCATGATTGGGACAGGTCCTGACCACAGATGCTCCACACAGACCCTGGGCTCCTCCAAGGGGGCCGTTCTGGGGCTAAAACTGAGCCTCGTGGTTGAGTGTGTGTGAGGTGTGTAAGGTTTCTTCACAAGATGTACCCTGAGTGCTTTTTCTCTGGTGGCGTCAGCAATGGAAAGAGGCTGACACAGCACGTGGTCATCGTGTAGGGAGGTAAAGGGTAGTAAATGGAGGGAGCTGTGTGGATATCCACCAGGGAAATTTCTAAGTTAAGACAGGGCACACCGTGGGGTTTTGGCACACACTCATCCAAACATTAAATGCAGATAAACACGCAACAAAAAGAAGGGAGGGGGATGGAAAGGGAAAACGATCTGCACCATTTGGGTCATTCCTGTCCAGAAGTCTTATGTACCAAATGTAGGAATCAGAGGATGGGGATCCGTTGTCCTCTCATCTTATCTCCAAGGGTTGAATATCTTCACCATCTTGATGATTCAGTGTTTAAAACTGTTTTGTTTTGTTTGTTTTTTCCACTCAAAATGACCCTACAAATGAAGCATGTATTTCACCCTTCACTCGGCAGAGGAAAAAAAAAAGAAAAACTTGTGATCTGTTCAATGCTGGACTATTCATGTATTTTTTTAAAAAACTCTATTTTAACCTAAACCCTGTGTAAGATGTGATTTCCATGTTGTCATTATTTTCATGGCCCCTATGTCTTGTGCAGCATCTCTACATCAAACTTCATTCTGAACACTGAGGGCCCACCAGCTGGGAGTAGAACAATCCTGTGCATGAAACCTCCGTGGGTGTGTGGCCAACTCTAACTTCCCTGGCCTCAGTTTCCTCCTTGGTAACCGTGGATGATAGAAGAAGCTACCTCACTGGGAGAGGATGGAATGAGATAAGTCATCTAACCCCCTTAACACAAGACCTGTCATCTAGGAGGTACTCCATAAATGCTGTGGTTATTAACTTCATGTTCACAAAATGGATTTTGCAGTAAAGTGTGCAGAAATAGTTTTGAAATTTGTCATGCTGTATTTCAGGGCATTTGTGAATGAAGCACTGAGTTTTAAAGGCTTTTATCACATGTTTTCTCATAACTAGGATGCTGGTCTCAAATATTTCTTATTTTTCCTCACCTAGCTGCCTCAACTCATATTTCTGATCCCCTCAGTCCTAATACTTAAGCCTAGACTTCAGGGGAATAGCAGGAACTGAGACTATCATTTTATTGTTTGTTTTTTTAGATTAAAGTTTATTTTCTGACTCCCTACAATCTTGCCTTTCACACATGCCTGTGGGCTGTTAAAGTTTAGTCAGAGCATCCCTTTCATTACTTCATATCTCCTTCCCCCAGCTTGTCATCTGGAAGGAAGCATATCGTTTTCAGTCAGCTCACATGAGATGATTTTTAATTTATACCTGAGTGAGAGCTGACATTGCTCAACCTTTCCCAGTGTTCCCTCAGGCTCCCATGTCAGCCAGTATCACCTTCTCCTCCCCTCCCTGCTCCATTACTTCTCTCCCATAGCCACTCATACAAGGCAAACTACTTAACCAACCCCAGATGCAGTGGGTCATCCCTCCAGGAATCCTTCAGCCTTACCGCAGGGCATCTCCCCTTCCCCGGTTTCTGGGTGCACCTCACCCCTACTCTCTCCCCTCCCACCATCCAGGATGCCCTGCTCCCTGAGACCTCAGATCTCTCAGGAAGGTCCATCCCCTCCAGCCCACAGGACAGTGCTGCTGCTTCTCTCAGACTCAGGGAGAGGCCAGGGTGAGGCCTGTGGCTACAGGACACAGCAGAGGTTTGTCACACTGATGAGAACTCAGCCAGTCTCCTGGGAATCCTACTGATAATGTCTGAGGTGAAGTCACAGTGACCTCCCTCCTGGAGTCCGCATGGTGCAGACTTCCTCCCTCTGCCCTTCCCTGTCTCCACCTCCCGGAATCTCTGACCCATGCGGTCATTTGCAGAGCTTGATCTTCCCTGCGCTGCTCACACCCAGCACCCAAGGAGAACCTGGTCCACAGTACTTAGCTAGCAATAACAGCAGAAAGAGTGAGCATCAGGGAAACTGGGGAGGGGGCCAAGGTCCTGGGTCTACATCCACATCCTGATCCTGCCTGTCCTTTGCATGAGGCTTAACATCATCCCAAGAACTTGCTGTGGGTCACCTGCCACAGGACACAGGACTGGGATCAATCCAAGAGCTGGTGCCACCAGTGATAACAAGGGAAACAGAGAAATTCCCTGACTACAAGAGGAATAATTGGGGTGTGGGTCAAAGAAAAAATAACCTCCCTTCCCACTTCAGAAAGTTTGTAAAGTACAGAACATAAAGACTAGCTTTCTTAACAAAATAAACCTTCAGATGTATCATTTTCAAAGGGCACAAACATGACAATCTTTTAGAAACTGACATCAGCACATCATCCATTTTCCCAATCTATTTCCTTTCCTCACCAATTCTAGGAGGTTCATCTGGTTTCTTTGTCAAGCTTGCTAAGCCAAGGGCAGCATCACACTCTAGGCAGGCAATTAGCTCTCAAGATTCTGATCCATGATGATAGTGATTTGGGACCGACTCACCTTGTCCTGTAGAGTAGGAAATGGCAACCCACTCCAGTATTCTCACCTGGAAAAGTCACATGGGCAGAGGAGCCTGGTGGGCGACAGTCCATGGGCTCACCAGAGACTGACACAACTGAGCGCGTATGCAGCAGCAGCACCTTGTCCTGCGGTAAGGTAAACCTTGACAGGCGGGTCTTCTTTGTAAAGCAAGTGCCTGACTTAAGCTTTGATTGCCAAGGCATCCACTTCAAAGAGGTATCCATTTCAAAGAGGCATCCACTTCAAAGATGGCCATTGCAAATAAACACAGTCTCAGCCATAAAGAATCAGGCCATCTCCCTCCAGTGGGATGCCTTTGTTTTAAAGATCTTGGTTGATTTTGACAGCTGACCATTGGGGTCACTTGTTTTTACTCTTCTTGTGCTTTAAATTCCCACTCTTATATATATATATTTTTTAAATTTGTACTTTTTAACACCAAAAACATTTTGTATTGGGGTATAGCTAATAAATTTACCAATAAAGAGTGAGCCCTCAAAACCTAAGGGCCCCTACCCTGACCCCAGTAAAATCAGAACCCCAGATCCATGATCTCTCTACCTATAACCTTGTGGTGGGCCCAGATCCTGTAAGTAATAAAGCTTTTTTCCCCAAAGTTTCCTGATGGCCTAAAGGGCATCCTGCAATCATAATAAGAACTACAAGGGCTGGTCCAGCTGTGAAATAGTTGTTGATAGCCTGAGAGCAGTACACAACACCTCCCTCTCAGGATACTGGTGAACACTGCCAACCTTCCCCACTGGGCATCTGCACTCATTCTTCTCACCACATCTTATATTCATCGAACAAGGTCAGCTCCACTCCAACACCTTGCACATACACCTGCTCAGGTGGAGCAGTCTTCCATTCTGTGTGGGCTGAAGGTCAGCTCTTTCTTACTTCCTGACAAACTTAATGGCTTAGACAACACAAAATTTTATCTCACAGATCTGTGGGTCAGAAGTCTGGCATGGGTCTCACTGTTCTGAAATCAGGGTTTCTGCAGGCTGAGTTTCTTCCTGGAAGCTCAAGGGGAAGACCTGCTTCCTTGCTCATTCGAGTTGTTAGCAGAAGTCAGTTCCTTGTGGTTGTAGGACTGAGACCCCTGTTTCCTTCTGACTGTCATATGAAACTCTTTCAACCTGCTAGAGGCCATGTATGTGCCTTGCCTCATAGCCCCTTGCTCCATCTTCAGAGCCTGCAATAGTGGACAAACCCCTCTCACACTTCAAATCTCTCCTCATTCCTCCGGCTCATTTCTCTGGCCCAGTTAATAAAGGTTATCCTATTTCAAGGACTCACATGATTAGGTTGGGCCCACCTGGATAATCCAAGATGTTCTCCCCATCTCAAGATCTTAATCACATCGGCAAAGCCTTATGTAAGGTAACATGATCACAGGTTCTGGCAATTAAGGTATAGACATCTTTCACCAAAAACTAATGATGTTGAGCATATTTTCATGTACTAATTATCTACATAAATATATTTTTTGGAGAAAATTACCTGTTCAAGTCACTTGCTTAATTTTTATAAAAAAAAAAAAAAAACGCTTGCCTAATTTTTAAATTGGGTCCTTAATTGTTTTGCAGTAAGTTTCCAATATCTTTATATATTGTGGATATGTGAGCGTGTGTGTGCTCAGTCACTCAGTTGTGTCCAGCTACTCTTTGCGACCTCAAGGACTGTAGCCTGCCAGGCTCCTCTGTCCATGGGATTTCCCAGGAAAGAATACTGGAGTAGTTCGCAATTTCCTCCTCTGAGGATTTTCCCAACCCAGGGACCAAACCCGCATCTCTTGCATCTCCTGCATTGGCAGGCAGATTCTTTACCACTGCGCCACCTGGGAAGCCCCCATGTATTGTGGATACCAGACACCTATCAAATACGTGGTTTGCAGACATTTTCTCTGTTCTGTAGGTTGTCTATTCATTTTCTTGATAATGTTCTTTGAAGTACGAATGTTTTACATTTTGATGAAATGTTGTTTATGCTTTTCTTTGTCACTGATGCTTTTGGTGACCCTGCTAAAAATCCATTGCCTTCACAGAGCAGGCACACAAGGAATATTAGTTGGATGAATAAGGGTTGCCATCTATGGAGTCTCACAGAGTTGGACACAACTGCAGTGACTTAGCAGCAGCAGCAGCAGAATAAGGCTTCATCTTCAACAAGGTTCAGGAGGGTGTAACGGAGACCCCAAACACTTGGGCTGGGGCTGAATGATAGCCAGTCAGCACCATCCTCACGTTTCCCCTAGTGCCCTCCCCATCTCCCCCTTCTCCAATACTGTGTGAACTATAGTGTCACAGTATCCTTGTGATACATGTGAGTACAAGCCTGTCCTGAATCCCCATTAAATGTAAAACTATGACCGAGGTTGGGATGATGGAGAGGGTGAGTAAGACTGTGCCTTGTAGGACAGTGTGAGGACTGAGATCACTCATGGGAATACCTCTCACCAGTTGGTTATTCCCACACATCAACCCCAAGGCCTGTTTGCCAGGGTCTGTGAGATGAGCTTTCATGTCATCACTCCAGGTGGGAAGTGGAAACCACTTGCATTAATTTATAAACCTGTACACACTGACTGGTAGTTACCACTGGAAACAGTTCTGTATGAAGTCCAAATGTGATTTTGAATATCTGTTTCATTTAATCTCTTCTTTATTTATTTCTACTGTGTATACCTTTACATATGTGTCTCTTCGTAAATGTATACAGTTCTGACAAAATGTTTATTTATAATATCTTATAATATATATTATTATTATAGTTTATAATATACTATTTTTGATATTTTTTCTGAACATTTAACAACTTAAACAAATAGTTGTGCAGCCTCCCTCTACCCATCCCCCCACCCCCTCTTACTGACCTAACTGAAAATCTGACACTGGTTGGTACCACACTCCCTGAGCATCAGATCCCTTGTTTATTCATAGTAAACCCCCCACTCAGAAGTGAGAACACTCAGCAGAAATTCTCTAAACCATATGCATTAGCTTTGAAAAAGAAGAAGAAATGCCCCCTAAGAGCCCAGAGAAGAGATGAAATGGAGGACAAAGCTGAATGAAATTCCCCATCTCTGAAACAGAGAGAACACTGAAGCCCAAATACGCAAATAAAATTTTAAAAGACTGATTGGAAATGATAAGAGCAAACACATTAGAACTAATAAAAGAGATATACCAGAAGCAAAGAATGAATTAGCTCTAATCTTTGCAAGATAAGATGTTAGAGGAAATGTAGGCTCTGGCTGTGAGCCCCGGAATGCAAGATAACAGGGCAGTAGCTTGTGCAACGGATTAGCTGAACGTGGTTGTGAAGGAAACCCTCTCTGCTGCCCAGTACTCCCATTCTATTACAAGAGCTATTTTTGGCTAGTGCATGCAAAGCAGAGGTTTGCAGCATTCAAATACAATCCTGCATCTCTGTGACTTAAAACAACTGTCCATTTCTTGCCTGTGCCTCATGTCAATCATAGACTGACGGGGTGCTCCACTTTCCACAGTTGCCCCAGGATCCAGGCTGCTGCTGCCACTCACCATGTCAGAGGGGGAGGAGCTGGACGAGGAATTCAGATGCTCTGGGTTAGAAGTGACTCATGACCTCCATCCAACAATCCCATTATTCCAGGAGGGCGAGACTAACTCCAAAACACAGGGATTAAATAAGCTCTCTAATAAGTCTCTGCCTTGTGCTGTGAAGGCTCAAAGGAGAAGAATCAGGCGCAGACTGGGGGTCTGGGAGGGCTTCCCAGGGGGCTCAGGAAAGGCAGCCTTGGACATGAAAGGCTGAGCCTCAGGCGTTTCTGAATGTGGGTGGAGGTCTGAGCTTAGGTGTGGGGCTCAGTCATTGTCTTTTGGGGTCCCTGCTCCTTAACTGCTGATGTGGATTCTCCCTAGCGTCACCGAGGGCAGATGCAGGGCAGCCGGTCTGGGCACTTTCTCCACTTAAGGACATGCCTGCCATTGTGGGAGTGTGCTCAACTCACTAGGACCAGGGCTATTGTATCCCCATATTCGACCTGACTTCTGGGAGCTGTTCCCACCCAAATTTCTCATCGTGATTCTAGAGCTTTGTGAGCTTTGCATCTCATTATATAGCATTTCTGCTTTCTGTAATGAGCAGAGAATCCCAGGACTGGAGTTTCGTTCCCATACACACAGCCATAGTCTGCAGCTCACTGATACCTTGGATGTCTGTGGATGATTCATCAGCTTCTGAGTTCATGAATCACGTTAAAATTTCAAATTTCATTAGAGCCTCAAGACCTTTCAGAGCACAGTATAATTTATATTCGGTCAATGCAGAAAGCCCCGAATCTTCACACTGATACACTCAAGGCTAAACCTTAAAATATGAAAGGAAGGAGCATATCACAGGTAGGCTCAGAGAAGCATTAGTCCGTGACAGGGCTGTAAGGAGCCTGGTAGAGAATTTTCAGGACCAGAGAAAGGGCATGACAGGCCGGGTGGCCAAGCTCGGGCCAGAACTGTAGAGGGCACTGGAGTCCCAGTGGGTCCCAGGTTCTGGCTGAGATCATCGGGTCTCAGAGATGCATGCCCAGGACAAGAAGTGAGAAGGAAAGACAACAGGCTGGATCCCCTCCCTTCCTGCCTTCAGGGTCCCCACGCAGGGGCAGCTGGCAGCCACTAGGGCACTGACATAGATTCTGTGGAGAACAGTCCCAGCATCCCCCTCGCCGAGGAATGCCCCCACGTTCCGCCAGGTAATTAGCCTCCTAAGCTCAGAGCAGTGATCCAGGCAGAGAAGCCTTGGCTCCAGGTGGAACTGTGAACTAAGGCCCTTTCAGTTCAGTTCAGTTCAGTCGCTCAGTTGTGTCCGACTCTTTGCAACCCCATGAATCGCAGCACGCCAGGCCTCCCTGTCCATCACCAACTCCCGGAGTTCACTCAGACTCACGTCCATTGAGTCAGTGATGCCATCCAGCCATCTCATCCTCTGTTGTCCCCTTCTCCTCCTGCCCCCAATCCCTCCCAGCATCAGAGTCTTTTCCAAAGAGTCAACTCTTCGCATGAGGTGGCCAAAGTACTGGAGTTTCAGCTTTAGCATCATTCCTTCC
>SJYX01007382.1:271530-294862 GCA_006410675.1 Oreotragus oreotragus
CAGATTTTCAATAAAAGATATAATAATTTTAAGCAAAAAGATAACGCAAAATGATGAAGAGACAGTTTGTCTACCAACCAACATCCACTCTCCTTCTTTCTTCCCAGGAGTTTTCACTTCTCTCTAGTGGCGTCCTGTCCAGGAACGCCACCCCCACTCCCACCATCTAGTTGCTCCTCGAAGTCCAAGTCTTCTCTCTTCCATCCTCCCAGAGGAGTAATGAAGACATTCACTCCAGGAAGACCAGTGCGGTGGGGGTGGGGTGTGTTTTACCTCCAATTCTTCATCAAAGGAATTATACCTGCCAGCTCAAAGCATAAAAACGAATCTGTTATCTTCTTGCACGGTGAGGACTGTGAAAACTAAAACTATTTAGAGAAAATCAGAAACAAGTAACAGGTCGCCAAAGTCTGGTGAATGCTTTACAGCAAATGCCAGAATGCCAGGTATCAATTATACGGCCTAATCCTCCTGCAGGAAAGAGTTCTCACCTACTGGCCAGGACTCTTCAGGGCTGACAAGAACAAAGGTAAACAAACAAAGCAAGAGGTCTTTGTCATAAATTGTCCAGTGAGGCTCTCTTTCCCATCCTGCCCTTCTTGGGGCAGGAGGTGCCAAGAAGGACCTGAAGATGAAGGCACGCCTGCCATACCCCACCCTCCACCCTATCCTAGCCAACCTTAGTCCCACCTACCCCATCCTATCTCATAGTAGTGGCGGTGCTTGCTGTCCTTTGATCCAAATACCTTGATCACCACTTTGGAGAGATGCAACCCTTGTACTAGCATCCACGCAAAGGCACTCAGGAAGAAGTAGTGCAAGAGCATGGCCAGCACCTAGCTCGGTGCCTAGGATCAAAGGAATGCATAGTAAATAAGCTCTCTCAGAGTGTGAGTCATAGGCGCTTGCTGTTGTCTCAAAACGTCCCTGCACCGATTTTCTGCCAGGGGTGGGGGCGAGGTGTCTAGGGGAGACAATTTCTGGTCAGGTGACCTCATTTTCTTTCTGGGAAGTCCCCTCTTGCCGGTCTACTGGAGAGATTTAGGTGGAGCACGTGCCTCAGGAAGTTGCCAATCACTGCTCCAGGCCCCTCCCCCAACCAGACACAGTGATTGGTGATTGGTTCGCGAGAGGGCAGGGACTCAGGCCTGGCCAATCAGCATAACCATTTCCACCCCTGAAGCAGGACTGGCTGGCAAGGGCAGGGCACATGACCCTCCCAGTCCAATGGGGTGGGTTGTGAGGTGGGCAGAACTGCCAGGGAGTCAGTGAGTGAGACAGAGGCTTTGGGCTCAAGTGGGCGGGGCAGCAACCAAATGTGAGAGGAGACCTGTGTGGAGAAAGCTCCACAGGCCAGCCAGGGCGCCAGCTCGCAGTAAGTGTGGTGTGCTTCTATTTAGTTGAGCTGGGGGAGGGCGCTGATGTCGGGATGAGGGCAGGGGACACAGGGCACCACACCCGTGTCCACATGGAACCCAGAGAAGGGCACACCCTGGGAGTAGGACTAGATGTGAAAGGGAATGAGAAGGTAAGAAGGGGGAAGTGGAGGGGGAGGGGTGAAAGAAGGGGTTTTAAATGGAGAAAAATAAAAGAATTAAAGACAGAAGTCTGGTACTCTACCAAATTTGGGGTGAAGGAAAGTACAGCATTCATTTCAGGGTCAAGCAAGGAGACTGCTTGGCCTGCTCATGCCCAAAAGACTGGAACTCCCTGATGGCTTTCAGGGAAGCGTTTTTAAAAGGCAAAGTGATGGAGAAGGTCTCAGGAAAGTGATCAGCTTGTAGACATTCTTCTGATTAGTTGGTGATGAGGTAAAGGTGATATTTTAGGAATCAACATCATCCCTTCCAGAACATCCTTTCCAGCTGGTCTAGGATCTAGTGCTTGTAGGTGGCATACAGTTAGCCTCTTTGACTTGGTGGCAGGCTTCAGTATCTGCAAAACAACTCAAGGGTATGGCCCAGAATAGTATCAATAGCCCTTGAGGAGGAACTAAAGGTCCTTGACTTTGTTTTATGGCTAAACTATTAGTTTGTCCTACTTGACTGTTTTCCTTTGGTTCTGCATTTTCTGACTTCTCTGATTAAATTTGCTCTTCGGAACTTGGGGAAAGCCTAGGGAACTAATGTTCTAATACAAACAAGAGAAAGGGACACAGGGCAGGGGTTCTGTGCCCAGGAAGACCCCACAGTGTCCTGCTCAGTTGCAAACATGGGGACAGCATGATTTCTGTCGGATACACCAAGTCCTATTCTTACGGTATTCACCAGTCTGCTAATTTAAAAATTAGCAGGATAAAAATGTGTACTTGATACCTTGGTTTCCTGTTTGGAGTCACAAAACGATTCCATTTGGTCATTAAGTGCAGATATCAAATATACACAGTCCTTGTCTTTGTGGTCCCTGCCCCAAGTGGCCCCATGCCTTCTATGTCCAGCTGCTCCTTCCCTGTGACTCTGCACTGGTTCCCTGTTTTCTTTGTTTTATCCTTCCTCTGGATCACCTTTGGGAGATGTGACCACACTCTCCTGGACACAGGTGGGGGTGGGGATGCTGTGATCATGGTGTCCCCACCCTTAGCCGAGAGGCGAGCATGCACTCAGGCTGTCACTCGCTCACGTGAGTCTTCATGAAATGTTCACTTTTTAGCATGGATAATTTCAATCCATTTTCAAATAAACCTTCCCTGGCAATGAAGATGTGACTTGCTCCCACGAAGACACCCACAGACTGTCTAAATCTGGTGTCACCTCCATCAAGTGGTGACAGGTTTGGAGAAAAAGTTATATTTAATCACAAGTGACTCCGTGACTTTATTTTTTTAAACCTTGTGGATTGAACCACTTTACTTCCTCCCTCTCCCCCAACACGCTCACAAAAACACCTCCTGCTGAACTTTTACCCCCCATCTGCCCACTCCCACCACCCAACAGACCCACCCACGTCACAGAGGAAGACAGCTTGCTCTTTAGTTCTCAGTATGTAATGGATCCAGAGGTGGAAACTGTGATCCGAGGTCATCCAGGCTCCCAGTCATGGTCACACAAGGACACAATGCCACCTAAGCATAGGTAAATGACATCAGACATGAGGGAACTGGAACATCCTACAGCTGCCAGCACACCAGGAGCTGGAGGCAGGAATGTTCCAGAGTAATGGCTGCAGAGCCTGATCTGAGAGGCAGTCTCCAGACACTTTGTCAGTGCTGAGCCCTCAGCGGCACTCAGTGCATCCACCCTGGGCTGGCATTTCTAAGATGTTGATGCCCTGAGGGAGACATCCATGGAGAGCTTCTGATCTTCCTCTCTAGAGCATGGGCCCCCGGGGGTGGGCTCAATCAGGGGGCTGCAAGGGCAGCCCCCTGTGAGGCCCTGCCTGAGCCTTCAGGGCCTGTCTCTGCCCACCCAACCCCTCATCAGCCTGGGAAGCCCACAGCAGTTATGGTGATTCATAAACATCTCTGATGGGAGGTTCCATGTGGGGCCTAGGCAGCTGCTCCTCTTGGGCACCCTCGCGAGCTGTGAGCCCAAGAACAGCGTCACCCAGACGGACCAATGACTCCTCAATGGGACACAGACCCAGAACAAGCATGTGTGGGGAGAGCTGAGCCCAGGGAAAGCTGAGAACCAGACCCATCCCACCTATGCTCGAGGACCCATTTCCTCCTGTGAGCTGACCTGATGGCCATTGCTGGGGAGAGCTGTGCTCAGCCCCAGGGACACCCAGCACATGTGGGAGGTGTCACAGTTCTGTGTGACCCTTGACACAAACCAGAGCTGCGTCACTGGGTCACCCTTTCCAAGGCCAGCTGCGGGCGGAGCTTCCTCGCAGCACAGGGTAGGGTGTAAATTTGCCCGTCCTCACTCATAAATTGCACCAGTGGCACTCCAGGGGTCTTCCCCAGCTTCCACCTCCATTCCAAGACAGGAAGACAACTGAAAACAGCAGCTATTAATTTCAGAAACCCTGGTGTGTGCGTGCGCGTGCGTGTGTAGCAGAAAAAGTCAAACTTGCACTTTGGAGACAGTTTCCTGCCCCTTCTCATTTCCACAAGGACCCCCACAGGCTGTGGGGTGGGATACGGACAAGGTCAAGAAGAGGGTGGGGAGGCTTCTTCCACCGTAGTCCATGTGAGGACCGTGGGCAGTCAAGACTTGGCTGTCACTCATCCCCCTGCCTCCCTAATGGAGCTCCAGTGGAGGGTGGCCTCCAGCACATCTGTGTCCCTCAACTCACATGTGTCTTGCATTGGGCATACCCTGAACACTCATTTCAGCCCTCAGGTTCGACGTACCCTGGGTAGACAGTCCCCATTCTAGGACTCAATACCCACGATCACCCCAGGCACTGAGTGGGGTCTGGGCATCTGGGATAAGAAAACCCCACACTTCAACAACTAAGTGGAGCAGCACTTCTTAAAAAGGGAAGCCAGGATTGAACCCAGTCACACGTGTATCATTTGGGGTGGGGGGAGGTGGGCTGGGACACTGAGGACCCACAGGCTCTGTGCTCGGACCTTCCTGACATCCCATTCACCCCAGGTTGCTTCTGGATCCTCAGTGTGTGATCAGGGCACTCAAGGGCACCCCCAAAGGCCCTGAACCATGGCCCCATGCCCTCACTCCATCCAAATGCTGCCTGGATCCCCACCTCCACCAGCCAATCAAGACCCCTTTGGGCTTGAGTCGGTCAGTCCTCTCTGTAGACAGATGCATCCTGACCACACGATGCGTGGTTGGCCTAAGAGGCACTGACACACGTTTGTTCTCATCCTCAGAGGACAGCTGGGCCTCAATCCCAGATGGACCCCAGCCTCCCGACGTGCTTTCCCTCCACGTGCAGCTGAGCACAGCTGGAGACACTGGGAGGGGGCTTGTGCGGGACACATCAGCACACCCATGGCCATCAGGACCGGGTCAGAGATGCCCACCAAGGACCTCATCCAGAGGCCTGGGGAAGGCAGAGTCGCACACCTGCAGGAAACTTGAGTTTTTCCCTCTGTCACTGTCCCTGTGGAGTTCTGGGCCCAGGGGCAAGTCTGGTGACAGAAGAGAATTAAATTCTAAATGTAGAGAATTAAATTCTAAATGTGATCCTCTGTGATTCCAGACCCACGTCCTCTCTCCTCACGAGTCCAGTGTGAGCCCCACCAGCCTCCTGATTCTCACATTCACAGTTTATATTCAGCGTGTAAACCTGCAAGGCAGGTGAGGGAAACATGCAAAGAGGACATTGCTTTGCTGCTTCCAGCAAAAACACTAAGGAAAAAACTTGTGAAGTTACACAGAGATCTGGAATTAGAACAGCCTGCTTAAAATTGAACAGAGAAAATGTTCTCTCATTATCCCCATGGCCCAGGTAACAGGAGTCGGGAAGGTCTCAGTGGACAACACACTGACATGAGCTATACACGTCCCCAGGGCGGTTCCTGCATGTGGCATTTACAGCTGCGAAGTCTCAGAGAGCAGAGAGATGGGTCCCAGGGAAGGTGGAGTGCAGGGCAGAAAACAAAAGCAGAAAGAGGAGGGAATGTATGAGAATGAGGGCTGCTAAGCCTCCTGGGGCAGGACGGCCCAGGAAGAAGCCCATCCCTGCATGTGCTACAAAACCTTTCATTGTGGCCTCTGCCTGCCCCACCCTGTGCCCAAAATAAACCCCCAGGCCGTCCTGAAGAAGCAAGACCTGTCATTTCACACACAAGTGGCCACTCATCCCACTGCCCACGTTGACTGGCCATTACACGTCTTGGTGATGCTGGGGTCACTGTGATGTGTCCTAGGGACATGAGGTGTCACTGTCATGCAGTGGGACATATGGGAAGAGGCCATTGTAATGGGGCCAGAGGACACCATGAGGGAGACTGCCAGGGGGACAGAAACCCTGAGGATCCTCAGGACACTGAAGCTCCAAGAGATTAAGTGTCCCTCCTGAGGGTACCCAGCGAATAGACGGAGCTGGGGTTTGAACACAGGCCAGATGCTCCAGGGCCCGCACCCTCCCGCTCATGATATGGGGAGCTCGTGGGCCAAGCAGCAGTTACTCAGAGTGGAAGGGACAGGATACAGAATCCAGAGGAGCCTGGGGGACGTTGGGATTCTTTGCACTGAGTGGGTGGGAAGAAGGATGGATGGAGCTGCTGCTTTGCAGGCTGTCTGTGCTGTCACCTGGATGGTCGCATGACTTCCCTTCTTGGGTGTAAGGACAAGTCACTCTTCCAGCGTTCCCTGTGAGAATGTGGGAGAACTGTACCCCCTTTTGTCACGTGAGGACACTGAGGCCCAGAGAGGCAGGGATGTGTTTGGTGGGTAGGGGGGTGGGTCAGGGACAGAGGAGAAGGCAGGTGGAAAGGTCACAGAGCCTAGATCTGAAACAACACTGAGCACTGATTGTTTTGTATCTTTAAATCAACTGTATTAAATAATATATAATGTCAGCTCGTCGGTCACACTGCCACATTTTAACTTCTCAGCAGCACACGGGCCTGTGACTGCCATTTTGGACAGCACAGCATAGGTGGAGGCCCTGAAGAGTGTGAGCAGAGGGGGACCTGGTCTGACATTCAGGGTGAAGAGCCCCCTAGGCTGGTGCATGGGGAGCTGATTGCAGGGGTCTGAGTGGTGGAAGTAGAAGTTGGTGGGCCTTGTACAGGATCTAGACAAGTGGTGATGGTCCTGTGTGACAACTGCCATGTGGGGCAGGCAGGAAAGTGGCTGGACAATAAAGATGTTCTAAATGTATGAGGATTTTCTGGAAGACAGCATATGCAGTTCAGGGCTTTGACTTAACCAACTGGAAGAGTGGAGCTGTAAATGACAGGTCCTGCCCAGGTCCCTTGGATGGGAAAGAATATGGGTGAATGGACTTGCGATAAAATCACATCTCAGCCCTTGAACATCAGGCAGAGACTTGGCTGTGGAGGTCCATGGCTCAGGAGGAACAGAGTTTATCAGAAGGAAGGGTCATAGTAGGGAGCTGAGCAGCCAGCATTCACAGTTTCAGGATGGATACCTGTGTTCTGGACACAGGAACATTCTGAGCCTCGTGTTATCCATCTGCAAAATGGGGAGAATAATTCCTGACCCTTCTGCCCTAGTGAGAATTGTTTAGGGATAAAAGAAGGGATGGCACAGAAAGATTTGGAGACTTAACCAAGATAAGACATGAGATAACTCCAGGGTAAGATTATTATTATCTTCACTGGATGTGGTCAAATTTCGTTTTTTATTTTAATGATTTTGGTTTGAGAAAGAAGTATCAATTTATGAAACATCTGTGACAGTAAATAGACCTCCGTGGTGAAGACTTTTCCTAATTACCTGTAACCATCTGTGACTGATGAGCAGACAGTAGGGGTGGGAGGAATGTAAGAGCAGGCATCATTTAATCACATCTCCTTGTAAATAATTCAGGGGCTGGGGCCACTTCTGGGACTGGAGCAGTCATCTTTGCTTATCGTGGCACATATTTTCTGTCTCTACAGGAGACGAAGATGAAGCCAAAGGGCAGGAGCCAGGAGGGCACTAGGAGGCCCCGCTTCCGAGCCTCTGTCTCTGCAGCCTGAGCCACACCGCTCTAACCACCCCGTAAGGACTATGTCATCTTTCTAGACACTTGGGCCAATACGGACCTGGAATGCATTGCCTTCACCACCTTCTTGCCAAGCTGGGTGGATGCATTCAAAACATTTCATGGTCCTTGCTGTTACACAAATCTTGTCAAGCTAATTAGCTATGGGGGGCGGGGGGAGGAGTTAGATAGTTTTTTGTTTACAAAAGTAAGCAAACAAAATTACTATATATTATGCTTGGCCCAAGGCTAACTTTTTAATTAAAGCAGACTTGAGTTGGATCATCAAACAAAAATAAATAAATGATCAATAAATATGTGTGCATATACATTCAGAGAGAAACAGCAGGAGGTAAGATGAGACCCAGGAGAGCAATTGCCAGCCATTAAATGAGCACAGGGTGCAGGTCCCAGAAGTAGCAAGGAGGCAGGGAGTGAAGCCAGAAGTGAGGAGTGAAGAGGGGAAGTGGGTCTTGAGTCTCCTGGAAGGCAGGTGTGTGTTTAAGAAATTCTCTCTGCCTGTCACTGGGAGCTAATGTTTTCTTCTCTTTCTTTTCCTTCCTATGATAAATGTCTGCCCTGAATCAGAGCACAGATCACAGGTCATAACAGCTCAGTCGGGGTACATTTTAGGTCTAGTGTACTGTCCTTTAGGGCCTGGCTGTGAGATGGCCACCAAAGGAGAAAATCTGCCCAAATGTGGATAGATCCCTGACCTCACGCAAGTTGTCTCCTGGTAACCAAGACCAAGTCATCCGAAGCCTGTGTGACACAAGGTTTCCCAAGGTGTCAAGGACACAAGGTGACCTTCAGTCACTCCTCCCCCAGAACCCTTTCTATCCTCCCATCTGTCTCTCAAATTCCTGGCATTCACCTATCGACTTCACCCCTATGTTTCCCCCTCATCTCACCAGATGGACTCTTTCTTTTTTTTTTTTTCTTTTTATTTTAGGATTTTTTTAAATATTTATTTGTTTGGCTGTACCAGGTCTTAGTTGCAGTACACAGGGTCTTTAGCTGCTGCAAGCAAACTCTTAGCATCTGGGATCAAGTTCCCCGACCAAGGATTGAACCCAGTCCCCCTGCATTGGGAGCATGGACAGAGTCTTAGCCACTGGACCACTAGGCAAGTCCCTAGATGAAATCTTTGTTCGCAGCTCCCCTGAAGACCGAGTGGTTTCTCAAGCCAGGTTGGGCATCGGCCCTATCCATGGTGCTGAAATCTGCGAGGAGAGCTGGATGGAGAACGGTGTTTCTGTTCCATGGTGAACACATGAGAGAGGATTCAGTGGTGGAACTAAATGTTATTTTAGTATTTCCCTCATGCCTTAAAGCCAACAGGTAACAGCTTGAAAACACATAATTGAGAGAAGATTTTCTGTCTAAAAAGATGCTTCTGAGCTGAAGCCTGGGAAGACGGTGACTTTATCCTGAATATCCACAGAAAATAAAGATTCTGAGATATACTACATCTCTAAACCCATTCAGATGTCTGAAGACAGTGAGACAGATGACAGTGGAAAGAATGCTAAGGGCTTATCAATCAACTCAGCAAGTGTTGACCAAATCTCCTCTTATCAACCACTGTACTGGGCATTTGAGTGCTTATAAAGAGATATAAGGAGTGGTTTTAAATCTGGAGAGTTCTAAATCTATAAGGAGTCAACATTAGATTTAAGGATATAAAAGATAAGGGGCTTTCGACAACTGGCAGTCAGGTGAGCTGGCCTGCTGCATCAGGACCACAAGGTGGTGGCAACTCATCGCCAAATCCATCCTTCTTGTGAGCATTTCTCCACTCACAGCCATGGACAGGGACTAGGGGCCAGGGACCTGGACTCAGCAACACCCTTCTCAGATGTCCTGGGCAAGGGGAGAGGATGGATTCCCACTCCCCATGCTGAGCCAGTTCCAGGCACTGCAATGCACTTCCATCCAAATCTGACCACAAGCCAGCCTCAGCCGATGCAAACATGTCAAGAAGTTTTCACCATCATCTTAAGTCAATAGCACCACCTTTGTGCATGCATGAAGAAAGGTTTTATGTTTGCTTATTTGTTTTCCCTTCTTTTTCCCCTCACTGCCACCATAGCAAAGGAGCATCCAGCAATGAGACAAATAAAAATATGGTAATATTTTAAATAAAAGATGAGGGACTTCCCTGGTGGCCCAGTGGTTAAGACACCACACATCCACTGCAGGGGGCATGAGTTTGATCCCTGGTCAGGGAACTAAGATCCCACATGCTGCATGGCACAGCCAAAAAGCAAAGCGGGTTTCCCTGGTGACTCGGTGGTAAAGAATCTGCCTGCCAATGCAGATGGCATGGGTTCAATCCCTGATCCAGGAAGATAGCACACGCTAAGGAGGAACTAAGCCTATGCACCACAACTATTGAGCCTGCGCTCTAGAGATCAGGAGCTGCAACTGCTGAGCCCATGTGCCCCAACTATTGAGGCTCATGCACCCTAGAGCCCATGCTCACAGCAAGAGAAGGCAGCACCATGAGAAGCCTGCACACCACAGCTAGAGAAGAGCCCACACTCCCGGCAAAAGGAGAAAAAGCCCATTCAGCAGTGAAGGCCCTCCACAGCCCAAATGCATAATGACATTATAAAAAAGAATATTAAAGATGAAGTCACATGTATTATGGGCCCCCCCAGGTGGCACTAATGATAAACTGCTTGACAGTGCAGGAGCCATAAGAGATGAGGGTTTGATCCATGGTTTGGGAAGATCCTCTGAAGGAGCGCGTGGGCCCTCTGGTGGCTCAGAGGTTAAAGCATCTGCCTCCAATGCAGGAGACTCAGGTTTGATCCCTGGGTCAAGAAGATCGTCTGGAGAAGGAAATGGCAACCCACTCCAGTACTATTGCCTGGAAAATCCTGTGGACAGAGAAGCCTGGTAGGCTATAGTCCACGGGGTCGCAAAGAGTCGGACATGACTGAGCGACTTCACTTTCTGAAGGAGGGCATAGCATCCCACTCCAGTACTCTTACCTGGAGAATCCCATGGACAAGAGGAGCCTGGAAGGCTATGGTACAAAGTGTCGCAAGGAGTCGGACGTAACTGAAGCAACTTAGCACATGCATGGCACATACTATAGTACTACCACCAACTAACTGATACATTTAGGAAGTAGATGATTCTGTCAGGATGCTTTTCTGAGAGCTCACTGTCATCCTTGTCTGAGCAGAGCTTGTGATACCAGTGTTAGCAGGAGACCTTCATGTGGGGCATGGTTTCCTATCATGATGCAACACCTCTGTTAAGTTTAATCTAACATTTACTTTTGTTTCAAGAGTGTGCTGGACAGCCATCTGGCATCATCCCCATCCCCATTCCCAGTCTATAATCCCTGACAAACATTAATCTGTTCTCCATCTATGTAAGTTTGTCTAAGAATGGTATATATTAATAACTGGGAGCATACAATATGTCTACTTTGGAGGTTGGCCTCTTGACTCAGCATACTTCCTTTCACAAACTGTGTGGGTCGTGCCCACACATGACAGTTCATTCTTACTTTATTGTTGTGTGTGTTTCACAGTATGGGTGCACTGCAATTTGTTTAACCATTCATACATTGAAGGGCATTTGAATGGTTTATGATTTTTGGCTACTATGAATAAAGCTACTACAATTGAAAAACAAAGAGTGTGCTGGAGCTTTGGAAGAGGATCATTCACGAGCAGTATAAATCTCAATAAAATTATAAAACTTTAGCCAGACTCATTAAGTAAAAGAGAGGAAAAAAATAAGAGAAATGAAAGAGGAGAAGGTACTACTGAAACCACAGAAACAGGGTACTATGAATAACTATACACCAATAAAACTGACAACCTAGAAGAAATTAATAAATTCCTAGAATTCATGGTCTCCTAAGGCTGAATCAGAAAGAAATAGGAAATATGAACAAACCAATTCTCTGGAATTAAGTTGAATAAGTTTTTTAAAAACTCCCAACAAGCAAAAATCTAGGGTCACAAGGCTTCACAGGTGAATTCTACCAAACACTTAAAAGAGTTAACAGCCATTCTCAAACCACTCCAAAAAATTTAGGAAGGAGTGCTTCTGAACTCATTCTACCAGGCATCACCATGATACCAAAATCAGACACAAATATCACACACAAAAAGAAAATTACAGGCAAATATCACTGATAAACATAGATGCAAAAATGTTCAACAAAATATTAACAAATCAAATTCAACAATATAGTAAAAGGCTCATATAACACAACCAAACTGGATTTATCCTAGATAATGCAAAAATGGTTTAATATCCACTTATCAATCAATGTGATATGCCACATTTATAGACTGAAAAGTAAAAATTATCATCTCAATAGATGCAGGAAAACGTTTTTTGCCAAAAACTTTTTACAAAAGTCACATCCATGATAAAACTAATAAAATGGGCATGGGGAAACATACCTCAACATAATAAAGGTCACATATGACAAAGCTACAACCAACGTCACACTCAGTACTGAAAAGCTGAAAATACATTCTCTAAGATCAAGACCAAGGCAAGGATGCCTACCATTACCACTTTTATTGAGCATAGTATTGGAAACCCTAGCCACAGAAGTCAGAAAAGAAAAAGACTAAAAAGAATCCAAATTTGAAAGAAATAAGTGACTATCACTGTTTTCAGATAATGATATTATTTAGAGAAAAATCCTAAAGATGCCACCAAATATCTGTTAGAACTAATAAATTAATTCAGTGAAGTTGTAGGATGCAAAATCAACTTACAGAAATCTGTTGTGTTTCTATACACTATAAATGAACTAACAGAGAAATTAAGAAAATAATCTCATTTACAATTGCATCAAAGAGAATAAAATACCTAGGAATAAATCTAACCAAAGAGGGAAAAAACCTACACTCAGAAAACTGTAAGATATTGATTTTAAAAATGAAGACAACACAAACAAGTGAAAAACTATACCATGACTATGTATTGGAAAATTTTATATTGTAAAACTGACTTTACTACTGAAGGCAACCTGCAGCTTCAACACAATCATTATCAAAATACCAATAGCATTTTTCACAGAACCAGAACAAATCATTCTAAAATTTGACAGACAAGAGGGTCTTCCCTGATAGCTCAGCTGGTAAAGAATCCACCTGCAATGCAAAGGACTGGGGTTTGATCCCTGGGTTGGGAAGATCCCCTGGAGAAGGGAAAGGCTACTCATTCCAGTATTCTGGCCTGGAGAATTCCATAGACTGTATATAGTCTGTGGGGTCACAAAGAGTTGGACACAACTGAGCAACTTTCATTTTCACTTTCAGACAATGGAAATAAAGCAAAATAAATGGGACTACATCAAACTATAAAGCTTTTGCACAGTGAAGAAAACTACCAACAAGACAAAAAGGCAGTCTACTGAATAGGAGAAGACATTTGCAAATGTCCTGAGTCGCTAAGTTGTGTCCAACTCTTTGTGACCCCATGGACTGTAGCCCACCAAGCTCCTCTGTCCCTGGGGATTCTCCAGGCAAGAATCCTGTAGTGGATTGCCATTCCCTCCTCCAGGGAAATCTTCCCAACCCAGGATCAAGCCCAGGTCTCCCGCACTGCAGGCTAATTCTTTACCAACCGAGCCACCAGGAAATAACACATCAAGTAAGGGGTTAATACCCAAAATATACAAAGAACTTGTATAACTCAGCATTTGAAAAAACAATTTAAAATTGGGCAAAGGTCCTGAATAGATATTTTGTCAAAGAAGACATGTAGGTGGTCAACAGACACAAGAAAAGATGCTCAACATCAGGGAAATATAAGTCAAAACCACAATGAGATATTACCTTAGGCTTGTCAGAATGGCTGTTATCAAAAAGACAACGATTTAGAGGAAAGGGAACCCTCATGCACTGTTAGTGAGAATGTAAATTGGTATAGCCACTATGGAAAACAGTATGGAAGTTTCTCGAAAAATTGAAAATAGAACTAACATGTAATTCACCAATTCTTCTTCTGGTTATTTTTTCAAAGAAACAAAAAGTCTAGTTCAAAAGATACCCGCACCCCAATGTTAACAGCAACATTGTTTATAATAGCCAAAATATGGAAACAACCCGTGTCCATGGACTGATGAATGGATAAGAAAGATGTGATATGTACGTACAATGGAATATTACTTGGCCATAAAAAGAATGAAATTTTGCCATCTGCAACAGCGTGGATGGGCCTGGAGGGTATGGTGCCAAGTGAAATAAGTCGGACAAAGAAAGACAATCCTATGATTTCAACTGTATGTGGAACCTACAAACTCAAATAAGAATGAACACAGCAAAACAGAAGCACAGACACAGAAAACAAAGCTGCGGTCGCCAGAGGGTAGGGGAATGGGGGGATATGTGAAATAGTGAGGGAGATTAAGAAGTATTAACTTCCAGTCATGAAATAGAAAAGTCACAATGATGTGATGTACGGCATAAGAATATACTCAATAACACTGTAATTACCTGTATGGTGACAGATTGTAGATACACTTTACAAGGTGAACAGTTTATAATGCATAAAAGTATCAAATCACTATGTTGTACACCCAAAACTAGTATAATATTATAAGTCAATTATACTTCAATTAAAAAATAGTAAATAAGAAATCTCAAGAAAATAAGGAAATTGTGTTAGTCAACGCTCAGTTTTACTTTCAAGTAGCCATGTTCCTCTCTCTCCATCTTCTCTTTCTGTCTATGTGTAATCTTTGATTTCCTTTGCCTCATGTTGACTCTTCCCCACAGACCACCTCAACTGCCATAGAAACTCACACTTTCACTGCAACCCCTCGATATATAACAGATAAGATCCTTCCCTCCATGATTCTGATTCAGAGGTCTTTATGTGTTCCAGTGGGTGTCAGCAGCCCAGCTTTAGGCAAGTCACCACAGCTAGGAAAGGGAGTCAGTTAAGAGGGCTGAAATCACATTTAAGGGGATCATCTTCCAGAATGAGGTGGTGTGATATCCTGCTGCATCATGTAAGTGGGTGATAGATGCATGAGTGACACCCACATGCACCCCTTTCCCAGGTTTTTCACATGATAGCCTATTTCATTCTCAAAACCTCATTGCCAACTACTTCAGTTTTGCAGGTGAATAAATTAACATTCAGAGAGAAAAATTAATTTCCATGCTGATTAACCCACTGGGTGGTGGGGCTGAGATTCTAATACCCATCCGACTCTTAGTGCCACCTGCTTTTCTATGCCACTGATGACAAGCACAGTTACTAAACTTCTGCTTTCAATAGTCTTTCTAGGACCCTTGAAAGTTATTTTTCCCCATAATGATGTTTCCTCGATTCAATTAAAGGTCTCTTCTAAGACTTCTCATCTTCCTTTAGCATGTACATTGATGGCTTACTTGAAACCTTTTCATGGGCTGCAGAGCAGTAAACTGTCAACCACATCTAATGGACCACTGCTCATCACATGTTTCTGTCACAGGAGGAGACAAGTATGTGACTCCTGACTTTGGAAGGAAAGGTGAGCTTTCAGCAAATGCATACACACATAACACACTCACATATAATCACACTCAAATATACATACACACACTCACAAAGACACATGCATGAACACATAGTCACCTTTCAGAAATTACCCCAATATGCTCTTGAACATGCATCTTCCTCTCCCCACATCTCATGGAGCCTGGGTCCAGGCACTGTGTCAGTTCTGCCCAGAGGACAGAAGTCAGGGCCACATGTGCACACTGAGCTGGACACATACTTCATTATGGAGCCCGAACAAGTCACTGCTTGGCTCAAAGGAATGGCATCCCGGTAGTGGAAATCTTCCAGATGGACAAGCAGATCGTTTTGATCAGGAGCTAGATCTTCCTTCTGCACCGCATCACACTACTTGGATTACAACTTATATGCCCTATGCAAAGTAGGTCCTGCATATGTGACGATGACACCCGGAGGGCAACCTACCATCCATGTGTATGATGTGAGTGAAGAGGAATTTCCAAGTTCAGCTGGTGTTCAGCTTTCCAGGACCATGAGATTACACATGGCTGAGTCCCTGGAGGGCTGTGGCATCCTTACAATATCCATCCATCCATCCATATTAGCCAAGCTCCTAGTATGTTCAAGGAAATGCTACCTTCTTAGGTAAGCAACGAAGAGGAGAAAAAGTAGAGGTACAGCGGTCACAACAGGCCTAACTGTGCTGCATGAACAATATCAAATCGTCATTAGTTTAGAATTTTAGAGGTTTTCTTGTCACCCGTGCTACATGCTCGTCATGAGTCATCACAGGTGGAGCAGCCAACAACATGAATGCTGGCGGCTGCTATGCCAAAAAGAAAGAGAGTCCTTGAGAGCTTCACACTGGCCGCGAAATGCTTCGATTGGATGGGCATGTGTCATTTTCATTCAGAACTCATTTGAAGTGCAGTCCTTCCTTGTTTGCAGAAGGGTGATAAGCGCACATACATGGTGAACATCACCGTGACATCACATTGGGACTGTCTCTTTTATCGTGGTTTTGCCCTCCAACTTTTCCCAGGCTTGCTTCTGGCTCAGACCTGGAGTTAAGGACATGGAGCATCTTTATTCACCTGTAGTTTTGTCCTAGGGCCCTTTCTGTGGAGAATGAGACTTGACATTGCTGTCGGGAGCCACGTTAGGCATTACTGACAAAATGGAGGCACGGCCCTAAACCTCTCCCTTTGTTCCAAAGGCACGGACCCGGAATGAAGGAGTTAGGCTTTGTGATTCTGACTTGTTTTTTCCTTTCCTCGGCTGAGTTGACTAAAGAGAATATTAAGGTGCTTATTATTTTTGAGAGGAGCATGCTGCAGCTGTGCACAAAGAATAATTCATAAAGTTAATCAACGACATTTGTTCAAGGACTTTTACGAAAAAGTGTTCCAGGGTGAGCACACAGGCTGCAGCTTGAGGCCATGGGAGGGATTGCTATCTGAAGCCCATTTGTGAGAAAAGTGTTTATGGCAAAGGAGTTTGCTGAATTTAGGGCTTAGGAATAATTAAAATAGTTAGAAGCTAAAGATTTAAAGATTGCTGTAATGTTAGCATAAATTCTACTATGGGTCTTCCCTGGTGGCTCAGAGGTTAAAGCGTCTGCCTGGAATGCAGGAGACCTGGGTTCGATCCCTGGGTTGGGAAGATCCCCTGGAGAAGGAAATGGCAACCCACTCCAGTACTCTTGCCTGGAGAATCCCTATAGCTTATAGAAATTAGGTACTTTAGAGATATTATTAGCTAGAAGCCCTTTCTAAGCAATAGTGAGCTTAGGATATTAGGGGCAAACAGGACTTAGAAAGATAAAAATTAAACTGAGGAATATGGTATGCAGCCCAGACATTAGCATGAGTTACAGTGTATTCACAAGGATACATGAGAAAAAGTAGATAAGAGAATCTCTGAGAATTCCTTTTGAGGGGCAACAATGATTTTTGGAGAAAAATAAATCTGGGTCAGTGGGAACCAAAAATATCAAACCTCTCACCTAATGCTTTTGTAAAAGTATAAGAGAATCATAAGCTTGAAATAGACAGGCAGTCCAAGAAAACTGAGAGGCTGCCTCAGTTTCTCGCCGACACCGCTCACACCTTCAGGTTGAATCCCTGGCTGCTGGAGCTGGACTCCAGCACATTGCTGTTTCCCTGTATCCACCATCCTGTAAGGACTAGATACCAAATCCTTACTGGTGATCTATAGATGAGTAACTCACTTGTGATGGAAACTTTAGCAATGCCCCACCACTCACTATTGTGGTATAGGATTTCCTGAGATGCTCCTGAGAAACCACTTCTTACTGGGGGACAGGTGCTATCAGGTGACTAGGATGACCATATATATGGAAGAATCTTCCAGTGACTATGGACTTTCCTTAAGGCAGGCAATTCACCTGCAAGGAAGGAGATGAATCTGTAAATCTGAAAAGTTTGCAAGTGTCGCTTTTTTTAGTTCACATCACAATACTCGGTTTTATGTTTCTCTAGAGCACTGGTTTAAAAAAAAAAATATGTCACTTGCTATTCCACATAAAGGGAGGTGGACTTGAGACTGAACATCATGGGGTTTCAGGTCCTAATGCTCGCCAGTATTTTGTTTGAAGTTTTTGGTTCACAGGTGTGGTGTGGGCTCTCCTTCCATGGAAGGCAGCACAGGAGATGCCAAGCCCATTATCTCTGGAAGATATTCCCTCTTGGCCGAACAGTGGCTTTGGCCAACCTTGTACAGAATACATGTGTGAAAAGCATAAGTCCTTGTCCACACTGTTTAGGGTTAATTACTTTATGACTTTGGTTNGGTGTGGTGTGGGCTCTCCTTCCATGGAAGGCAGCACAGGAGATGCCAAGCCCATTATCTCTGGAAGATATTCCCTCTTGGCCGAACAGTGGCTTTGGCCAACCTTGTACAGAATACATGTGTGAAAAGCATAAGTCCTTGTCCACACTGTTTAGGGTTAATTACTTTATGACTTTGGTTTTTGGGGGCTCCAAAATCACTGCAGATAGTGATTGCAGCCATGAAATTAAAAGATGCTTACTCCTTGAGCTTCTTTTTTTAATATTAATTTTTTTTGGCTATATTGGGTCTCAGTTGCCACGTGCACAGTCTTCATTGTGGCACAGGGCTTCTCCCTAGTTCTGGCATGTGGGCTTCAGAGTGCGTGGGCTCTATGGCTGTGGCTCAGGGGCTTAGTTGCTCTGCAGCATGTGGGCTCTTAGTTCCCCAGCCAGGGATCAAACCCACACCCCTGCATTGGAAGGCAGATTCTTAACCACCGGACCAGCAGGGAGGTCCCTATACTCTTCTTTTACCTTCCACACCATGGTTGGAAGAACCATGGTCCAGACACATATAGGTTCCATCTGCAAACCCCACCTGCCCCCGAGTCTCGGTCAAGCCATCTAACATCTGTCAAGATTCAGGGTTCTCCTCTGATCGATGACATCATAACGCTTAGCCCTTGCAGCTGTGGGGAGAGTTAGCAAGGATGGGAGCTGGTCCGTGTGGGGTGGATTTCCATTCTTCTTCCTGAAAAAGAGCAGGACCCTATGGTCCTTGCCCCTCCATGTCCTCTGACTGCCTTTTGCCTGTGGAAAAACTTCAGTCGAAAAAATAAGTTTAATTAGAGAAGTGAGGAAATGCAGAAGCAAAGTAAAACAGGACAAAATAATAATAGTTTAGCCATTAAGCATAGTCAAGAACTTTTAGTTCCTTCTCAAGGGCTAAAGATAATATTCTGAGCCATATCCTGTGAGCTGTCTTATAGATACTGAAACCCCCCACCAGGTGGAATAAATTAACTACACGAAGACCAGACTGTAGCCAAGACACTAACCGCCACAATTCCAAGAACTGGCCTCGAAGAAATGGGAACAAACTGATCCTAGAAGTGAAGATTAGCTGTACTTAAAACAAGAAAACGCTGCTCAGAACACTGATGACCAATTCAAGATGACTGTCAGAGCTGACTGTGCTGTTTATGCATGTAGCCTTCTCCCTTTGTTTATAAAAGCTCTTGCCCACTGATTGTCATCAGGGGGTTGGAGGGTGTCAGCCTTTGGACATGAATTCACACTACCCACCCCTCAACCCCAGTTGCCAGCATCCAAAATAAAACAAGCTTTCCTTTCCACCAACCTTGCCTCTTCATTGGCTTTTGAGTGGCAAGCAGCCAAACCCCCGCTTTCAGTAACGTTACCTGTGGCTCTGGCCTGAGAGGCATGGAGTCTGTGGAAGCCCAGAGGTGATCCAGAGTCTCTCTTTGTCCATTTCCTCAGAAGACAAGACCGACTTTACCTGCCCGGAGTCAGGAACCCTGGCTGGGATTCTTGGGCAGCAGTTGGTTTTATTCTTACATGCTTTTCACCTGCCCAGGATTTGGGTGCATGGTTTTTGAAACATTTTTAGAGATTAAGCAGGAGTACTATACAGGACCCTGTACACGTGCAAAGTACCAAGAACTGAGAGAAACCCATTTACTGTCATGTTTCATGGTGAAACTGAAGTCAGGAAAACATATTAAAGGTGCCTAACGTCCCTGACATGAACAACTTTTGTTGGAGGCTCTGGGTAATGAGTGGCACAAGAAAAAAAGTGGTAGAATACTGCAAAGGAAGAGATGCAATCATTCACATGTGCAGAATAGATCACTGTCTACATGCATGCATGCTAAGACACTTCAGTTATGTCTGACTCTGTGCAACCCTATGGACTCTAGCCTGCCAGGCCTCTCTGTCCGTGGGATTCTCCAGGCAAGAATACTGGAGTGGATTGCTGTGCCCGCCTCCAGGGGATCTTCCCAACCCGGGCATTGAACCTATGTTTCTTACTTATCCTAGCATTGGCAGGCATGTTCTTTACCACTAGTGCCAACTGGGAAGCCCAGTCGCCTACACAGAAAATCCAATAATGAACATCACAAATCATAAGGACATAAAGAAAAACTCAATATAAAAAATCAAGATTGTCCTCGTTATTAGCAGTAATCAATTAGAAGATTCAACGCAAAAGTAATCTTCCATTTACAATAGCAGTGAGATTTTGACATACATGAGTGAGCCTGACTAATGTGCAAGATCTTTACAAAGATGATGGCACATCCCTGCAAAACACCAAAACTCCCTGACAGGAGGGAGCAGCAATTTGCTGCATCCCTAAACAGGAAGCTTCAACATTATGTGGCTGACTTTCTTCCATTTTCATTTACACGTTCAGTACAATACCAACCAAAAGCTCGACATAGATTTTTAGAGATATTGACAAAATTCATCTTGAAGAGAAATGGCAAGAACAGTAAAGATAAGAAGTGTTAGTCGCTCAGTTGTGTCCGACCCTTTGCGACCCCATGGACTGTAGCTCGCCAGGCTCCTCTATCCATGGAATTCTCCAGACAGGAATCCTGGAGTGGGTAGCCACTGCCTTCTCCAGAGGATCTTCTGACCCAGGGATTGAACCCGGGTCTCCTGCATTGCAGGCCTTTCCTGATAGCTCACCTAGTAAAGAATCCACTGCAGTGCAGGAGACCCAGATTCAATTCCTGAGTCGGGAAGCTCCCCTGGAGAGGGCATAGGCTATGGACTCCAGCATTCTTGGGCTTCCCCGGTAGCTCAGCTGGTAAAGAATCCACCTGCAATGTGGGAGACCCCAGGTTGATTCCTGGGTCAGGAAGATCCCCTGGAGGAGGAATAGTCTACCCAATCCAGTATTCTTGCCTGGAGAATCCCCATGGACAGGAGCCTGGCGGAGTACAGTCCATAGGGTCGCAAAGAGTCAGACATGACTGAATGCACAGCACAGCACTCCTGCATTGCAGGCGGATTCTTTACCATCTGAGCTGCCAGACAGAAGCCCCCCAAAGATAAGGAAGAGATTCTCTCTCCAAGTTGGGCACATAACATAAGCACATAAAAAGTTGTGGTGGAGCTGACTGAGCAGAGCAAACATATCAAGCAGGCAGAATGGAAAGTCCAGAAGCAGATCCATTAACATGCATGATATTAATATACAAAAAAAAGATGTGTATCGAATCCTCAGGGATCAATGGCCTTAGATGGTGCTGAGATACTTGTCTACTACTAGGAAAGAAAAATAAAATTAATCTTCAGCCTCACACCATTTCCCAAAGTGAGTTCAGGTGAATTGCAGACCTAAATGTAAAACAAAACTATAAAAGCAAAGGACAAAATATAAGAAAGTATAACTTGGAGAGACAAAAGACCTCAGACAAGACACTGAAAATGCAAAGGCTAAAAGAACACATAAGCTTGACTACCTCAAAATTTAAAATCCCTATACAACTCAAGATACAGTTTAGAATTACCCACCGACTTGGAGAAAACACTCACACAATACAAAACAAAGGATCACAGATAGAACATGTCATCCCTTCCAAATAGTAATATGAAAAAGATAAGATAAGCAACCAGTAGAAATTCAGGCAAAGGATATAAACACACAATTCATGAGAGAGAAATTACAAATGACCAACAGACGTGAAAAATTCTTAGCTCAGTAGGAATGAGGGGAAAATACGTTAAAACAAGATACCCTTTCTCACCTATTTGATTGGCAAACCTGTGCAGGACTGACAGTAGTATGTGTGAAACAGGACTCCTACATGCTGCTGGTGAGAATGTAGTTTGAATGGGTTTTTGTGGACAAGAATCTGGGCACATCTATTGGCACAAAGACCTCACATGCCCTGGCTCCTCCACCTCCCAGATCCAACCTGGAGAAATGCCAAGGGGGTGAGACCTTGGCATTCCCTGGAGAAGTGCGTGTGCCAAGGGGGTGAGACAGAGCACTCTCCATGGCGTTCCCTGAGGGAGTCAGAGCTCGGAGGAAAATTTAAATGTTTTGCGCCGATTCAATGCAGAGGAGTCTGGTGGTTATAGTTCACAGAGCCTCAGAAGCCTGGGGGAGGGTTTGCTGTAAAAGGGTGTGTGGGATAGTGTGGTTGTCAGGGAGGGGCGTGCAGCTGCCCACCCCTCAACTATGATGCAGTGAGGCTGGTCAGGGGGTCTGTAAGGCTCACAAGGCAGTCATCACTGCAGGATGGACAGCGAATCTCAGGGAAGTAGTGCCTGTCCTTGCCTGGCTCGGCCAGCCCAGCCCAGTGGGCAGAGCCCTGACTTGTCAGTGCTTGCACCATACCGATCCTTGTGGTGTTAGGTTTATGGGGCTCTCTCACTTTTCGCGAGGACTAGCTGATGTTGGACTTCAGAGACACAGGATGGAGGCTGTGGAGACATGGCTACAGGTCCATGATGAGAGTGCATCCTGCCCACGGGGCACTGCAGCCTGGTTCAGTGTAGCCCCCATTCCTCCCTTATCACCAGCACATTGAAACACGCCTCCTGACCCAGGAGGCTGCAGGGGTCCTCTCCCCTTGCTGGTCCTGGGCCTCAAACACATCAACCTCTGAAGTTTGTGACCGAGAGAGATTGTTGAGTATATTTAGATTCCTCTCTCTGAATGCAGGTGAAATTTTAATGAGCAAGATTGGTGATGCATGGGGTATTGTGTGATGCATACAGAAGAAATTACCCCTCTGCTAAGCCAGCTCTGTGCTTTCATACACACGTTGGATCGATGCTGGGAAAACAAACACAGGCACCAGGCATCCTGGGGACCCATTCTGGGGGAGAATCCATGGCAGGAAATGCTGCACTAATTAGCAGAGGAAACCACGATGGTCTGTCCTCAGGGATCCCTCAGGAGGCTTTGTGGAAAGGACCCGGGACATGATGGGTCACATGACTGAGTGGGAACCCCCCAGGGTCCTGAGCATGGGCCCCCCAACAGGGGAAGACACAGCGGTTGCTGACCCCCTGAAGTTTTGCTGCTCAGACTGGGGTCTGTGGACCAGCAGCATCTGCATCACCAGCAGCTCGTTATAAATGCAGATCCTCAGGCTCTTCCCTCCACATCTGCCCTATGGTTGGGAAAGAACCCTGAGCATACTCAGGACACATGGCCGCCCAGAGTAAAGACCACTCGTCCCAGCCTCCGTTGCAGCCTCAGAGGCCGTCTGACCAATGGATTTGAGTTCCGACCAATGCGCCATGAGCAGAGGTCGCAGGAGCAACTTGTGGGATACCCTGAGAGGAGGCAGGGGAGCCCTCCTCTCGCCCATTTAACACATTCAATGGCTGAATGAGGCCCAGTCAGCTTGGCTCAGTTTCTTATCCAGACCCAAGAGGACCCAGGGGAAAAGGAGATTTTGTGAACTTTGGAGAAACGTAACCTGCTTCAC
>SJYX01007382.1:297136-351231 GCA_006410675.1 Oreotragus oreotragus
AAAAAAAAAAAGAAAGGCTTTGGAGAACTGGAGAGCCATCAGGAGAAAGAAAGTCTAATAACACAATTTTCCTGGCAGTTTCTGTTTTGACACATTTCCCCAGGAGACGGATTCACTCTGGAAGCATTTGTAACCAGGCTGATCTTTGCCTGGAGACTGGGAGGCACCTGTCCCTTTGGAGGTCCCTGGAGCCCCTCCCAGTGGAGGTGAAAGGCCATAGGTGGAGCTTGGGGGAATCTTTGAAGACCCCCAGGCACACAGGCTCTAGGGTCAGGGCTGTGGCATTTAGGGGGTGCCCGCAGACCCCAGCTGTTTTCTGGGCCATGACCTCCCTGCTCCGGGCTGCCCCTCACTGAACGACCTGCTGTCAGGGTCCAGGTCTGGAGGAGCGGCCCCTGGACTTGTGGGTCTGGGGGTGTCTCAGCATTCAGGACTCTCCTAAGGACTAGGGGAGCAGCAGTCCTTCCCCTCCTGCCTGGACCCCGTCTCTGTGGGATGAATAATGCATTTCTCTGAAGCCTGTGATGAATGGTGAGGGCAGAGCATTTGCCCTGGGCTGTGAGCGGATTTACTCCCCTGCGTGCTCATGAGGGAACCTGACTGAGAGCTGCAAGCTGGGCCTCCTGTGGGTGCTTGGGGGTGGGGTGGGAAGGGGAGAACCAGGAGCCCCCAGGGGTCCACACAGAGTAGGGGAGCTGGTGGGCATCGGAGCCAATGTGCGTGTCCCCTGAAGGCTGCCCTCGCCCCCTGGGGTCCCTGTGCCCCCACACCTCCTGATTCCACACCTGGGGGCCCCCTCTACCTCCCTCGGGTCAGCTTCCAGGGGAGCCTCAGATATGACCTGTGCTACTCCAATGGTTTCCTGTATGACTTAAATGTTCATATTTGCATCTAAACTATTGTTAGAAATATAAAAATGGGTGGTAAAATTTATGCTAGCAACCTAAAATTTTAATGTTATTAACATATGTAAAATAGCAGATGAAAAGCCCATGGCAAGTCTAGAGCGACCAAGGAAGAAAGAGCTCATATTTCAGTCCCAGTAACAGCGCTTCTTCCTGATTCTGGAACAAGGGGCTCTGCAGTTCATTTTGCTGTTGGCCCACAAATCTTGCCCCTGACTCCGCTCTTGCCCACGAGAGCCCCTGGGGGTTGCCGTGTCCCCAGGCTTACCCTCACCCCCTGGCCTGCACCAGGCTCTCTGAGGAGGAGGGGGGCGCCAGTCCATGCCTGAACTGTCTCCCTGGAGACCCCACTTCTCTGAGGTCAGCTCTGCTAGTTCTGGGGCTGGTGGGATTGTCTAGGCTGCTGGGGAAAAGCTCTGCTGTTTGGGGCACACGTGACCCTCAGAGGGGGGCTGGGGGACTGAGGATGAGGGGTCTTGGGCAGTCTTGGAACAGGAGGCCCAGGGGCAACTTGGAGGCCCCTCCAACTCCCCATCCCTTGTGCTGAGGCCTCTGTGGGGCCCCAGGATTGCAGGTCCCTAGAAGACAGGGTGATCCTGCAGGAAATGTGGGGAAGCTCTTGAAGAGCCCTGACAGGCTGCCCCTTCCCCTGCTGAGGGCACCCCCATTCCCAAGGACTGTTTGAGCCAAGGGTAGCACTTAGCCCAGGTCTATGGACATAGGTGAGCATAGAAGCTGGGAATATCCATCCTGGGGTTCGTGCTGTCCTGTCCCCGGGATGGATGATCAAGGACACACTGAAATCATCACCCAGAGTTGTTCTCAGCAGGGAACACCCTCCCAAGCTCCTGCCAATCACATGCAGTTTAGAAAGAAATTCATGAATTAAAATGTTCAACAAGCTGTGAGTCATGCACATGGTGCCCAATGAATTGAGAAGAAAATCTTGAAAAATGCAGGCCTTACTTCATTCTGAGCCACAAAAACAAATGTGCTGCTCAGGCTCATACATTTTTGGAAAGGCATTTTTGTCAAATAATCAGAAACATTCTCTGTTCTTACAGCTATGACATAAGATCACAGCCTCCTCCAACCAGGAGAACTCCCCTCAGTCCCTGGAGATGCCCAGGGACCTTCACCCGTGGGACCACATGGGACCCTCAGCATCGAGGGCTTGGATGGTCCCAGAGCTAGGATGGATTGAATTTAAGAGGATCCCTGGAATGCCAGGGATTGAGAAACCTCTTGAGAAACCTATATGCAGGTCAGGAAGCAACAGTTAGAACTGGACATGGAACAACAGACTGGTTCCAGATAGGAAAAGGAGTACGTCAAGGCTGTATATTGTCACCCTGCTTATTTAACTTCTATGCAGAGTACATCATGAGAAACACTGGGCTGGAAGAAGCATAAGCTGGAATTAAGATTGCCATGAGAAATATCAATAACCTCAGATATGCAGATGACACCACCCTTATGGCAGAAAGTGAAGAGGAACTAAAAAGCCTCTTGATGAAAGTGAAAGTGGAGAGTGAAAAAGTAGGCTTAAAGCTCAACGTTCAGAAAACTAAGATCATGGCATCCGGTCCCATCACTTCATGGCACATAGATGTGGAAACAGTGGAAACAGTGGCTGACTTTTTTTGGGGGGGGCTCCAAAATCACTGCAGATGGTGACTGCAGCCATGAAATTAAAAGACGCTTACTTCTTGGAAGGAAAGTTATGACCAACCTAGATAGCATATTGAAAAGCAGAGACATTACTTTACCAACAAAGGTCATCTAGTCAAGGCTATGGTTTTTCCAGTGGTCATGTATGGATGCAAGAGTTGGACTGTGAAGAAAGCTGAGCACTGAAGAATTGATGCTTTTGAACTGTGGTGTTGGAGAAGACTCAAGAGTCCCTTGGACTGCAAGGAGATCCAGCCATCCATTCTGAATGAGATCAGCCCTGGGATTTCTTTGGAAGGAATGATGCTAAAGCTGAAACTTCAGTACTTTGGCCACCTCATGCAAAGAGTTGACTCATTGGAAAAGACTCTGATGCTGGGAGGGATTAGGGGCAGGAGGAGAAGGGGATAACAGAGGATGAGATGGCTGGATGGCATCACTGACTTGTTGGACGTGAGTCTGAGTGAACTCCAGGAGCTGGTGATGGACAGGGAGGCCTGGCATGCTGCGATTCATGGGGTCACAAAGAGTCAGACACGACTGGGCGACTGAACTGAACTGGAATGCCAGAATTCATAGACAACTTGTTGATCGTGGAGAAGCCAGAGGTGAAACAGCAGAGAAATTGGGTGCTGACAGATGACAGAGGGTGTCACACCCTGGAGCATCAGGAAGATGGGTCTTGCCCAGCCTTCCCTCCATGAGTTCTTCCCACCCCCATGTACATGCCAGCTGTCCTGTGTGTCTGTAGAAAGATTTGTTGTAAGGAGTTGGAGCAGATATTTGTGGAGGTCTGTGCACCCAAAATCTGCAGGTTGGGCTGGAGACCCAGGAGAGCTGATGGTGAAGTCAGAGTCCAAAAGCCATCTGCTGCAGAATTCCCCCTTGACCTTGGGGTGGTCAATCTTTTGTTGTATTCAGGCCATCACCTGATTGGATGAGGCCCACCCACACTAGGGAGAGCAATCTGCTTTACTCAGCATCCACTGATTCAAATGTCAATCTCATCTAGAAACACCCTCGCAGAACATCGACCAACTACCTGGGCACTGCAGCCCTGCCAGGTTGACACATAAAACCATCCCTCAGAGCCCCTCTCTCACTTGTGTCCAGGCCATCCGTGTCTGATGTCTCTACCGGGGAAGCTGTCCTGATGTGAACTCAGGACCAAGGGTAGGAAGGATGCAGGTGTGCAGAGGGTGGAGAGTAGAGTTGTTCCTGGCCTCAAGGTGTGGGCAAAGCAGCATGACAGCAGAACAGTGTGCTGCTGGGGGTCCACAGGACGGTCTGGGGTGAACCAGGCCAGTGCAGAGATCAGGGGCAGACATGGGGTGGAGCTCATGGATGGGGAGTCCTAGTGGACATCAGCTCCTTCAGGCCCAGCAGAGGGGCCCCTTCCCAGGTACAGCTCTCTACCCTCCCTTTGGTTCATGGGGGTATGATTCTTTGTGTCCACTCAGCCCCTGAGTGGTGAGGGGTCATCTACCTACCATGAGGGAAGCTTGTGGAGCAGTCAGGTGACCCATAGGAGCCCATTAGAGTCAGAGTTAGAACCATATCTGAGTTAGAACCTGGGGAACCCAGGGAGCTCTCATCTCACCACCCAGGGCCCTAGAAGGTTGTGGCTGGAGCTGCTGCCACCACCTCATCACCCCCGGAGATTTTTCAAACTCATTAACAAGCTTTGGACAAGTAAATCGTATATTCTTTTATAATCACAACAAACATTAAGGCCCATTATAAAAGTGGAATAGAGTCAATGTCCCATTGTGGAGGGGAAAAGATGATGGTTTAGACTTTCTGTAATAATCAAGAGTGTATAAACAAATACCATAATGATCTGACAATTGCATTGTGCCGAGAGCATCGCTTATTTCCAGCTGCGGCCATCCCCGCTCCAGAGACAACACCCCCCGACTGCTAAGTGGCTGCTGAGGAGACCTCTGTGGTCCCTGCCTGAGAATTTACAAGGTCACTGTTACAAGCTGTTTGTCCACCTCCTGGTGTAGACAGGGTGAGCATAGAAGTGTTTATGCTGCTCTCAGAGCGACCTGCTAAGTGTCCATTAAATAGCATAAGCTTACTCTGCTTCACTTGCCTTGGAGTAATTTTAATAACATGCTAAGTAGGTAAAACAAATGGAGAAATGAGGTACTTCCTGCTCCCCTCCCATCAGCTGCCCCCAGAGCAGCAATGAAGTCTTCATTAAATCCATAGCTCTGGAATGCACTGAGAATAAAATCCAAACTCCTCCCTGTGACTGAGTCAGGACACACTGCCTTCCCTACCTCCCACATCTTCCTCCTCCCACCCCCTCCCAGCCACACTGGCCTTCTGTCCCTGAGCCCCTGGGTCCCCAGCCTCAGGGCCTTTGCACATGCTCTTCCCTCTGCCTGGAGCACTCTTCCTGCCAATGGTCAGCTGGCTCCTCCTCACAGTGCAGGTCTCCCTCAGAGGAGCCTCAGACCAGCCAGGACAGAGACCCCATCCTGCCCCTGCCCAGCCCCCTAGAGCATTGTCGTCTTTCATTTCTCAGCCCTAGCACTGTGGATTTATCTGATGTCTGTGTGCATGCTCAGATGCTTCAGTCATATCCAGTTTTTTGTGAACCTATGAACTATAGTCTGACAGGCTCCTCTGTCCATAGGAATTTCCAGGCAAGAATACTGGAATGGATTGCATGCTGTCCTCCAGGGAATCTTCCTGACCCAGATATTGAACCCACGCCTGCTGTGTCTCCTGCGTTGCAACAATTCTTTACCCACTGAGCCACCTGAAAACCCTGCCTAATGTCTCCATGTATTCATTTACACAGCGTCTCTCTACCTGTCCTGGAGTAAAACAGCACCCGGCACGCAGCAGGTGCTGCAACTGGTGTTTGTTGAGCGAATAAACGTGGGCCTTGTTCAAGGTGATGGTGGGTTGTGGAGAGTTACCAAATCCAACTTAGATACCAAGGCGAGCAGAGAAGAAGAGTCTAAGGTCATAGATTCACAGGTGGACCCAGAAAGACTGTTCAACTGACGTTTACGGCATATCACAGATAGCAGGATATTAATTATTTAGCTGTATCAAACTCATTTTACCTTTAGAAAAAGCCAGAAATCAGGCTTTGCAGTCACCTATCCTTCTGTAAATTGCATTCTCAAGACAGCTCCCAAGAGCAAGTGATGGGTCTGATGCTGGCGTGGAGCTCACCTGCCTGGAAGGAAGGGCTGTCAGTGCCAGACGTGGGTTCATTGGAGGCAAGGAGGCTGTGTCAAGAAAAGAGGGTCAAAGAAGGACAGCTCTGTCCCCATCACGTTCCTGTCGCTCTGACTCCACCCCCAGTTCTGAGCCCGGGATCTGAGCACTGCACACACGACAACAGCGGGGACCAGGACCTCCCACAGACGTGCGCCCGCACTCCTCGACTCATGAGAACCATTCCTGCCGCGTGGTGATCGCCACCCCAGAGCCGTGGTGTGAAAACCCTGCAGGAACCGCACAGCGCAGCTGGGCCCACGTGCCCGTCCTTCGGGCTTCCCTTCGGTGGCGCTAGTGGTAAAGAATCCGCCTGCCAAAGCAGAACACAAGAGACACAGGTTGGAAATGGCAACCTGCTCCAGTATTCTTCCCTGGAAAATTCCATGGACAGAAGCGCCTGACGGGCTACAGTCTGTAGGGTCACGAAGAGTCAGACACGACTGAGTGAGCACACACCTGTCCTTCTTCGACCCTCTTTTCTTGACACAGCCTCCTTGCCTCCAATGAACCCACGTCTGGCACCGACAGCCCTTCTTCCAGGCAGGTGAGCTCCACTCCAGCATCAGACCCAACTTCCTGCTGTGCCTCTTGACCGAAAGGGACCCTCCACCCACCAGCTGCCAGAAGAGCCATTATTTCCTCAAATAAATGCCCTGCGCCTGGAATCACCCTGCACCCTCACTTTTCTCAGCAGGAATGTTGAAGCCGAGACCCCCTCCCTCCAAAGCAGCTGTGCAGGCTCTGGGCTCCTGCACCTCTGAGCCACCTTGCCTCTCCCAGGGGTGCACTTGGGGCCAGGACTGGGTAGCCCCGGGGCAGGTGAGCGCGGCTGGTGCAGGTTTGTCTTTGGAACAAGAAGCACTACCTTTAGGAGGGGCGGATGCTCTTCTGTTCTCCGTAGTCTCCACCCACCCCCATGACTCACCTCCAGGCACCTGCACTCCTCACATTCCTGTCTGTGTCCCAAGGACACGTGAGTTCATGGCCTTGCCCTCAGTCATTGTGGGGAACTGTGGGTTGGAGCTGGACGTGAGGGGCTGAGCTGCCTGGAAGTGAGGGTCCCACGCTTTGTGTCATCCTGGCAAGATCCCCGTCTTCCCAGGGCTCTGAGCCTCCTAGATGGTTTTGGGTAAATTAGAAAACAGACCTTTCCTGAGACTTGTTACTGCCATCTGCTGAGAAACCATCCCAATGTGGGTGAATCCTACTCGACCGTGGTGCGAGCTGTGCTGCTTGAGTGATGCAGTGTGCAACCTGAACAACAGCGCCTGGCAGCCCCGCCTCTTCCTCTGCCGTGCCCCTGCTCCTTCATCCTTCCCCAGAGTGCCAATCACCAGCTGACATTGTATATTTTATCTAATAAATGTCTGCTTCACCTTTTGAATATATTATCCATGAGGGCTGAGAGTTTGGTCTGTTTTATTCAAGACTGTGTTTCCAGAGAGTAAAACTGTCTGACATAAAGTAGGGACTCGACAAATATGTGTTGAATAAATGAATGAAAGCAGGAATGAGTTCTCCTTCCTTCTTTCCTCTCTGCATCTTCCGGTGTCACCAGCAGAGACAGTGAGCAGAGGTCACTGAGTTATGTGCTGCCCTGACCAGCCTCAGGGATCTCGGGTTTGGTCCAGGCGAGATGCTCAGAGCAAATTTGGGGCGAATTCCTCTGTTTGTAGAAGCTGCATCTGGGCACAGCTGCCAGGGACTCAATTATGCTGTTAAGTGAAGACAAAGAAAATAAACCAAGTTAGTTTATCAGGTTTGAATGACTGCACAGCTGCCGAGGAGCCACTAGTGAAAAGTCAAGCTTTGACAGAAGTTTTGACTTCTGTAGAATTAAATGTTTACATTGAATATTAAATTCCTGAGCAGTGGAGTTGGGCTGGGAGTGGTGGTGCCTGAGGGAGGAGATCACTTCCTACTTAGATGGAGGGAAGCTGATTCCATCTCGTGGGATCCTATTCTGATAACATAACCTCCACCCCATGACCTGGCAACTCTGTGAACCTCCAGAGAAAGCAGCAGTTTGTCTTCATTGCTTTAAAGATGGTAAAATGTATAAAACTTCCCACTTCTGCTCCAGTGAAGGGTCAGTGAGCTCAGGGGTCTGTCACCTCCTCCCAGGTTTATCCTGAGGCTTTTGCACACACAGGATAGGGGTGTTAACCCAGCAGTTGTCGGCGCTCAGACAGTCGTTGACAAAGAAAATAAACCAAGTTAGTTTATCAGGTTTGAATGACTGCACAGCTGCCGAGGAGCCACTAGTGAAAAGTCAAGCTTTGACAGAAGTTTTGACTTCTGTAGAATTAAATGTTTACATTGAATATTAAATTCCTGAGCAGTGGAGTTGGGCTGGGAGTGGTGGTGCCTGAGGGAGGAGATCACTTCCTACTTAGATGGAGGGAAGCTGATTCCATCTCGTGGGATCCTATTCTGATAACATAACCTCCACCCCATGACCTGGCAACTCTGTGAACCTCCAGAGAAAGCAGCAGTTTGTCTTCATTGCTTTAAAGATGGTAAAATGTATAAAACTTCCCACTTCTGCTCCAGTGAAGGGTCAGTGAGCTCAGGGGTCTGTCACCTCCTCCCAGGTTTATCCTGAGGCTTTTGCACACACAGGATAGGGGTGTTAACCCAGCAGTTGTTGGCGCTCAGACAGTCGTTGAGGGACAATCACACCCAAACTGACCTTAACCCCAGGAGCTCTGCTCGCATGACCGAAGCTGCAGGGGCAAGTGGGGGCCAGATTCCAGTTGGCAGGTCCTGGGGTTCAAGGGGCATTGTTACCAGGTCTCCCTGAATCAGACACTGTCTCTGTCTCCAGTGAGTCCTCATCCAGGGAGCCTCTCCCCTCCTGGAGTACACTGTCCACTCCCAGCTTAGGACTCATGTGCTCTCTGTTGACCCTCATTCCCATTGTTCCAGACCCTGGGGTCCCACATCACATGCCCAGTGTAATGGTTCCTCATCCTGAGCCTCTCCCTGTGACCTGGGCCCCGGGGCCACTCTAGAGCCTGGCAGCAGGCATGGGGGTACAGTGCCACTCTAGGTCCACACACCAGACAGGAGGGGGAGTGCCTCCAGGCATGGTGGGAGTGGATGGTGCTCACAAACCAGGAGACGCCAGCACCCAGCCCCCAGGTGAGCAAACAGGGCTCCCAACAGGTGACTGAGCTGCTGGGCCACATGGCTTGCAGGAAGCAAAACTGGGGTCCCAGGGGCTTCCATCTGTCTGTTTGTCTGCCTGCGGAGCCCTGTCCTCACCGATCCTCCCCAGGCTATGTGTGCAGTGGCCGCTCCCACTTGAGCATCTCTCCTGCTCCCTGAGTTGGAGGTGAGATGTCATGTGGATGTTCTGTGTATGTGAAGGGAAATGATGACAGGGACTCAGGAGAAGCCGGGCAGTCTGCTCCTCAGAGGTGATGGAAGGACATGTGGCCACAGAGTGAAACAGATACATAGCTCCTGGGTCAGTGCAGGGACCTGCTGACCCGAAGCCCTCTATCCCAGATGGACTCACCCCCTGTCTCCTGGGGTGCAAGGCTCCAGCGGGGACATCTTTCTGGTAGAGAAATGGCAGATCCTGATTGACTGCTGTGCAGGCAGAGAGGGAAGTGGAAAGCACAGCAGGGACTTGGAAACAGAAATTCAATAAGCACACTGATTACAAAGGCGAGAGACAGCTGAGAGTGGAGGGGAGGAACACCCTGGGTTTGGCCACAGAGGAAACTATTGCCACAAGAGGGCTGGAGAGTGATTGTTGGGAGGGGTGAGCAGACCAGGGGCTAGGTCTCCATCAAGTCCAGAGGGTCAGGCACAGGCGTCCAGAGTCCTCTCCCCGAGCGGCCACCCAGGAGGTCACGCCAGCAGGTCATACCAGCACCTGTGACACGGTGTCACCATGGAAGCTCGTCAGAGACTCGGTGCCCGGAGCTGCACTGGGGGCTGGCCAAGTAGCCACCCTCTGCCTGGCATGTCCTCAAATCCCAGGCCCGGGAGGGAAGCAGGCGCCCAGCATCAACCATGCCGACTTCACAGTGGTTTAGGTGGGGGGAAGGGCACGGGGGAAGTCCTCTTCAGCACGGAGAAAAAATTCCCATCCATATCGGGAACTCTCCACCGTCCTGCTCCCAGGCCCTCACCCAAGACAACTTTGCCAGCAGCCTTTCTAAGAATCGTGGTTCACGTGCCAGGTTAACTCTTTTCTGTACATTTTCTCATATGGCTGTTCAGGGAGCAAGATGGAGGTACAGAGAGTTCACAGGCCATTCCCAAAAGGGCACCCTGCTGAGAGCACATCCAGAGATGAGGACAGGAGGGAGAAAGAGGAAGACCCCACCTGACTCCCCACAGAAAAGTTAGCTTGAAAACAACACACGGTCCACAACCTTTATGAGATGGTCACAACTGGGTGAATAGACATGAAACATATGGAGATGTCATTGTGACATGAGTGAGATAAAGCAGCAAGGGGGGTTTGTAAAGAAGTAGGGGTTTTGTAGGTGACTGGAGGTAAGGTGTTATCAGTTTAAAATACAGAGTTATGTCTATAAGATGTCTTCTGTAATTCCACTGGTAACCACTCAGAAAATACCTATGGAGGATGTACCTCAAAAATGAGAAAGAAATCAAACATATCACTATATGAAAAATGAAACACAATGGAAAACAGTATGAGAGGAAAGTCACTAAAGACATACAGAAAACAATGTATAATGGCAATAAAAAGCCCTTCCCCATCAGTAATTTACCTGTAATTTAATTACTTATAAACGGGTTAAAGCCCAACATGCAGAAAACTAAGATCATGGCATCTGGTCCCATCACTTCATGGGAAATATATGGGAAAAAAGTGGAAACAGTGGCAGACTTTATTTTAGGGGGCTCCAAAATCACTGCAGATGGTGATTACAACCATGAAATTAAAAGATGCTTACTCCTTGGAAGGAAAGTTATGACCAACCTAGATAGTATATTGAAAAGCAGAGATATTACTTTGCCCACAATGGTCCGTCTAGTCAAGGCTATGGTTTTTCCAGTGGTCATGTATGGATGTGAGAGTTGGACTGTGAAGAAAGCTGAGCGCCAAAGAATTGATGCTTTTGAACTGTGGTGTTGGAGAAGACTCTTGAGAGTCCCTTGGACTGCAAGATCCAACCAGTCCATTCTGAAGGAGATCAGTTCTGGGTGTTCATTGGAAGGACTGATGCTGAAGCTGAAAACTTCAATAGTTTGGCCACCTCATGTGAAGAGTTGACTCATTGCTGGGAGGGATTGGGGGCAGGAGAAGAAGGGGACGACAGAGGATGAGATGGCTGGATGGCATCACCAACTCGATGGACATGAGTTTGAGTGAACTCTGGGAGTTGATGACGGACAGGGAGGCCTGGAGTGCTGCGATTCATGGGGTCCAAAGAGTCGGACACGACTGAGCGACTGAACTGAACTGAATTGAAATGGATTAAACTCCCCAGTCAAAACATATTGAGTGGCTGGTAAATAAACAAACAAGATCCAAGCATATGCTGCCTACAAGAGTCTCACTTAATACACAAGGACGGGGACTTCCCTAGTGATCCACTGGATAAGACTGAGCTTCCAGTGCAGGGGACACGGGTTTGATCCCTCGTCAGAGAACAGAGTTCACGTGTGTCATGTGATGTAGCCAAAAAAATTAGACTCAGGGACAGACACAGGATTAAAGTAGAAAGATGGAAGCAGATCCTCCACCAAACAGTGACCAGAAGTGAGCAGGGGGAGCTATATTTATACCTGATCTCACATTGTAGACTTTAAGTAAATACAGTCACAAGAAACAAAGAACATTGTATGATGATGAAATGGTCAATTCAGGAAGACGGAACAATTTTAAATATATATCCACGCACCACGTAGTTTCTAATCACAGGAAGCAGCATTGGTAGAACTGAGGGGAGGCAGTGACAGCAGGAGATGGAGCCACTTCCAGTAAGTGATGGATCAGCTGGACAGAAGTTCAATAGAGAGACGTGGGGCTAAAGCGATGTGGCAGGCACACGCAGAACATCACACCCAACAGTGGCAGATACACACCCTCCCCCAGTCCACACAGCGCATCCCCCCGCAGAGACCACAAGCTAGGGCACAAAACGAGTCTTATCCACTTTAAGAAAATTGAGAGCATACAAGTATCTTTCCTGACCGAAGTGAATGAAACTAGAAATTGGCAACAAAGAAAATCCAAGAGCTCAGAAACACAAGGAAATTAAGGCACAGTCTCTTGAACAATCCATGGGGAAAGAGGGAATCACAAGGGAAACTAGAAAATATCTTGAGATGAATGAAAATGGAACTCCTCATACTAAAACTTATTTGATCCAGCAAAAGCAGTGTTAACAGGAAAGGTTATAGCAGTAAATGCCTACAATTAGGAGAAGAAAGCTCTCAAATGAGCAACCTAACATTACACCTCAACGAACGAGAAAAAGGAGAGCAAATTAAACTAAAAGTTAGCAGATGAAAGGAAATGTTTAAGATTACTCCAGAAATAAAATAAGAATAGAAAAAAATCAATGAAAGTAAATTTGTTTATTAAGGGTCAATAAAATTGGCAAATGCTTAGCTAAAAGAAAGACAGAGAAAAGACTTAAAAATCAGAAATGAAACAGAGACATCGTAACTGATGCCGTGGAAATACGCATGATCATGAGACTTCCTTTAACAACCACATCCACAAATTGGACAATTGGGAAGAAATGGATAAATTACTAGAAACATACAACCTACCGAAACTGAACCAGGAAGAAATAGAAAATCAGACTTCCAATGAATAAGGAAGTTGAATCACTAATCCAACATCCCAATCGAGAAAAGCCCAGGACCAGGTGGCTTCTGGTAAATTCTACCAAACATCTCAGAATTAACACCAATCCTTCTCAAACTCTTCCAGAGAGTTCAAGAGGAGAGGACACTTCCAAACCCATTCCACGAGGTCCATGTTATGCTGTTAAATCCAAATCAGACAGGGATAGTATAGAAAACTATACCAATATCCCTGGTAAACATTGATGCAGAAATCCCAGCAGGCCCTGAGATCTTCCAGAACCCCTGGAGAGAGGTAGAAATGAGATGGCTGGGACCCACCTTCTTCCCATCCACCCCCCTTCCCTGGACTCATGGGACCCCGAGGGCCCTCTTGTTTGGACAAGAAGCCAGCAGCATCTGAGGCTGGTCAGGCAATCATGCTGCAATGGAGCCAATAAGGGGCCAGGTTGGAGGGGCACCTCCCTTCTCATTAGCTGGCCTAACGAGCCTGCACCCCATGGATCCCATCTCAATGAATTATCAGCTGTTAATCAAAGGGACAATTGCCAAAACCACCCCACTACATAATGGGAGGGAGCGAGTGGGAGACTCCACCCCACCCCAGCCTCCAGGGACACCTCAGATGTGATTAAGTAAACATCCTGAGACAGGCAGAGGTGAGTGTCCTCCTCCCGTCCCGACTCCCAGAGCCGAGAGGCCAGCCAAAGTGCCCAAGTCCACTGGTGCTGGATTTGGTATGAAAAGATGTGGGCTGGGGGAGAGGTGGTTTTAAAGACAAGCAGATCACGTAGCTTCCCTGCTCCACACCCTCCAGTGGTTTCTTGACATCCTGGAACAACCCAGTTTCAAGCTTGATCTTCAAGGCCCCTCTGATGCCCTCAGTTTACTTCCCCACTCCCCTCCCTTCTCTCTGTGCAGCTCCCGCTTCAGGACTTTGCACCTGCCAGGCCCACTCCCAGGACAGCCCTTCTCCCATCCTCACCTGACTCTCTCCCTATCTTCTCCCAGGCATCTGCCAAGCACCGTCCTCAGGAGCCTTGTCCTGACCCAGGCCCTGCCCTGTACACCCACCGCCTAGTCACCTTGCTCCCCTTCCCCATGTATTTCTGTTCACTCCCCTACACATGTATTGCTCTGTCTGCTCACGGATCTGGGCAGCTCCATCTCTGAGGTTCCTGGGATTTCTCAGGGTCATCCTTGGAAGTTCCCTTCCTGAGCTCTGACCCAGAAGCCTTCCCTCCATTTCCCTTGCCTCCTGCCCCAGTCCTTTCCCATCCGCCTTTCAGGAGCCTGGCCCACCTGCAGGAGCTCCTCAGCCTCCCTGGTTCCTCTGGTCCAGGCCACGATCAGGTCTGAGCTGCTAGCTCTCCCTTCACTTGCTTGGCCCTCAGCCCAGGGCAGCAGAGCTGGAGGACACACCCTCTGTCCACTGTCACTTGGAGACAGGCGAGCTCTCACACCTGGCGGGGGCTTTGTTCTTCCATTGCGAGGAGGTCACACAGTGATGCTAAAAAGTCAACAGCATGGAACTGACCTGACCATTTAGACTAAGATACTGAGGCCAGTGGTGGTGTTGATGGAGTTTGATGCCCCTAAATAGCTTTTTTAGCGCAAGGGTCTGGGCAGGGCCATGTCCCCTCACAGCCAGGTCCAGTTGCACTAAGAGCCCAGATGGAGTCTGCCGCCCCAGGAGGGCTGTCACCAGGACCTTACAGAGCTGGACCCCTGCCCATCCTTCCCCAGGGGCAGCACAGCCACTGCGCCCTGCACACCTGTAGGGGGCGCCATTCGTATGTGCACCCCTCTCCCCTTCAGAGCCTCCCTCGTTGATGGAGAAGCTACCAGGCTGCAAGATCCCATTCGCACCTGCCTCTGCTGCTCGTCCTCACACTCACTTTGAAATTAGAACACGTATTTGTCTTATGACCGCGTCCATTCTTGGTTTGCAAATCACTGCAGAAACTCCCCATCCGGTAATTTCCCTGCCCTGCTTTTCCCTGGTAATGATCACCCACAATTAAGGAGCTATGTTGGATTAAAGTCATAAAAAGCAGAGCTCGTGTGAGCAGGTCCTGGAGGAGTCGTTCTGTGAGTGGACGGAGTAGCCTCAGGGAAGGGCCCTCCGTGCCTGGGCTCCCTCCATGGGGCGGCTCACCCCCTGGTGGATGCACCATTTCTGGAACTTAAAACCCCCACGTGGGTACCCAGGGGGCTGCCTCTAGGGTGGGTCCAGGTGTGGGGCCTCCCCAGCCCCTCTGCCCTGGCCCGTGGGTACCCAGGGGGCTGCCTCTAGGGTGGTCCAGGTATGGGGCCTCCCCAGCCCCTCTGCCCAGCTGCCCCACCTCCTCCTGCCTCTGCCCTGTAGGCCGTGACTCAAGGACCTAGGTCTGTGCCACAGGTGACCCCACAGCTCCTGACACCCGGCCAGCTCATGGGAACAGAGAGAGCCCATGAAGGCTGGGCTCTGAGGCTGCTCCTGGCTGCGCTCGCTCCCCAGGCTGACCTCCAGGAGACTCCTTGGACATCCCGTGACCCTCACCCGCTCTCAGGGGTCCAGGCCTGGCCACGTGCACATGTCATACCCTGGCCGCCACCTTCAGTTCAGCGCTGGACACGGGCCCCGAGTCAGAGAGGTGAGACGCTGTCGCAGACGTCTGCTGGGACTCTGGTCACGTGGAGGGCTTGCCTTCTCCAGGGCTGGAAGCTGCTGGGATGCCTGCCCAGGCTCAGTGACCGCACCCACTCAGGTCCAGGGAGACGGCCTGTGCACAGAGACGGGAGGGGCGGCCTCAGGCTGCTCGGTCACCCCGAGGACGCTCTGCCCCGGACCTTGTCAGTTACAGGAGACAGCGGTCGCTCTCTGCACTCAGACAGTGTGTGATGTGATCCTGTGACTTGTGACCTCTGAAACCTCTGGACACTTGACCATTGTTAACACTGAACAATAACACAGTTTTATCTGAGCCGGGAAGGAGGAGCTGAGGCCAAAGGAGGAGGAAAAGCCCTCCCTGTCCCCGCACCCCCGCGGGCCCCTCCCCCCTGATGTCACTCTTCCTGCAGGGACAGCGGGGACAAGAGACGCCTCTTCCTCCAGACCCTGTTCCCGTCACCCCTCAGCTGGCCCTGGAGTCAGGCCCTCCCCACCCCCTGGACACAGCAAGTCAGCCTTCTCACAGGTTTGCAAGTTCAGAGGAGGGACAGGCTCCCAGGGGGACCAACTGTGGCCCCACCTGAGAGGGAGGCTGCAAACAAAGTGCTATTTGGGATGGGGTGGGGTGTGTTCCCCGCAGGGGCTTCTATAGACTGGTTATTAGTGTTTTTGGTCAGACCCGGGTCCTGCATCCTTGGTGAGAAAACCATGTGTATCCTTCAAAAAGACAACAGAAAGGTCAGGAAATCAGAGGAGACCCCAGGAAAGGGGCACCCAACTCAGGAGGACTTGGTTGAAGCCAGTTCTGGTCCTTTCCGGTCAGAGCTGGTAGCTTTGGGAGATTCAGGAAAATGAGATGGAATCTGGGGCACAGAATAGGAGGTGGGGTGGGGCGGAGGAGCAGAAGATTTTTCCTGTTTGCGTCACCTAAGCCAGAGCCGCTTATGAGAACAAGATTCACTAGTCTCTTATGCGGTTATTCTGATACCACTTGGAAGTGTTTGAGTAACAACATGGATACAAATAAATAAATAAAATAAAAGAGAGGAATCAAGGACTTCCTGACGATGCAGTGGTTAAGACTCCACCCTTCCACTGAAGGAGGCAAGAGTTTGATACTGGTCTGGGAACTAAGATCCCACATGCCATGCAAGGTAGCCAAAAAAAATTTTTTATAAAGGAGGAAGGGCAAAGGAATTTGTTGGCTTATGTATAAGGACAATTGATGGGATGAAGGCTCTGGGCACAGCTGGACCTTGAGTTTGCTCCTGCTGTCTTTGTGTCTCTCCTGACATTACCAGGCAGTTGTCTCCCTGTGGTCACACCGGGGGGCACCTAGCACCCTCAAGCTTATTCTTCCCAGATCTCCCTCCTGAGGGCAGAGAAGGGGACACCACGGCCCAGCTTCCCTGTGGACCACGGAGTGTTCCCTGTGCCCGAGAAATGGACTGTCCCCAGTCGCCAGACTTGAATGACACGCCTCCTGCTGAGCGTATAGCTGGGTCCTGCCCCCTCGAGCGAGGGACTGAGAACACGGCTGTGGTTCCCGAGGAGACGCTGGTGGGGTGCTCGTGTACACACATGTACACACGCTCATCTGTATTCACAAATGCCATGCACACATATGTACACACACACCTGCGGGTCCTGCCCCCTCGAGCAAGGGACTGAGAACACGGCTGTGGTTCCCGAGGAGATGCTCGGCGGGTACACGTATACACACATGTACACACGCTCATCTGTACTCACAAATGCCGTGCACACATATGTACACACACACCTGCTCCAGAAGGAACAGAGAGAGCTCTCTTTCTCATGGGGAACCTCAGGCCGGCACTTTCTGGGGGATGCTCATGGTCCACCTGCTTATCAGGGTGTGGTGAGTGTGGACCAGGTGGGTTCTAACCAGGTGGGACCAAGATCAGGACAGGACAGGTCAGGCAGAGGGTGAAGGGCAAGTGGATGGCCCATTCTAGTTAAGCAGATGGGGAGCAGGGCACGGGAAGGTGACCACACGGCTTCTAGGTCAGCATCCACCCACCCTTCCCCATCCTCCCCCCTAGTGAAGAGCCACACCAGCTTCCTGTCCAGGAAGGACTTGGAGGGAGGGGCAGGGCCTCAGGAGGACAGAGGCAGGGGCTGTGGACACCGAGTGGACCAGGCTGACCTCAGGCGAGGGAGGCTCAGGAGGACTGGCAGGAAGCCGTATGAGGCTTCCTCTGCTCTCTGCTCCCCCAGGGAAGCTCTCTGAGGTGCTGGGGGCACACACAGCTTTCCTGTGTGGACAGACAGAGATGGGAGCCCCCAGGTAGGGTCCATGGAGAGGAGATGAGTGAGACCCTGCAGTGCCCACCTGGCCGCATGGCCCTGGGCACAGGTAGAGGGGAGGTCAGGGCCCTGGGTGTCCCCAGGAAGGGGGATCAGGGGACAGAGGTGAGCAGAGGGTCACACTCCTCGGGCATCCTGCACAGCTGACTGATGCTGGGTACTCCCCTCCACAGACACACAGTTGATGTAGGTCTCTGGCGCCTGGGTACCATGGTGACGGTGCCATGGCAACGCCCACCCCTGCAGTCTCCACGCCAGTGCAGGTGGGATTAATGAGTTTAGGTTCATTTAGTAACGTAACTGCCCCAGGGAGTCAGAGCCTAAAGCCACTTTGCACGCAGGGCCCTGGCCGTCCAGGACCCGTCATGAGAGGACAGAGGGGAGACGAGGTCACAGGTGGGGTCAGGAAGGAGCCGGGGCCCAGGACTCCTGTCTGCCATCCCCGCTGCCTCTGTGGCTGTGGGCAGGGGAGGAGGAAGGAGGGGCCAGGGCTGCAGGTGTGGGTCACGGCTGCACGGTCCCTGTGGCTGGCAGCTCGCACGTTGGGTGGTTCACACCTGGGACATCAGCAGGACTACAGCAGCCCCGAGTCCCTCCCAGGCTCCCTCCCAGGGGCCATCTCCTCAGTCCTGCCCCCCACCCCACGCACACCTTGTATTTGTTTCTGCTTCAACCCCCTTCATGCATCCTCCACGAACTTCCCTGGTGGCTCAGAGGTTAAAGCGTCTGCCTCCAATGCAGGTGACCCGGATTCGATCCCTGGGTCGGGAAGATCCCCTGGAGAAGGAAATGGTAACCCACTCTAGTATTCTTGCCTGGAGAATCCCATGGACGGAGAATCCTGGTAGGCTACAGTCATGGGGACACGAAGAGTCGGACACGACTGAGTGACTTCACTCACTATACTATGCATCCTTCACACACAGGAGTGACTGTGGTCACTGCACATTTACGGGATGTAATCATCCAGCCCCGATCCCCTGTGACTTGCTTATTGTGTTCAACTTGAGTTTTTGAGCATCTCTGTGTTAAAGGGCCTGTTGAATGTGCATTTTCAAAGCTGTATACAATTATTTGTACCACAATTTATTATCCATTCAACGGCTGTTCATTCCACACATTTACTGCTTTGTTCTGTGAACAATGCTTCCATGTAGCTTTTTGAGAAGATTAAATTCATCTATCTTACGTTTCCATCCATCTTTCAGTCTACCTACACTGAGTGCCACGCCTGGCAGACAGAAGGAGCCACAGGTGTGTCATTACTATCCCTCTCTGTAGGATCAGAGACAGTGCCTGAATTGGGCATTGTGAATACACAGGCACACTAATTCACTCACACTCACCCTCACACAAGCATACACTCCATGGCTGGATGTTTTCAAAAGACACCATGGATTGATGTGGGGAATGTGGCCCCACACCCCATCAGTCTCATCTCTGACCTGTAATGGCTACACAAGGAAATAGACCCCAGGCAAGTCCAGCCAGGCCCTCTGGGCAGACAGAGGTGCAGGGTTCTGGCCCAGGGGAAGGGGTGGGAAGGAAAGGCTGGGAGAGGTCTTCCAGGGCTAGAGGGAGGTGAGCTTTCCCCAGACCAGACAGCTGGGATCCACCGGCATGAGGTGTCAGAGATTTACCAGCTGTGCCCCACTAGGGAAATCTGAGGGCTCCATGGAGACACACCAGCACCCCTCATCCCACGGGGAATCAGTAGTGAGATGGCTTGCTGACCTCAGCATGGGGCCACAGACTCATTCCCACAAGTCTGGGGGCCACAGCCAGGTGGTCCAATGACCTCTGAGAACTTAAAGATCCAAACACACTGCTCCAGAGTGAAGCTGACCCGAGGCAGCATCTCCTGACCTCCATCACGCTTTGGTCTCCACCCCAGGAGCCAGAGCCCCTGCCCAAGTTCCCGAGAAGGTCTCGGGGAGGGAAGGAGTCTGAGGATGAGCGATTTGTCTATGAGTGAGCTCATTGCAGGATATTCTCCACAAAGTGGTCTTTTCCTGTTTTCCTCACGGATGTAATCCCACTGCTCAGGGCACCGTGGACATGTGGTATGTAGTCAACATACCAGCAGGATGTGGCAGGACTCACAGGCCTCCCCTGGGAGGTGAGGCCCTGCTGGGATGGGGTCCAAGGGCCTGCCTCTGGGTTGACCAGATGACTCATAGAAGGAAGGTCTTCAGTTCTGTTCTAGAATGAGCAGGCAGAGGCCAGCGCTGAGATGAACCCAGAAAAAGGAGCTCTCACTGTAACCAAAAGTGGCGTCCAGCTGTTTACTGCATGAAAGCCAATTAAGAGGCCAGGTTGGTGGAAAGGAAAGTTTGCTTTATTTTGGATGCTACAGATGAGGGCAGACTCCTGTCCAAAGGACTTCCACTGACTACCGGCGGCCAAGAGCTTTTCTAGGCTGAGGGAGGGGGGCTACATGCAGAAACAGCACGGTCAGCTCTGCCAGTCATCTTGAAATTGTTCATCAGTGGTCTGACCAGCAATGATTGTTTTAAGTAGTTAACCTTCAGTTTCAGGGTCATTTCGTTCCCATTTCTTGGAGCCCAGTTCCCAGAACTGTGGCAGCTTACGTCATGGCTAAGGTCTGGCCATCGTGTAAACTTCTTCCACCTGGCGGGGGTTTCAGAGTCTATAAGAGAGCACAAAGAAGATGGCTCAGAATACTGCCTACAGCCCTTGAGAAGGAACTGAAAGTCCTCTGTGTTGCTTAATGACTAGAGTCCTATTACCTGGTCTTCTTCGACTGTTTCCCTTTGTTTCTGTATTTTCTCACTTCTCTAGCTAAACTTATACTTTAGCTAAAGTTTTCCACAGACAAAAGGCAGGTAGAGGGCATGGTGAGTGTTAGGGGGAGAAGGACCGTCGAGTCCTGCTCTGCTGCACTGGGAGCAGCGGGACTCGAGATGACAGAGGGAACGGGCATTCCTGCTGAAGGAGGCTGGGGTTGTGTCCGCGCTGCTTTAACGAGGTTATCTGTCTACTCCCCACAGCTCAGTGATGCCAACATGATGGCTGTCCCCATTTCACAGATGGGCAAACTGAGAGTCTGGGCAGTGCCGTCATTGTCTCATGTCTCAGGGCTGTGAGATACTGTGCTCTTCACGTCCTTCTGCCCCAGAGGTGGGTGTTCTGCCGACACCTGCTGGAGTCCTTGGCATATGGAGACCATGGGGCCTCCTATCCTGAATCCCAGGTTCTTCCCCACCCACTACAGCTGAGGTTCTGGCTTTTCTTTCCTCCCCCTCTCCCACCAGCATAGATGCACACATGGGGCAGCAGTTCATGATGTTGGGGGAAAGCCACCTTGGATGGCGCCTCGTCAGGACCTTTCCGAGTCAGTCTCCGCAGATTCTACATCACCAGCAGATCAGCTTCGGTGGGAATCCTGGGGCATAAACTGCAGTAAGCTCACTACCAGGAAGTAAGGGCACAGCTCCAGCTCCAGGGATGTGGTCCTGAGTGACAGAGCAGATGAAGCTTTATCAGGAGCCCAGCATCCCAAGTCATCAGTCCACAATCCAGTTCTCATGGGCTGAAGACTTAATTTGTCACTCAGGTGTGAAATAGGCAGGGCTTTCAGCCTTTTTTCCATGGCGTGGGCATGATGGATGATGTCTGAATGCACATCACTTTCCCCGGGGCTTAACTAAAGTCTGACAACCCGAGAGCTTGTGCGGAGGGTGAGTGGACACAGCGGTTCTTAAGCCCCACATGACGACCTTCAGTGAAAGTCATTCTCATAGAAACCAACAACATTGTAAAGCAATTATACTCAAAAAATAAAAAAAACCTACAAACCACATTTAATGTTTGTTTAATTGAATCGAAATTCTAAAAGTCAAACATTATCACAGAGTTAAACTTTTGCCTTCAAATTATCCATATATTGTTTTCGAAAGTCAAATAAGTTACTTTTTAAAGGCCTACAAATTTGAAAACATTATTTTCCTTAGTTTGGGGAACTCACGGTACCACTGCTAGTTTTGAAGTTGGTCTGGGTCTGTTTGTGCATGTATGCGCCAAACACAAGATCCTATGTGTGCTGTGCTCAGGCACTTCAGTTGTGTCTGACTGTTTGCAACCCCATAGACTGTGGCCCACCAGGCTCCTCTGTCCAGGGGATTCTCCAGGCAAGAATCCTGGAGTGGGTTGCCATGCCCTCCTCCAAGGGATCGTCCCAACTGAGGGATCGAACCTGTCTCTCTTGCATCTCGGGCATTGTAGGCAAATTCTTTACCACTGAGCCACTGGGGAAGCCCATACAAGAGCCTATATGCAACTCAAATTAAAATCTAGAAGAAAAAAAAAAAGGTTACTCTCCACCATTGGCTCTGAGCTTTTCCTCCCACCACCCCTCCACCTCTTTCATGAATGGCTTTCCTTTAGGGGTTGACCACCATATACCCACCTATACCAACCCGTATGTCAGTGCCTGTGATCTAGGGAGGCCCTTTACATTTTCCCACCTGTGAATCGTGTGACTTAAGTCCAGGTAATAAATTAACAGCATCCCTTCTCACAGCATTATTTGGGGTTTGGGCATGTGACCCAATCTGGGGCAATCAGAGAATTATAAGGGCTGTTGCAGGAGTTATTGGGGAAGTCAGTTGCTTTCTCTGGAGAGCAGGTGAGGTTGGAGGTCCTGCAGCATCGATGAGGTCACAGCCAGAGGGGGTCTAGGGGCCATCAGGGGACACTGGGGACCTGAGGTTGAAACCCACAAAGAAGGCAGAGGATAGACAGATGCCTTCCTAATGGTATCTTCAGAGACGCCAATGCAGTCACACCCAGGTCCAGGTAAAATACATAGATTCCTCTATTACATGAGCCAACGTGTTCCCTCTAAGTACTGACTAGAGTCAGGGTTTCTGGGGCTTTCCACAGAAAGTGCCCTCTCCACAGCCATGGACAACTAACCTCAGGGTGGTGAGTAGATGTCACACTGGCTGGAACCTTAACCTTCCCCCACCCCACAAGACTGCAGATGAGTGTGCGGCTAGTGAGAGCCAAGTGACCAAAAGTCAGTTACTCTAGGAAATCCTTTTAGTCGCTGAACACTAAAAAAATTCCCAATCTTGACCCCTTGCTATATATAAAAAAATTGCTTGTAAGACTGCACAAAAAAGATAGTGACACAATGGTGTATTTTAGAGGTGGGATAAGAACAACCGAACATGGGACTTGCCTAGCGGTCCGGTGGTTAAAATCCACCTGCCAGTGCAGGAGACGTGGGTTCCATCACTAGTCCGGGAAGACTGCACATGCCGAGAGGCAACTAAGCCCATGCACCGCAGCTACTGAATCAGCGTTCCAGGGCCCCAAGAGCCACAGCTAATGAGCCCTTGAGCTGCAGCTACTAAGGTCTGTATGCCCTAGAACCTGTGCTCTGCAACGAGAAGCCCCAGCAGTGAGAAGCCCGTGCCCCACAACGAGCAGTAGTCCCCTCTCACTGAAACTTGAGAAAGCCTGAGCAAAGCAATAAAGACCCAGTGCAGCCATACATATAAATAAACAATTTTTAAAATGAACAGAACCAGATCTACTAGTAGAGTCTGATGCTGCTGTGAGCTGTGTACTCCTGCTTCAACCATTCTTGTTCCCCGCTTCCTTGTGGGAGAACCTGGCTTGATTACTACGTGTCTCAGTGTGTTCCTACTTGGGTTTATCCTTGGATTTATTTCTGAGCTTTCTGGACTTGGTTGACTATTTCCTTTCCCATGTTAGGAAAGTTTTCAACTATTATCTCTTCAAATATTTTCTTGGGTCCTTTATCTCTCTTCTCCTGCTGGGACCCCTATAATGCCTATAATGCCAATGGTGTGTTTCATATTGTCCCAGAGATCTCTTAGGCTGTCTTCCTTTTTTTTCATTCTTTTCTATATTCTGTTCTGAGGCAGTGATTTCTACTATTCTGTCCTCCAGGTCATTGATCCATTCTTCTGCCTCAGTTATTCTGCTATCGATTCTTTCTAGCATATTATTCATCTATCTTTGTTCTTTAGTTCTTGCAGGTCTTTGGTAAACACTTCTTGCATCTTCTCCATTGTTTCCCTGAAATCCTGGATCATCTTCACTATCATTATTCTGATTTCTTTTTCTAGAAGGTTGCCTATCTCCACTTCATTTATTTGTTTTTCTGGGGTTTTCTCTTATCCCTTTATCTGGGACATAACTTTCTACTTTTTCATCCTGATTAACTTTCATCATGACTAATTTAGCCTCCTTCTTAGATGCTAAGAGGCTTGTGTAAGCTTCCTGATGGGAGTGACTGGCAACGGGAAACATTGCCTTTTTCTCTTGTGGGCAGGGCCTTGCTCAGTAAAACTTTAATCCAATTATCTGCTGATTGATGGGGTTTTTCAGTTCAGTCACTCAGTCCTGTCTGACTCTCTGCGACCCCATGGACTGCAGCAGGCTTCCCAGTCCGTCACCAACTCTCAGAGCTTTCTCAAACTCATGTCCATAGAGTCAGTGATGCCATCCAACCATCTCATCCTCTGTCCTCCCCTTCTCCTCACCACTTCAATCTTTCCCAGCATCAGAGTCTTTTCCAGTGAGTCAGTTCTTTGCATCAGGTGGCCAAAGTATTGAAGCTTCAGCTTCAGTATCAGTCCTTCCAATCAATATTCTGGATTGATTTCCTTTAGGAGGGACTGGTTTGATCTCCTTGCAGTCCAAGGCACTCTCAGGAACACCACAGTCCAAAAGCATCAATTCTTCAGCATTCGGCTTTCTTTATGGTCCAAATCTCACATCTGTACATGACTACTGGAAAAACCATAAATTTGACTATATGGACCCTTGTTGGCAAAGTAATGTCTCTGCTTTTTAATATGCTGTCTAGGTTAATCATAGCTTTTCTTCCAAGGAGCAAAGCATCTTTTAAATTCATGGCTGCAGTAGCCCACACCCATTTCTGGTGCTTCCCACCGAAGTGTCTAAACCAGCACACCTGGGTTTAATCACGTCGGAGATGAGCCCCATGGTGCCTGCAGGGGCTTCTTGAGTGGAAAGCAGGAGGGTCATTGGGTGAGCGCATGAAACTGCAGGAATAGTAATTGTTACGTCCTCTTGAAACCTTTGGGTGGTGTTTGGGGGGCTCTGAAGAGCTCCGGTACCACAGTCCTTTATGTCTCAGCACAGAAAAGATTTCAGCCAGAGGCAAAGTGATAGATAAGAAGTGATTTACTATAATAGGACACTTGTGAGGTTTACAAGTGGGCAGGTGAGGAGGTGCCTTGACCCAAGAACTTACTGGGCTACAGTTTTATGATCATAGGAAAAGTGGGGAGGAGGAGGAGAACTTCATTGTCTTTCTTGTGTAGATATCATGCTTCCAACATCAGCTCCTCCTCCAGGTTGAGCAGAATTTTCTTTTCCCTGCATGGTCTTGCTAGGTCTGTGTGCAAACAACATGTCCTAGGGATCATTAACTTACTGAGCAGGATGTGGGTCTCCTGCCACCATTGTTTTACTGTTTGGGGGGCACATCTCACGCTTCTGTTGCATGGTTTTGTTGCTAAGCAAGCCTGCTTGCTTGGTTTTGTGTTTAAGCAAACATGCTTTTGGAGTAATCATTAACTTACAAGGGTCTCCCATATTTTTTCTACTTACAATCCCCTAATGAGATTAACTATTTAATCATCTACTTTATCCCTTTATTTTATCCCTATCATTCTGGCTTAATCAACACCATGAGCCACATCATCTAAGGGTCATTCAGACGGGAAGCCCATGGAATTGTCCACTTCTGGTAGTAAGCTGGCCAGCACATCCTCTCTGTGTCTAAAGGACATGGGGCAGCTCTTGTTGGTATTGAAACTGATTGGTGTCATTTCTGGGGGGCTCCAAAGAGCTCCGGTACCACAGTCCTTTATGTCTCAGCACAGGAAAGAATTCAGCAAGAGGCAAAATGATATTATTTATTGATATAGGATGATCGTGAGGCTTACAAGTGGGTGGGCGAGAGAAGTCATGCCCAAGAACTTACTGGGTTATAGTTTTAGAATCAAAGGAGAAGTGAGAAGAGGGGAAATTTTCTTTGTCTCTCGAGATGTCATGCTTCCATCATCAGCTCCTCTTCCAGTTTGGGCATGGGAGTTTTCTTCTCCCTACATGGTCAAGTTAGGTCCACAAACAACTGTTTTTCATGTGTGCAGAGAGCATGTCTTAGGGATGGGATCATCAACTTATTGAGCTTCCTGGGCAGGATGTGGTTTCATACCACTACTGTTTCATTGTTTTGGGGTCTATCTCATGCTTCTACTGGAGAAGACAATGGCACCCCAGTCCAATACTCTTGCCTGGAAAATCCCATGGATGGAGGAGCCTGGTAGGCTGCAGTCCATGAGGTCGCTAAGAGTCGGACACGACTGAGCAACTTCACTTTCACTTTTCACTTTCATCCACTGGAGAAGGAAATGGCAACCCACTCCAGTGTTCTTGCCTGGAGAATCCCAGGGACAGGGGAGCCTGGTGGGCTGCCATCTCTGGGATCGCACAGAGTCGGACACGACTGAAGCGACTTAGCAGCAGCAGCAGCAAGCTTCTACTGCATGATTTTGTTGCTAATCAAGCCTGCTTGGTTTTGTGTTTAAGCAAACCTGCTTTCTTGAGTAATTATTAACTTAACAGTGGTCTCCCACATTTTTTCTACTTACAATTCCCTAGGGGGTTAACTATTTAATCACCTACTTTGTCCCTTTACTCTGTCCCTATCAGTACCACAGTCAGAAGAGATGTAAAGGTGAATGAGACCTGAGATGCCTCCAGTAGGGATGCAGGCAGGACCAAGATTGTGTGCAGATCTCCCAGGACCCCAGGGGCAGCTGCTGTGGATTGACCTGGCTAGAGAGCATTACCAAGTCTAAGCTCGTACTCCTTGCCACACAACAGGCCAATAATTGAGAGACCAGTTATTGGGACAAGGAATAGTGACTTTATTGGGAAAGCCAGCTAATGGACAGAGAAGATGGTGGGCTCATGCCCCAAAGAACCATCTTGCCTGAGTTAGAATTCAGGCTCCTTTTATACTAAAAGTGGAGGAAGTAAGGTCAAACACTTCATGGTTCCCATCAGCCTCCAGACGGGCTGTGTTAATTACATCCTCCCTGCAGTCATTCACAGGTAGACTTGATCAGGCTATTTCTTGTGAGCCAAACATAAGTATTTTAGCTTAATGTTCATTGCCTGGGAGGTGGGGTGCCCAGAGATGGGCCATTATGTAAAATTTAAGCTTATTGGCAACATCCCTTTAGTGATTCTCCTGTAATAGAAAACAAAGCGTTCTTCCCTATTACCAGAGGACAGAAAGAGAGGGAGGAGGTGGTGAGCCTGGACCCCAGGAGGTGACTGGTAGCAGGGACAAGGAAGTGGAGTCAAGGAGGGAACTCCTGGGAGGGTGAGCTCCCCACCCCAAGCTCAGGGGGTGGGGAGGAGATCTAATGCACATTTTATTTTCTATCAACTGATTACATTTCTTTCTTAGCTTCAAGTAGCAAGGGACACTCACTGGTCCAGCGTCCTCTGCGTCCTGCTTCTCCTGCATCATGTGACCTCACATGCCACAAACGAAGCTCACAGCTCACAGGGGATGGAGTAGGCATGGTTTCGGTCTCTCTGACCCTAAAGTCACTGATGCACCACTTCCCTCCCCAGGTGGGGAAGGAGGGACTGGACATTGTGGGTCCATTGGTCTATGAGGACAAGGGGCCAGGGCTCCTGGAGAAATAGCTAACTCTGGGGCTGGAGCAGGAAACACACAGGTGAGCGGGGAGCCCCTGGTGGTGTCAGAGATGAAGGAAGTGCAAGCACACGTGCACACACACATAGGCCCATGTACATAAGCAAGCACACATGCACACACACATAGGCCCATGTACATAATCACAGGACAGCACAAACGGTCCACTGGAAAGAGCTCCCATGGCCAAACTGGCAGAATTTGAACAGGAACGTAAACTCGTATTGCCTTGTAACTCAAAGTTTGAAATAAACACCCATGAATTTATACTGATATTGAATAAATAAATGGTGAAGGATATTCAAATCTCCAGTGCAGAAAAATCCCCAATAAAGTAAGTAGATCTCCCTCCTCAAGCAGGTGGACTTTTAAGTGTGGGCTGAGTCAGTGACTTCCTTCCAAGGAGGACAGTGTGGAAAGGGGGGAATGGTAACTGTACAGGAGAAACCCTCAGACACTGTCTGGCCAGGCCATCAAAGTCAACTTCAAGTGATGAGTCATGCTGATGGGAGGTGTTCTGGCTGATGGGATGGGAGGGCACTTCACCTCTGTACACCCATCACCCCAGGGCAATCATGAGAAAAACACCAGACAAATCCCAGCATGAGATGTCCACAAAGCACCTGACCAGCGCTCCTCGAAACTATCCAGGTCATCAAAACTGTCCAGGTAACCAAAACAAGGAAAGGGAGAAGCTCTGAGCCAAAATAAACCTAGGAGACACGACATTTAAATGTAGTGTGGTCCCTGGAAGGGATCTGGGAACAGAAAAGGGACATTCAGGGCAAGTGAGGAAATCTGATAAAGTGTGGAATTCAGTTAAAAATGTATCCATGTGACATCAACTATACTCCAATAAAAAACTATTTTAGAAAGTAATAACAATACCAGTTGCACCAAAAAATGCATCAATGTTCATTCATTGATAGTGACAAATGTACAATGCCAGTCATTGCAGAAGCTGGCTTGCAGTCGATAGAAACCATCTATATCATCTTTGCAATAATTCTGTAAATCCAAAAGTGTTCTAAAATGTAAAGTGTATTAAAATTATATGAATACAAAAAAATAAAATAAAATAAAATTATATGAATACATACAGTGGGCACTGGGGTTGTGGAAAAAAGGGTGAAGATCCATGACCCTTGAAGTTCATTTCCAGCATGAAGTTGGATGTTGCCATGAGAACCCCAGTCCTGAAAGATCTCCCCAAGGCAAGCAAAGTGCTCTCAGCCCTTTATACTTGTTTGTGTGGTTATGCTTTGTTTACTTCCACCCCAAATCAAGTATGTGATGCTTGAAAGCATGGAGTATAAAAAGGGATTCAGTAGGGGGACTTTCTTCTTTGTTACTTTGGCCACAAAGCCTCCTGATGGCCTCACTGGAGACAGTCAGGATGTAAACAAGTTTATACACATATATGGATGTACATCTATAGGGCTTTCCTGCTGGCTCAGATGGTAAAGAATCCACCTGCAATGCAGGAGACCCAGGTTCAATCCCTGAGCCATGAAGATCCCCTGGAGAAGAGAATGGCAACTCACTCCAGTATCCTTGCCAGGAGGATCCCAAGGACAGAAAAGCCTGGTGGGCTACAGTCCATGGGGTCACAAAGATTCAGACATGATTTGAGCAACTAACACACATACATATATATCTACACATACGGTTTGTCCACAAATGGTAACATACGTATATATTTGTATACTATACAACCTTCCTTTCCTCAGTGAACAAAAATCTCAAAGATTCTTCTGCATTAGAACTACCTGGCCATCACTGTGGTCCAAGCCTGCAGGGCGTCCATGGTTCAGATGCCCACGATTCACTGAAGTGGTTTCCTCTCTGTAGACGTTTATCTCAGTCTTTTGTTACAACAGACAAGCCTGCAGTGAACATCCTGGCACGGACGTCCTTGTGCGCATCACAGCACTATTTTTAATGCCTGCTCCGAGAGCTGCGAGAATATTGCATGATCATTTATATAATGGATCCCTGTTTTTAAACATTTAGATTGCCTCCAATTTTTCCACCATTATAAATAGCATTGCTATGATCATAAATCTTCATACACACGCCGGAATATTTCCCTGGGATGAATTTCTAGAAGGAGGTGCTGAGTAAACAGGTTTTAACCTTAAAGCTGCTTCAAGTTCATTTCACAAGAGCTGAGTCAGGCCTGCTTTGTCTGGTGGTGCAGGCTGCACACTGCTAAGAGGTCTCAGAAGGAGCAGGAAGGAGCACCTGGTCCACTCCTCAGGTATCCAGGTGTCCCCTGGAGCAGAGAGCTTTTTCTCATCTGCACAAAGCCACTGCAGATGCTAGCAGGGCTCTAGCTGAATTGTCAGAGGCAGAGTCTGAGGTCAGAGGAGCCCTCTGATTGGAAGCACCCGCCTGGGCACCAGAGCCACAGCGAGTGGGGTCAGTGCCAGCAGCTGGTCTCATTCAGGTGGCCCTGCACATCACCTGGGGTGAGGGGCAGTGCCATCTCCCTTCTATCAACATCCCTGGGCCTGTTACCGGCAGCAGGCACCGAGTCCCCACTGGTCCCCAGCTGAGTGATGCTTCTCTAGGTGCTGAGGGCTTGCCCAGTCCCCATAAATCACCCCACGTGGACTGTCCATGTCCTGTGGTCCTGAGAGCCTGTGGACCCCAGAGCGGAGGGCAGGGCCTGGGCAGCAGAGGGATGGTGCTGGAGGCAGTGGGGAAGTCCCTGCCCCTGACCAGGGGGTTGGATGAATGGGGCTGAGGGTGCCACCGAGCTGTGGGGTCCCTGATCATGCCCAGCACAGGGTGAGGTGTCGGGGTCCGGACAGCAAGCTATAGAAGGGAAATCCGGGTAGTGAGGGAGATGCAGACAGACATTGTCCTTGTGAAAACCCAGTCCCAGGGCTGGGGAGCCACCTCTGTCTCCAGGGGCCTGCCGGGGGTCACCCAGCACCTCTGCCGTGAGGGTGGGTGTCTCAGCTAAATTCTCCCAAGGTTGTCACAATTACACTTTCTGGTAAAATCCTGGCAGAGAGGCAGCCTCCATCCACAGCAGATAACAGCAGTCACCTGGGAGCAATAGAGTGGATCTAAGAGGATGAAAATACACTTAGAGTAACCTCTTCTATGACGATGTTCCAGACAGGTTTGCAGGGTCTGAATGGAAGCAGCCCCTCCAGGCGACCCTGTGATGGGAGAGTCAGGACCATCTTCACCGCAGAGGCAGCAGCAAGAGTCCGGGAGCTTCCAGCCACCTTTGACTGCAGTTAATGCACTGACCCTGTTCGATTTCAAACCCCTGCTTGGTGCAAAAGCGGCTCTTCCGAGACAATGGGCTTTTAATGATCACCCTTGACATTGTCAGTTCTGTGACTAAATCTACGAGAGAGAGAGAAACAGAGACAGGGGAGAGGGAGAGAGAAGAAATGGCATCAGGACTGTCTTCTGGGAGGTGCAGGGCAGCCCTGCTAGGACCCTAGTCTCCAGTCCTGGGAGGTGGGGTCTGGGCAGGGGGGAAATTTGGCATTCTCCTTTTTCCTTCCTTTGCAAAGAGAGGAGGAACCAGGGCCAGAGGACGGGGGCAGAGAGAGGAAGAGAAGCATCTTATGTCTGCTCCGGGGTGGGGAAGCACTGATCCCAATGGGCACGTCCACGGGTACCCCTGATGGTGTCAGACCCGAGCAGGGAGAGAGCAGGGCGGCCGGGCAGCTGGAAGGGTGGTGCTCATGACACAGTCAGCTGCCACCACCTCCCAACCCTCCCTGCCCTGTGGCTTTGAGCTCACCCGGCCCCTGACAATTGTTAGTATTGAAATAACATGAATGAGGCTCTAAATGTGGTGAACAGGTACTGCCCCAAGTCCCCTAAGTGCCCAACCTTCTGCCAGGCTCCCCCATAGATCCCTCAGGACCTGGTGACTAACGGGTTAATGCCTGGCAAGACTGAGTCAGGGAGGGATGGGGCAGGGAAACACTGAGTCCCCAGGGAAAGCTACTCCCGAGTCCCGGAACAGTGTTTCCACACCAGAATCACCAGAAAGTGGCCAAACATTCCAGTTCTTTGAGAATAGTTTCCAAATATGTAAATATTGCTTCAGATTTTTATATACTTTTCTCTTTTTTTGGCCAAACTATAAGGCATGCAGAATCTTAGCTCCCCGACCGGGGTGAAACCCACGCCCCACCCCATTGCTGGCCCCCAGCAGTGGAAGGCAGAGTTGTAACCACTGGACCATCAGGAAGTCCCCAGATTTTAAAAAAAAAAAAAAAACCTCCGTGGATCAAACTTGACCCATTCCAGACTGAACACAGACCATAGGCAGCAGGGAGAGGTTTTTGGTCCAAAACCCACCTGTCTTCAGTTCAGCTCAGTTCAGTTGCTCAGTCGTGTCTGACTCTTTGCGAGCCCATGAACCGCAGCATACCAGGCCTCCTTATCCATCACCAACTCCCAGAGTCCACCCAAACCCATGTCCATTGAGTCGGTGATGCCATCCAACCATCTCATTCTCTGTTGTCCCCTTCTCCTCCTGCCCTTAATCTTTCCCAGCATCAGGGTCTTTTCCAGTTAGTCAGCTCTTCGAATCACATGGGCCAAGTATTGGAGTTTCAGCTTCAACATTGGTCCTTCCAATGAACACCCAGGACTGATCTCCTTTAGAATGGACTGGTTGGATATCCTTGCAGTCCAAGGGACTCTCAGGAGTCTTCTCAATACCACCGTTTAAAAGCATCAATTCTTCTGCGCTCAGCTGTCTTCACAGTCCAACTCTCACATCCATACATGACCAATGGAAAAACCATAGCCTTGACTAGATGGACCTTTGTTGGCAAAGTAATGTCTCTACTTTTTAATATGCTGGTGTAGGTTGGTCATAACTTTCCTTCCAAGGAGTAAGCGTCTTTTAATTTCATGGCTGCAATCACCATCTGCAGTGATTTTGGAGCCCCCCAAAATAAAGTCAGTCACTGTTTCCCCATCTGTTTCCCATGAAGTGATGGGACCAGATGCCACGATCTTAGTTTTCTGAATGTTGAGCCGTCTGCTGCTGCTGCTAAGTCGCCTCAGTCGTGTCCGACTCTGTGCAACCCCAGAGACGGCAGCCCTCCAGGCTCCCCTGTCCCTGGGATTCTCCAGGCAAGAACACTGGAGTGGTTTGCCATTTCCTTCTCCAATGCATGAAAGTGAAAAGTGAAAGTGAAGTCGCTCAGTCGTGTAGGNTCTTCAGTTCAGCTCAGTTCAGTTGCTCAGTCGTGTCTGACTCTTTGCGAGCCCATGAACCGCAGCATACCAGGAGTCCTTATCCATCACCAACTCCCAGAGTCCACCCAAACCCATGTCCATTGAGTCGGTGATGCCATCCAACCATCTCATTCTCTGTTGTCCCCTTCTCCTCCTGCCCTTAATCTTTCCCAGCATCAGGGTCTTTTCCAGTTAGTCAGCTCTTCGAATCACATGGGCCAAGTATTGGAGTTTCAGCTTCAACATTGGTCCTTCCAATGAACACCCAGGACTGATCTCCTTTAGAATGGACTGGTTGGATATCCTTGCAGTCCAAGGGACTCTCAGGAGTCTTCTCAATACCACCGTTTAAAAGCATCAATTCTTCTGCGCTCAGCTGTCTTCACAGTCCAACTCTCACATCCATACATGACCAATGGAAAAACCATAGCCTTGACTAGATGGACCTTTGTTGGCAAAGTAATGTCTCTACTTTTTAATATGCTGGTGTAGGTTGGTCATAACTTTCCTTCCAAGGAGTAAGCGTCTTTTAATTTCATGGCTGCAATCACCATCTGCAGTGATTTTGGAGCCCCCCAAAATAAAGTCAGTCACTGTTTCCCCATCTGTTTCCCATGAAGTGATGGGACCAGATGCCACGATCTTAGTTTTCTGAATGTTGAGCCGTCTGCTGCTGCTGCTAAGTCGCCTCAGTCGTGTCCGACTCTGTGCAACCCCAGAGACGGCAGCCCTCCAGGCTCCCCTGTCCCTGGGATTCTCCAGGCAAGAACACTGGAGTGGTTTGCCATTTCCTTCTCCAATGCATGAAAGTGAAAAGTGAAAGTGAAGTCGCTCAGTCGTGTAGGACTCTTAGCGACCCCATGGACTACAGCCTTCCAGGCTCCTCCGTCCATGGGATTTTCCAGGCAAGGGGCTGAGCCGTCTACACCCCCTAAATTCTGCAAAGCTTCAGGTCCCCTAAACCCACCAATTTTCATTTACATGGGGATTCAGACTTGGAAACCCAGTGGAGCCAAGGCTTTGGGGGACATTGCCCAGGGGGTGCTTAGGTGGGTTTTCTCCCTTTGACAATCCCCTCCTCCACTCATTCAGAAGACCCTGATTGGGCTCCCAGGGCCATGGGCAGGGCTGTGAAAAGCCCAGACAGGTTTACTCAGCACCTTGACAGAGTGAATGTGATCCCTGAGATTTAACTCTGGGAACACAACAGTGACCCAGATACAGGAAACACTGTTTGTCACCATCATTTCTATGCTATTCACTCACCAGCCATCATTTATATGCTAATCAGTCTCTCCAGCCTGTTGGACACCAGGTATTGCCTGCCTCCACTTCTGTGTCTGGTCCCAGCACTGAAGTCACGCCTCTGGGCTTCTTCAGGGTTTAGCCCACACTCCACTGCTCTTCACCACCTCAGAGTCTGCCAGGCTGGGTGCCCTGGCTGCCAGCCTCTTAGGCGAGGTAGATGGTTCCCACTGAACCCCCCTGACCCCAGGCCCTGGGAATCCGAAGGCAGAGGCCAGCTCCCTGTGGACTGGGCTCAGATTACGGAGACTGTCCGTGCACGTGCTGGCCTCACCGGCCTTTACTGGGTGAATACCTCCCTAACAGATCCTCCTAATGGCAAAACTACACAGCCCTGGTAGTGCAGTGGCAACAAATCCATTTGCCAATGCAGGAGACGCAGGTTTGAATCCTAGGCAGGGAACTAAGATCTCACTTCAAATCACACCCATTGCTGTCTCTCTGAGATCAGATGCATCATCCAGCAAGGAGGCCCACATGGGAGGACATTTCTCTTCCTAGAGCCCCCAGAGGAGGCAGCCGTGGTGTGGGTGAAACAGTCCCACTCCCTGAGGAAGCACATCCTTACAGGGCACATCCAAGGAGACAGTTATGGGGCAGACGCGCGGGCTGTTCCAGGGGTCTGAGAAGCACTGACCCCCTCAGGGTCCCCCTGCCAGAGCCCCTTCATTAAAGCATGATTTGGCTGGCTCAAATCACATTTAAAAGCATGTAAATCAGAGATTGCAAAGTGGTGGCCTGAAGGAGAGATGTTTTGTTTGGCCAGCTTCTTCCGACTTTAAAAAGCAGTGGAAGAAGTTCCCATGACACCCCAGACTTTTTTCACCAGCTCCTCAGCAGCCCTGGGCTGAGGTCCTCTTCAGCACTGTGGCATCCTCATTGGCGTCATATGCCTGATACATTTCATATTCCAGATGCAGAGGCCAAGACTATTTGGAGATTGCTTTTTTAAATAAAATTTGTATTGGAGTATAATTGCTTTCCAACATTTCTGCTGTATAACAGTGTGAATCAGTTCTATGTATACACATATCCCCTCCCTCTTGGACCTCCCCCTAACCCTGCCATCCCACCCCTCTGGGTCATCGCAGAGCACTGAGCCAAGCTCCCCGTGCTCTACAGCAGCTTCCCCTAGCTGTCTCTCACACACGGCAGTGTATATGTCAATCCTAACCTCCAGCTCATCCCATCCTCCCATTCTTCCTATGTCCACGTGTCTATTCTCTGCCTGTGTCTCTATTTCTGTTTTGCAAATAGGCTCATCTGTACCTTTTTTCTAAATTTCACATATATCTGTTAATATATAATTATTTGTCTTTCTGTTTCTGACTTACTTTGCTCTGAATCATAGACTGTAGGTCAATCTACATCATTACAAATGGCCCAATTTTGTCCCTTGTTACGGCTGAGTAATATTCTGTTGTATATATATCTACCTAATCTTCTTTATCACTTCATCTGTCAATGGACACTTGGGGGACTCTGAAAGAACTAGGTTGTTTTTGGGGCTGTAAGAATTTTGAGGCTTAGAAAAGATTTAATATGGGATAGATCAGTGAGTGGATAGCTTATTTGCCAAGACCACCTGATCCTTGTGGGAGGAAATCCATTAAGAATTGGTCTTAGTGTCTCAGGGGGAAAAACATTTTCCCACTTTGCTTCTACCACTGATTTGAAGCAGAGTCCTGAGTGAAAGACAGGGTCATTCAAGAATGACCCTGCACGAGGGCAGTTTGGTGCCACCATTTTCATTCTTTCAGGGCTCATTTGACAGATGGAAAAGAATGCAACTTGACAACAGCATACTGAATGTTCTCACACCTGTTTCACAAATCACCAGTGAATCTGCACACACTTTATACATTATCTCATGCCATGCTCTGCTGTGCTAAGTTGCTTCATGTCTGACTCTTTGCGACCCTATGGACTGTAGCCCACCAGGCTCCTCTGTCCATGAGATTCTCCAGGCAAGAACACTGGAGTGAATTTCCATGCCCTCCTCCAGGGGATCTTCCCGTCCCAGGGATCAAACCCCATCTCCTGAAGCTCCCACACTGTAGGCGGATACTTTACCAGTGAGCCACAGGGGAAGCCAGGTTGTGCATTATACATGCCCCAAAATTAACCCCACCACCACCAGCAACGTGAGGGGCTGAATGCTTCCTGCAGTGGTCCTGGGCTCAGAGTGCCGTGGAGCAACTAAGCCCAAGGGCTACAACTACTGAGCCTGTGCTCTAGAGCCCATGATTCACAACAGAACAAGCTTCCGCAATGAGAAGCCGGAGCACCACAACTAGAGAGCAGCCCCCAGTCTCTGCAACCAGAGAGAAGCCTGAGCGGTCAGGGAGATCCAGCACAGCCAAAAATAAATAAAAAAAATTTTTTTTTAAAAAGGAAACATGTCAGTATATCACAATATATGGAAAAGACCATGATTTTTATATGAGCAAAAGATTTTAATAGGCACTTCACCAAAGAATATATCTGAATGGCTAAGCACATGAAAAGACACTTGATAGTATTCATCATTAGGGAAGAGAAAACTAAAGCCATAATGAGGTACACACCCCTAGAATGGCTGTGAAATCAAAACAATGGACTATGGAAAATGATGCAGCTATTTGGAAAACAGTTTGGCAGTTCCCCAAAAGTTAAATACAGAGTTACATATGTCTTCATTTCCCACTGCTGCTGTAACAAATGACCACAAATTCAGTGGCTTGAAACAACACACATGTATTGTCTTACACCTCTGGAGGTCAGGAACCCTAAAGAGGTTGAAGCCCAGGTGCCAGCAGGAATGGTTCCACCTGACGCCTCCAGGGAGCCTCTGTTTCTTGCCTCCTTCTCTTCCAGAGGCACTGGCATCCCTTCCAATCTGCTTGCGGGTTCAAGGCTGGCCCCCCCGACTCCCAACTCCCTCTTATGAGGACCCTTGTGACCACACTGAGCCCAAGCAGATGATCCGGGATAATCTCCTATCTCAAGATCCTTAACTTAAGCCCATCTGCAAAGCCTCTCTGGCCATAATAGGCCACATTCACAGTGAATGTGTGGGTACTGATGCTGAGACACATCTAACAGGAAAGGTGAGATGGGTGTTCCAGATAACGGGGGTGGGGGCTGGGAGGCACAAGACAGCTCAGGGTCAACTGCCGATGGACTTCCCACGGGAAACAGCTTCCCTTCTTTCTGACTCTCACAGAGCACCTCAAGCTCTGACCTCAAATTTATCACAATGGCTCGAATCAGATGAAACAGCCCATGACTGATACCAAACAGTGAAACTGGAATACAACTTCAGTGGATGAAATGATGACAGGTAACAATTTGGTCGAGGGTAAAATGGATATCCTCATTTTCTTTAAGGTTTTTAACCTTAAACATTTCTTTCTTAAAAGCTAATATGTGCATAACAGGAAACCAAAAAACAAAGTCATTCATATCACAGGCAGTTGATGTTCTGATGTATCCTTCTAGGTGTCATCTGTGTATTTCTGAAACTAAGCATCCATTTTTATGCAATTAAGATCACACAGTTATGTATCACGCTGTTCCACACATCATGAATATTTACCATTTCAAAGTCCCAAAGCTATGAATATTCTGATAACCAAGAATATACTATATCAACTCAATCTGGAAGGAAAAAAAGTAATCTTGCCTTTCTTGGTGACAAAAATTTCAGAAAACACAAAAATGGCAACAGGCCTCTAGATAGAGACACTAGCAGAGTTATGACTAAAATACTACATCCCCTTAACGTTCAATTAAAAATGAGACATAAAGCAACAGAGTACAAAAAGAATAATGCCTCCAAGAGGATTCATTATCTGATCTAAATTATTAAAATGTTAGCAAAGAGGTATGTTTCCAGTGATTTACTGAACAATGAACTCCATAGCACAGCCAAGAGATGTGCACACATCCATAAAGTGAAGTCGCCCAGTCATGTCCAACTCTTTGCTACCCCATGGACTGTAGCCTACCAGGTTCCTCCTCCATGGGATTTTCCAGGCAAGAATACTGGAGTGGGTTGCCATTTGGTCATCATCAAAATATAAACATGAACACATCCACACACACACCCCTCCCTTATACTTCTTTTTGCCCTCTGCCGCTAACCTAATGAACAAGTCCTGACATACATTTCTCAGAGACGGTTTAAGAATTCCATGTCCAAGATGTTTTTTTTTTTTTTTTCAATCAATTACAACAAAATAGTTGGGCTTCCAGGTGTCTCTAGTGGTAAAGAACCTGCCTGCCATAAGAGAGACATGAGATGCAAGTTCAGTCCCTGGGCCAGGAAAATCCCCTGGAGGAGGGCATGGCAACCCACTCTAGTATTCTTGCCTGGAGGATCCCATGGTCAGAGGAGCCTGGTGGGTTATAGTCCATAGGGTCGCAAATGAAATCAATTACAACAAAATAGTTGGGCTTCCAGGTGTCTCTAGTGGTAAAGAACCTGCCTGCCATAAGAGAGACATGAGATGCAAGTTCAGTCCCTGGGCCAGGAAAATCCCCTGGAGGAGGGCATGGCAACCCACTCTAGTATTCTTGCCTGGAGGATCCCATGGTCAGAGGAGCCTGGTGGGTTATAGTCCATAGGGTCGCAAATGTCGGACACACCTGAGGCAACATAGCACTCATGCACAACAAAGACGTTTACAAACTGGTTAGTTTACTAGCTCAACTTATCATACATTGTCACCTCAGGACTTCTAACAAGCCAAGATGTTGCAAAATAAAGAATAAGCCTTGTCCACAATAAACTAGGTACTTTACAAAAATGCACGTTAAGACCTAAAACTGTCTTCTAGACATGGAGATATTAGCCAAGAGCCCTTTCCCTCAGCATTCCTCTTACCCCTCCTCTAGCATTTCAGTGATGTACCAGACTACATCCAGCTCCAAGACGCTCCCAGGAGACACAGCCCTTGCTAACAACAAAAGGACATCTCTGAAGGGGTTACTTTACTACCTCTACTTTTAACGCACTTTGGGCATTGAAAAGAAGAGTGGGAAAGGGCTTCTCTGGTGGCTCAGACAGTAAAGAATCTGCCTGCAATACAAGAGACCAAAGTTTGCACCCTAGGTTGGGAAGATCCCCTGGAGAAGGGAATGGAACCCACTCCAGTGTTCTTGCCTGGAGAATTCCACTGACAGAGGAGCCCAGCAGGCTACAGTCCATGGAGTTGCAAAGAATCGGCAACAGGCCTCTAGATAAAGATAGTGGCAAGAGTTATGATTAAAATACATGTTCTTAATGTTCAACTTTGGGCATTAAGACTTGCTTATTCTTTAATACACAGCAATATCAACTAAAATGCACAAACAGAACAATGGCTAGACACTCTGAACTTGTCTAAAAGCTGATGGGCACGGAGAGCTTCTCTCTGCACTTTCTTCCCTGTCCCCCACTCCCACCCTCACCCCCAGTGAACAGCCGGCTTACTCTCCAAGACTCACTTAACAAGTCCACTCCCCAAACACAACCATTCCTGTGAATTAACAGAATACATACTTAAAAGATGCTACTTTAACTCTCTACTTTCAAAATAGGCTGTGTACTTTTATACATCTAGAAAGGCTAGATGTTTCAAATAAAGATTTAAGTTTGTCCAGTATACATACACGTAGCAGCAATGAGTACACTGCACACAAAGGCTGTCTAGTCCAAAGTGCCATCTAAATAGAACCACTCTAGCCAAGAACCACACCCCTGCTCATCTCTAGCAACCCAGTGGACAAATCTAATCAAAGGTCCACACCCTTATGGCAGAAAGTGAAGAGGACCTAAAAAGCCTCTTGATGAAAGTGAAAGAGAAGAGTGAAAAAGTTGGCTTAAAGCTCAACATTCAGAAAATGAAGATCATGGCATCCAGCCCCATCACTTCATGGGAAATAGATGGGGAAACAGTGGAAACAGTGTCAGACTTTATTTTTTGGGGCTCCAAAATCACTGCAGATTGTGACTGCAGCCATGAAATTAGAAGACGCTTACTCCTTGGAAGAAAAGTTATGACCAACCTGGATAGTATATTCAAAAGCAGAGACATTACTTTGCCGACTAAGGTCCATCTAGTCAAGGCTGTGGTTTTTCCTGTGGTCATGTATGGATGTGAGAGTTGGACTGTGAAGAAGGCTTAGCACCAAAGAATTGATGCTTTTGAACTGTGGTGTTGGAGAAGACTCTTGAGAGTCCCTTGGACTGCAAGGAGATCCAACCAGTCCATTTTGAAGGAGATCAGCCCTGGGATTTCTCTGGAAGGAATGATGCCTAAAGCTGAAACAATAGGGTTACATCCCAGTAAACACATTGTAACTTGAAAATATTATGTGGAAATGCATTTAATACACTTAACCTTATTGGATATCATAGCTTAGCCTAACTTACCTTAAATATGCTCAGAACACTTACATTAGTCTATAGTTGGACAAAATCATCTACTGCTGCTAAGCCGCTTTAGTCGTGTCTGACTCTGTGTGACCCCATAGACAGCAGCCTACCAGGCTCCCCCATCCTTGGGATTCTCCAGGCAAGAACACTGGAATGGGTAAAATCATCTAACACCAGGCCTATTTCCTAATGAAGTGTTTAATAGTTCATGTAATTTCTCGAATACTGTACTGAAAGTGAAAAACAGAATGGTTGTATGGGCACAGAATAGCTAGAAGGGCATCAGTTATTTACCCAGTGGCTGACTGGGAACTGTGACTCACTGCTGCTGCCCAGATCAGGTGAGAGTATTGTACTGCATATTGATAGCTCAGGAAAAGATAAAAATTCAAGATTAGAATTATAGTTTCTGCTGAATGTGTATCATTTTGCACCAGAGGGCCATCTATAATTGTAACAGAGATTGTATTGCACACAAAGCTTAAAATTAACTACCTGACTCTTTAAGAAGAAGCTTTTGAAATTTGAAACATCATATACACAGAATCATACACTGTGTACTTTTTATGTCCAGCTTATTTTGCTGAATATTATTTCTTTGGGATTCATCCATTTGGGTTCATTCATTAATTGAAATGTTCATTAAGCCCTTACTGTATTCTAGGCATTGTGCTAGGTTGCAGGGATGCCATAGGGGAAGATGACCCAGTTTCTGGCTAGTGAGTGAATCAGAGAAATGGGGATTATCTGGAAGGGTGGGATCAAAAGATTAATTTGGCTGTGCTGGGTGTTAGTGGAAGCATGCTGGATCTAGTTGCCTGATCTGGGATCAAACCCATGTCCCTTGCAGCAGAAGTCTTAACCAGTGGACCACCAGGGAAGTACATATTTTCTATGACAAATCTAGACAGCATATTAAAAAGCAGAGACATCACTTTGCCAACAAAGTGATAGTCAAAGCTATAGTTTTTCCAGTAGTCATGTGAGGATGTGAGAGTTGGACCTTAAAGAAGGCTGAATGCCAAAGAATTGATGCTTTCAAATTGTGGTGCTGGAGAGGACTCTTGAGAGTCCCTTGGACTGCAAGGAGATAAAACCAGTCAATCCTAAAAAAAAAAAAAAAAATCAATCTTGAATATTCATGGGAAGGACTGATGCTGAAGCTGAAGCTCCAATACTTTGGCTACCTGATGCAAAGGGCGATTCATTAGAAAAGACCCTGATGGTGGGAAAGATTGAGAACAGGNTTGGACTGCAAGGAGATAAAACCAGTCAATCCTAAAAAAAAAAAAAAAAATCAATCTTGAATATTCATGGGAAGGACTGATGCTGAAGCTGAAGCTCCAATACTTTGGCTACCTGATGCAAAGGGCGATTCATTAGAAAAGACCCTGATGGTGGGAAAGATTGAGAACAGGAGGAGAAGGGGTGGCAGAGGATGAGATGGTTGTATGTCATCACTGACTCAACGGAGATGAATTTGAGCAATTTCTGGGAGACAGTAGAGAAGGAGCCTGGTGTGCTACAGTTCACAGGGCCTCAAAGAGGCATGACTTATCGACCGAATGACAACAACAGAAAATAGATGAAAATTAGCCACCTAAACCATTTTAAGTGTACAGTTCAGTAGCAGTAAGTATATTCACAATGTGTAACCATCACCACTGTTCATTCCCAGAACTTTTCATCATCTTACTCCCTGGAAGGAAAGTTATGACCAACCTAGACAGCATATTCAAAAGCAGAGACATTACTTTGCCGACTAAGGTCCGCCTAGTCAAGGCTGTGGTTTTTCCTGTGGTCATGTATGGATGTGAGAGTTGGACTGTGAAGAAAGCTAAGCGCTGAAGAATTGATGCTTTTGAACTGTGGTGTTGGAGAAGACTCTTGAGAGTCCCTTGGACTGCAAGGAGATCCAACCAGTCCATTCTGAAGGAGATCAGCCCTGGGATTTCTTTGGAAGGAATGATGCTAAAGCAGAAACTCCAGAACTTTGGTCACCTGATGGGAAGAGTTGGCTCATTGGAAAAGACTCTGATGCTGGGAGGGATTGGGGGCAGGAGGAGAAGGGGACGACCGAGGATGAGATGGCTGGATGGCATCACTGACTTGATGGATGTGAGTCTGAGTGAACTCCGGGAGATGGTGATGGACAGGGAGGCCTGGCGTGCTGCGATTCATGGAGTCGCAGAGTCAGACATAACTGAGCAACTGAACTGAACTGAACTGAAGTAGATCTGTGTCCATTAAAGGATAATCCCCCATTCATTTGTTTAGAGTGATCTGATGAAAGAAATATTGATGATGTAGGAGAAGGGGGAGGAGGTGGGTATAGTAGGTAGATGGAATTATAGGGCTGGTGGAGGAAAAATGAGAGAAATTCTCTTCTGTGGTTTCCATGCATTGGGGTCATTCTTTGAAAATGAAGAAAGAGCAGGGAGTGGGACAGATATGAAGGAAGAGAAGGTATGAAATAACTTGCACAGTGGGACAGCAAGTCTTCCAGAGACACTTGTGAGATTTCTGGGAGTCCTCTTACTGTCAATTTGAGATTTAAGTTCATGATTTTAAGTTGAAAAGGCTTCCCTGGTGGCTCAGTGGTGAAGAGCCCACATGCAGTGCAAGAGATGCAGTTCAATCCCTTGGTCAGGAAGATCCCCTGGAGAAGAAAATGACAACCCACTCCAGTATTCTTGCCTGGGAAGTCCTATGGACAGAGGAGCCTGGCGGGCTACAGTCCATGGAGTTGTCATAAAAAGAGTTGGACCCAATTTAGTGACTAAATGACAACACAACAACACCCTCTTGGGTTTCCATCTGTCTGTCTTTTCCCACCTCCTTATTTCATTTTCTCTCTTGCAAGCCCTTCCATACCAGGGCCACCTTCAGGATCTTCTTCCTTGTTTATTTCAGACTTACTTGAAGGATTTTTCAGGATCACCAGATTTAAAGGAATATGGAAGCAGCCTGGAGGTACAATATTGTTGTTTTTCAGTCCCCCAGTCGTGTCTGACTCTTTGCGACCCCATAGACTGTAGCACACCAGGTCTCCTTGTCCCTCACCATTTCCCGCAGTTTGCCCAAGTTCATGTCCATTGGAGCCTGGGAGGCTACAGCCCATGGGGTCACTGAGTCGGATACGAGGAGTGACTAAGCACACGCAGCACGTGTCCATTGCATCGGAGGTGTAAAAGGTTAAATGCAACTAAGGTTCAGCACCACGGACAGTGGCGCACCAGCTCCTAAGTCCACCCACCAACTCCACCCTTCTAACCTTGGCTGGTCCCTTATTTGAATGACCCTTTAATGTGAATTCCTCACAACTTGTCCCAACTGCCAAACACAGTGCCTGGGACACCAGGGTATTGGATTAATATTTGTCAAATGGATAAGTCACAAGTGCATACAGGCTCTTTGAAACCTACTTTCATGTCTCCATTAGTGATGTCATAAAGAAATCCTTGTTGCAAGAGTGAAGGATGCAGTGAGAGACCATCTCTGAATGGAGCTGATAAAAATGAGCACATAGTACAGAGTAAAGAGCTCAAGACACCTGAGTTGAAACATGAAGTTCTCACACTTATGGGTCCATATATAAAGGAAAGCAGGACCTTGAAGGGAAATAACTCTCATGCACATTTTAGCATCATTCATCAGCTGAGACATAGAAACAATCTAAATGTCTGTTGACAGATGAATGGATAAAGAAAAGGTGATATTATATATATTTTATATATATATATAATATAGTAATTATTAGTAGTAGCAATAGTGAAAGTCGCTCAGTCATGTCTGACTCCTTGTGACCCCTTCAGTCCATGGAATTCTCTAGGTCAGAATACTGGAGTGGGTAGCCTTTCCCTTCTCCAGAGGATCTTCCCGACCCAGGAATTGAACTGAGGTCTTCTGCATTGCAGGCAGATTCTTTACCAGCTGAACTATCAGGGAAGCCAATTAGTAGTAGTGATATTTTTATATTAATACAATTACGATACTAATAATTGTACTATATAGTAGGACTTGCCTGCTGGTCCAGGATTAAGAATTCATCTGGCAATGTAGAGGACATGGGTTCCATTCCCGATCTGGGAAGACCCCACCTGAAGTGGGGCTGAGCCCGTGTGGTGCAACTCCTGAACCTTTGAGCCACAAGGGCTGAAGCCTGTGAACCTAGAGCCTGTGCTCTGCAGGAAGAGAAGCCACAGCAATGAGAAGCCTGTGCACCACAGCTAGAGAGGAGCCCCACTCACTGCAACCTGAGAAGGCCCTTGTGCAGCAACAAGACCCAGCACAGCCAAAAATAAATGATTTTTCAAAAGAAATAAGATACATACAAAATTTAAAATGGTAAATTATACCTCTCTAAATCTGGAGGGAAAAGATACACCTGAACTGAAACCACAGCCTCACCACTGGCTTGCTCCATACCTTGGGTGAGGTCACATCTTTCTGAGTTTCGAATTCGCCGTCTCTAATCAGAGTCATAGTTTCTATTTCACAGGAGGGTTTTAAGGACTTAACAACAGGACAGAGCATGGCACAGAGGGGCGTGCTTAGTCACTCAGTCATGTCCGACTCTTTGCACCTGCATGGACTATAGCCCACCAGGCGTCTCTGTCCGTGGGATTCCCCAGACAAGAATACTGGAGTGGGTTGCCATTCCCTTCTCCAGGGGATCTTCCCAACCCAGGGATGGAACCTGTTTCTCTTGCATCACAGGTGGATTCTTTACCATCTGAGCCACCAGGGCACAGAGGCGAGGGGTGTTCATTTTTATTTTGAGGCCCAATTTAATCTCTCAGAGCTTCAGTCTTTCCATTTCCTAAAGTGGAAAATACAGTGTCAGGGTGGGACGGGTGTGTGGCTTGAAGGATTTGCTGTTGCTACAATCCCCAAGGTTAAAGCTGTTTTTTAGGCAGCCAAGGGTCCCCTGCAATCCCCTTAACCTGGCCCCAGGTGTCCCAAACCTTGAGCAGGGCCTCTGATTTTTCCATATCAATCTCCATCTTCCTCTTCATGCTCTTTAGCTCCTCTTTCTCCCAGGTAAGCATACTGTCAGCTTTGTCAGAGATCTGGAAAACAAGGAGAGAATTTTTCACACCTGTGGGAGAGGGCTGGCTGGGAAAGCTCTTTTTCTAGAATAGTACTGCTGCTACTGCTGCTAAGTCACTTCAGTCGTGTTCGACTCTGTGTGACCCCATAGATGGCAGCCCACCAGGCTCCCCCGTCCCTGGGATTTTCCAGGCAAGAACACTGGAGCGGGTTGCCATTTCCTTCTCCAATGCATGAAAGAGAAAATTGAAAGTGAAGTCGCTCAGTCTGTCCGACTGTTAGCGACCCCATGGACTGCAGCCCACCAGGCTCCTCCATCCATTGGATTTTCCAGGCAAGAGTACTGGGGTGGGGTGCCATCGGGTTTGCCAACCTCATAAACCCTGGATTTGGGGAATGGGGTCGGGGGCACTCTCACGCTTTGGGGATCTCACTCTCTGAGAAGCATTTACCCTTTTAGGAAGCTCTCACCAGGGCTTTTCTGTGGCTCAGATGGTAAAGAATCCACCTACAATGCAGGATCCCTGGGTAGGGAAGATCTCCTGGAGAAGGGAATGGCAACCCACTCCAGTATTCTTGCCTGGAGAAGTCCATGGACAGAGGAGCCTGGTGAGCTACTGTCCAGAGTCCCAAAGAGTTGGACTTGACTGGGTGACTAACTCTTTCACTTGGGGAGGTCTTACCCTCTAGAGAGCAGGGCCGAGGGCTTCTTCCTTTTACAGATAGGAGCCCAGTGAGCTGGGATGGAGATGATGGGGGGAGGTTATCTTTGCTCTTTGGGCCTGAGGGGCTCCCCCGTCCTTGGTGATGGTCTTATCCTCTCTCCTAGGCTACAAGTGGAGGAGTCTCATAGCGATGATGGGGTTTGCCCTTTTGAGGGCTTATTGTCTGGATTTGGGGGCTGGGACTCGGAAACCCACCCTATGGGTGTGTGTGGGGGTCTCATCTCTCCCCAGGGAGGTTGGAATATTGTTCCCTTTGGGGATGGCTGTCGAGGATTTCACTTTAGCCGGAGGATTTTTACCAGGGCTGGGACTAGGGGGTCTCACTCTTTCCCCCTGGCTAGGGGTTTAGCTCTCAGGTGCGGTCTAAGGAGTCTGAGGGTCTCAGTCTTTAGGCAGAACCTGTCCCTCTCCTAATGCTAACCCTGACTCCTGTGAGGCCTGGGATGGGGTTCTCATTCCCTGAGGCTGGGGGTGTTTATGGTGCATGCATATTCAGTTGTGTCAGACTCCTTGCGATGCTATGAACGGCAGCCCACCAGGCTCCTCTGTCCATGGGATTTTTCAGGCAAGAATATTGAAGTGGGTTGCCATTTCCTCCCCCAGGGATCTTCCTGACTGAGGGATGGAACCTGTGTGTCTCCTGCATTGGCAGGTGGATTCTTTACTACTGAGCCACTTGGGAAGCCTAGGGGAGGGGGGAGTTGGTTAGGGTTTAAAAAAATATTACAAGGAGAATTTTATCTCTTGGGACTAGAATATCACCCACCGCTCAGCTGGGGGCTTCTTGGGTTGGGGGGTTGCGGAGGGTCTCATGCATGGGGAAGAGTTTCACTCTCTTGTCTAGGCTGGGAGTGGTAGATTTTACTCTTTGGCAAATCTAGCTTCTTGTCTGACTCAAGGGTCCCACCTTCTCTCCCTAGTAGGGAGACTCAGAGATATATATCTCTCTCTCTGGGGGCAAAGTTTCCCTGGTGGTTCAGATGGTAAAGAATCTGCCTGCCATGCAGGAGACCTCGGTTTGATCCTGGGGGTGGGGAAGACCCCTGGAGGAGGGCGTGGCTACGCATTCCCATACCCAGTATTCTTGCCTGGAGAATCTCATGGACAGACGAGCCTGGCGGGCTACAGTCCAGGGACTGGAGAAAGGGCTGGACACGACAGGACGACTAACACTTCTGGGGGCAAGGGGTTTGAGGACTGCATCCGTTTGGGAGGATCTCTGTGTTTTGGGGCTGGGAGCCAAGGCCCCTCATCTTGGGGTGGAGTTGGGCCTGTGATGGGGGAGTGTTTCCTCTCTAGGGTGGATTTTGCTCAGTCTGCTCATCTGGGAGCGGAGGCCTGAGTCTTTGCGGCTGGGCTGGGGCGGGGGTGGTCCCACCGTCTCAGATTTGGGTCGGTAGCCCCGCAGCTTGACGCTCTGCTGGTTAATCAGCAGTGCCTTGCGCACTTCGCTGAGCCTGCGGTCCGTAGCCTCGCGCTGGCGCTGCAGCAGCCGCAGCTGCCCGTTGACCTGGTGTTGCGCGCGGCCGAGGCGGGCGGCGGTGAGGCGCGCCCCGCGAGCGTGAGCTTGCACCACCTCGGCGGTCTGCAGGGCCCGCGCGTCACGGTGCATGGGCAGCGGCAGGCGGGCGTGCCAGGCAGGCGGCTTCATCTTGCTCTTCCACAGCGTAACGCCCTCGCCCGGCGGTGGCTTCTCCATGGTGCTACCCTCTTTGAGCATCTCCACGCGGAAGCGCCAGGGCAGAATGTAGGCGGCCCGGCAGAGGTGGTGCGCCACGTGTGGGTCGCGGACACTGTCGTTGGGCTGCCACATGGTCACCGCCTCTCGCCCGCAGCGGTCGGTCAGCTGGTGTGCCTCCTCTGCCAAGGCCCTGGTCGCCTCGCGCCATGCTGGATGCCCAACGCGCGTGTCCTGGCTGTGCTCCACCGGGGGTATCAGCACGGGCATGGTCCCTGTTTGGTGTCCTGGCCTGGCCTGAGATCCTTGCCTGGAGGGGCAGGGACCCCCCTCAACGACATGCAACTCCTTCCTGGCCTGAGAAGTTTGTGAAACAGAGCGCTCCTGACTATGACGACCGTGGCAACGGCATAGGCGGAGTTCCAAAAGTGGGGGAGGGGAAAGGCTACAGGGACGGGCTGGATGCAGTCCTTGGTTTGGAGCCAGGCAGAGGCAGCCTGGAATCCTGGCTCCTTGAGAAAGGTTCTCCCTTATCGAGCCCACCTCTCCCTGTTGCTCCTTACCCTTTTACCTTCTTATCCAGGAACATGGATGAGGCTTCTTCGAGCTCTGTTGTTCAGTCGCCAAGTCGTGTCCGACTCTTTGTGATCCCACGAATTGCAGCGCGCCAGGCTTCTTTGTTTATCACTGTCTCTCTGAGTTTGCTCAGGCTCATATCCATTGAGTCAGTGATGCCATCCAAACATCTTCTCCGGCTCTGAGGACGCTGCTAAGGTTTCTCCCACTTCGGACCTTTGGATTTGTTGTTCCTTCTGTGTGGCATACTCCTTTCCACCTTCTTCCCAGGGTTGAAGTCTTCGGAACCCAGCTTTATCTGTCAGTCGATCTATCTAGATTGTGCTAGGTGTTTGTTGCTGCACATGGCCTTTTCTCTAGTTGCAGAGGGCAGGGCATTCCTCTTCGGGATGGCGCACCGGCTTCTCATTGTGGCGGCTTCTCTTGCTGTGGGGCACAGGCCCTATAGCGGGGGCTCAGTAGTTGTGGCTCAGGAGCTTAGCTGCTCCGAGGCATGTGGAATCTTCCTGGACCAGGGATCGAACCTGTGTCCCCCTGCATTGGCAGGTGGATTCTTATCCACTGTACCACCAGAGAAGTCCAGAACCCAGCTTAAATGTCACTGTCTAAAGGAGGCTTTCCTTAGTGCAGTATCTAAGACCTACTCTCTCCTATCACTCAGGATTTTTAGTGCAAGCCACAGAAAGGGAAAAGATGGTTTCACAGTCAGAATCATAGCAAAAGACATACAGAACAAAGACATACAACGGCTCTGAAGGACACCATGGCTACTATTGCAGAAATCTCAGCTGTTGGTTGACTGTCCCCGGAATGGCACCGCTACTACAGCCAGCTACTGAGTCAGTTCACCTGCTTTTTTGCCCCTTTATTTCCTAGGGTCCAAGCTGGCTGTGTCTAATTGCCTAAGCCTGTGTCATTGCCTAAGCCATGGCCATGCCTGGACTGCAAAGGAAGCTAGGAAAATTGACTCATGGCTGAACTTCCTGTTTCTATGGAGGAAGGAGGACTTTGTTTCCCACCAGGACCATATGATGTGGAATTCCTCCAACATAGTTGGAGTCTGGGGAAGAAGAAGAGACAACTGCCTGCACCCCCTCCCCCATAATTCTCCATCACATCACCTTTTTTTCCCCCTCTTCAAGCTATGGCATCTTTACCTGGGCAACTGATAGGCACCTCAAACTCAACAGGTCCAAAACCACATTGTTTTTAATTAAAAAAATTTTTATTTGGAGGATAATTGCTTTACAATGTTGGGTTGGTTTCTGCCATACAACAATGTGAATTAGCCAGAAGTATACATATGTCCCCTGTCCCTGAACCTCCCTCCCACTCCTACCTTATCCCACCCCTGCAGATTGTCACAGAGCACCAGGCTGAGCTCCCTGTTGTTATACAGCAACCTCTCACTGGCTATTTATTTGCATTTGGTAAGGTACATGTCGCAATGCTACTCTCTCAATTTGTCCCACCCTCTCTCCCCTCCCCCACACAAGTCCATTTCCTGTGTCTGCATCTCTGTTTCTATTCCTGCCCTGCAAATAGGTTCATCAGTACTATTTTGCTAGATTCCCTATAAATGTGTTAATATACAATATTTTTTTTCTCTTTCTGACTTACTTCACTCTGAGGTGGCTCTAGGTTCACCACCTCACTAGAACTGATTCAAATTCATTCCTTTTCATGGCTGAGTAATATTCCACTGTGTATATGTACCCCATCTTTATGCATTCATCTGTTGATGCACATCTAGGTTGCTTCCATGTCCTAGCTGTTCTAAAGAGTGCTGCTGAGATAGGGGCAAGATGAAAGCCCCCAATTAAAGTCACAAGCTTTTGCTTTCCCTCCTGTTATTTTGTTTTAACAGCTGTAGCTCTTCAATCACCGCTTTTGCTTCTGTGATCTTGCTTGCTTGTTGCATCCCTGGGAACTTGGGCTACTTGGGGGAGGGGAGGGACCTGAGCTGTTTGAGTGGGAACTTTATGGTGTATAGAAGATACCCAGAACAAACGTGGGGCACTCAGCCTTTGGAGATGACTCTGCTGGGCCAGCACAGGTACTGAATAAAACCCTGCTGTTTTGCATCTTTGAATGCCACTTACCTTCTTCCACTGCCATGGTTTCTATAACAATGCAATGAACATTGAGGTACATGTGTCTTTTTGAATTATCAAAACCACACGTTTGATGAACATTTCTGATCTTTTTCCTCTGCTAGTGTTCCTTGACTTGATACTTGCCCACTATCCACCCCAGTTGCTCATGTTAAAAATTTAGTAAGCTTCCTTACTTTTTTTGTGTCCACATGCAATCCACCAACAGGTTTTGCCTGTCCTACCTTCAAAACTTATCTCCTATATGATTATTTTTTCTCCATTGCTACCAGCAGCATTCTTATTCTCACTCACACCACCATCTCTCACTCACCTGGTCTCCCTGCCTCTCCCCTTTGCTTTCCTAAATTCATTCTCCATACCACAGTCAGCACTCTGTTTTAAACTAGAGCATATCTGTTGTTGTTTAGTTGCTAAGTCATGTCTGGCTCTTTGGGACCCCTCACTGTGGTGACCCAAGGATGAATGAGCAGATAAAACCAAGAAGGGTCTTGGAATGCAGGAACGGAAAAGCCAGACTCTTATTGTCCTTCCCTCCCCCATGTTGTGACTATTAACAGATTCAGGTCCTCCTGAGCAGTATAACCTGTCTCCTCTCCTACCACATAGGGAGAAGGTATTTGCCTTACTCTTCCCCCACCCAGTATATGTGCCTCATCCAATCAACAAATGACTCATAAAACCCCTATCCTGCTCCTTGTACCCTGGCTATAAAAATGCACTAAGGACCCCTGTTCAACGTTGGTTCTCCCTTGAGTTGGCCCACTATTTTAACAGTGTCTCCCACTCTAATAAATTTTATTTCCCCTCATTCTGTCTCATGTCTGGAAACTCTTTTCCAACCCACGCCTGGACCATGACACACAGGCTGTAGCCCACCAAGGCTCCTCTGTCCATGGGATTTCCTAGGCAAGAAGACTGGAGTGGGTTGCCATTTCCTTCTCCAGGGGATCTTCATGACCTAGGGATCAAGCCCGAGTCTCCTGCATTGGCAGGTGATTTCTTTTTTTTTAAATTTATCTATGTATTTGTGGGTGTGCCGGGTCTTTGTGGTTGTGCGAGCTTTTCTCTAGCTGCAGTGAGTGGAGGCTACTCTTCATTGTGGGGCTCGGGTTTCTCACTGGCTTCTCTTGCTGTGGAGCATGGGGTCTAGGGTGCATGGACTTCAGCTGTTTCAGCTCCTGGGCTCTAGAGTACAGGTTCAATACTTGCGGTGCACCGGCTTAGTTGCCCCGAGGCATGTAGGATCTTCCCGGACCAGGGACTGAACTCATGTCTCTTGCATTGGCAGGCGAATTTTTAAACCACTGAGCCACCTGTAAAGCCCGGAGCACATCGCTTTCTTACTTAAAAACCCTTCAGTGAATCTCAGGCATGTGCGGGTGCTAAGTCGCTTCAGTTGTGTCCGACTCTTTGAGACCCTGTGGACTATAGCCCACCAGGCTCCTTTGTCTATGGGATTCTCCAGGCTAGGATACGGGAATTGCCAATATGTGGGGTGTCATGTCCGCCTCCAGGGGATCTTCCTGACCCAGGAACCTCTCATGTCTCTTGCTGTTACAGGGATGCCATGATCTTCGTTTTCTGAATGTTGAGCTTTAAGCCAACTTTTTCACTCTCCACTTTCACTTTCCCCTGAACGAGCACAAATAAAATAATGTGTACTGCTCAGAGAGGTGGTTAAATTATTCCATTTCTAAAAGGACAGTAATTCATATGAATTTTTAAAAAGGATATATCTAAAAAATATATTATTTCATGACCTCTATTTTTAACATACTTTGTGCACTTCTAAACATCTAGAAAGACTAGATGTTTCAAATAAGGACTTAAGTTTATCCACTATACACACAGTAGTGTTGAATAAACTAGACACAGGTAACAATGGCTATATTCAAAAGTGTCTTCTACAAAGGAATATTCTAATCTAGAATCTTTCATTTCTCCCAATTCCTCCTTTCCACCATCCAGCCAACAGTGGGTGGTAAGTACAGGCACATATGTCACTAAGATGTGATTTACAATTTCATTTCCAAAGGTCCTTTTCAGAGGACAGCCTTTCAATGAATTTTAACACAAAGTGTACAAATGTGTTAGTTTACTAACCCTATTTTTGTTATTCACTGGAAATCTCTTTAATATCTAGAAACTAGATATTATAAAATTGGAACTCATTTGTCCAGTATATATACATCAAAGTTAAACAAAATACATTTAACATAAATGTTAAACTGAAATGTTCTAGTACACATCTATTGCAATCTTCCCTCCCACCTCCCTCAACTCAATGAAAAAGAACAGAGTATACTGTTCAGACAAGAGGTTTAACAATTCCATTTCCAGTAAGTGGTGGATCTGTGCCATTCATAAATGAAGGTGACCACAGCCTCAGGTGTGACATGGCCAAGCCACACAGCAAGGATCAAAGACCTATCTGTCCAGAGTGTTGACAGCAGGAATAGAGATCTTCCCTTACACATCTGAGCCAAGCAGTGGCCCAAGTAGGAAAGAAATATTAAACTGTTTACAAAAGTGCTTCACTGTAACTGCGTAGAGGCTTTCACTCTGAAAATTAGATTTCAAAGAAATTTAGCAAAAAGGCTAAATCAAGAAATATTCTAGGGAGTCCCAGTTCAAGATGGTGGAGTAGAAGCACGTGAGCTCATCTCCTGCAAGAGCGCCAACTCACAACTAGCTGTTGAACAACCATCAACAGGAGGACACTGGGACCACACACACAAAAAAACAGATACCACACCTTTAAAGACAAAAAAGAAGCTGCAGTGAGACGGTAGGAGAGGAACAATCATGATAAAATCAAATCCCATACCTGCCGGGAGGGTGGCCCACCAACTGGAGTATAATAATACCAAAGAAGTTCTCCCACTGTTGTGAAGGTTCTGAACCCTACGTCAGGCCTCCCAGGCTGGGGATCCGACAAAAGGACTGGGCATCCCCAGGGAACCGGACCTTGAAGGCCAGTGGGATTTGATTACAGGACTTCCATAGGACTGGGGGAGACAGAGATTCCAGCCTTGGAGGGCACAAACAAAATCTTGTGCACGCCAAGACTGAAAAGGAGCAGCCACTCGACAGGAGACTGAACCAAACCTACCTGCTACTACTGGAGGGCTCCCGTGGAGGCGTGGGTCAGCAGGGGCTTACCACAGGGATGGCGGCACTGGGAGCAGCTGTCCTGGAAAGTCCCCATCGGCGTAAGCCCTCTTCGAGGTCACCATTAACCCTATCACAGAGCCCTGAATCAGCAAACTAAAATGGACTGGAATGGGTGAATTTAACTCAGATGACCATTATATCTACTACTGTTGACAGGAATCCCTCAGAAGAAATGGAGTAGCCATCATGGTCAACAAAAGAGTCAGAAATGCAGTACTTGGATGCAGTCTCAAAAACGACAGAATGATCTCTGTTTGTCTTCAAGGCAAACCATTCAATATCACAGTAATGCAAGTCTGTGCCCCAACCAGTAACGCTGAAGAAGCTGAAGTTAAACAGTTCTATGAAGACCTACAAGACCTTTTAGAACTAACACCCAAAAAAAGATGTCCTTTTCATTATAGGGGACTGGAATGCAAAAGTAGGAAGTCAAGAAACACCTGGAGTAACAGGCAAATTTGGCCTTGGA
>SJYX01007383.1:0-19603 GCA_006410675.1 Oreotragus oreotragus
AGTCCATGGGTCACAGTCAGACATGACTGAGCACTCTGAGGTTAGAGAGAGGTGCTATAAGTAATCTGAAGATTATTTAAAGTATACAGGAGGATGTGTGTGTTACATGCAAATACCATGTCATGCTTGAGCATCCTGGGATTTTAGAACCTGTGGGGATCCTGAAACCAATCCCCTGTGAATACCAAAGGACTAGTGTATAAATTTCATACACACAAGATGGATTTTTACAGCGGTATATGTGCAATTATGGGGCTTCCCAGATGGCGCTAGTGCTAAAGGCTCTGCCTGCCAATGCAGAAGACCTAAGAGACTCAGGTTCAATCCCTGGGTCAGGAAGATCCCCTAGAGGAGGGCGTGGCAACCCACTCCAGTATTCTTAGAGCCCGGAGAATCCCATGGACAGAGGAGTCTGGAGGGCTATGGTCCATAGGGTCTCACGGAGTTGGCCACAACTGAAGTGACAGAGCATGCATGTGTAATTATGAGTGGGATACGTGTATGTTAATGGCTTGGGTTCAAAAACATTTTACTGATAAATATGAGATCAAAAAAGCCTGCAGGCCACTGCTTTATGGCATCTAAGTATCTAAGTTTTCTACTTAGTAAACCAAACAGCAAAAAAAAAAAAAGAACGAAAGAAAAAAAAGGTTACAGGGGAAAAAAACTTAGAAAAGGAAGGTTCTATTAGGAAAAGTGCTTTTTATTTTAGGTAACTTTCTTATCTTTTGTGTTTTAAAGAAGGCCTATATCACCTGGTTTCAGACATTCTTAATGAAATTGTTAATAGTATTTTTTTTTTAAAGCATAATGAAGCCTTCATAGTTCCATGATATGTATACATTTGAAAGCACTTTGCCTGAGAAAAGTAGATAAAGCTAAAATGACTAGAGAACGACTCTCAGATTCAGGGTCCAGAATGAAACATACTGATCTCTGGGTGTTTCCACATCTAGAAGTTTCATCTAGTAGTCTGCTATACTAACCTCTCAGATACAATTTCTCCTGAAGTCACACGAGGTGTGCTGCTGCCGTAGTGAGATAAAGAGTGATACAATGCAACTCTGTTTTGTTGTTGTAGAGGTGTTAAAGCTACTTGAGCATTTCATGTTTGACACTTTAGTCAGCATTGTTATCACGGAGCTGGCAGATCATGGTTCAGTCATTCCTGGCATCTGGGCTCTCTCTGTTTCTAAGCAGATAAAACTACAGTGGTCATTACTCTATTGTTACTGCAGTAGCAAATGGTACGTCTTCCATTTCTCCTAAGTGAAAACCGACCTACACTTTCCTTTTTGAGAAACGCTGTGACAAAGAAAATGTGGCCAGTCCTTTGGCACTGAATGCAGAAGCAACATGAGACCTGTGCACTTGTTCTACCGGGCTGGGAAAGTGACTCTGACTTCTGAGCATCCCAGGTATCTTTTGCACACCCACTTCCGGCAGGGGGGCATCAGAGAAGTGTCAGGGTTTCAGGACTCTGGGCATTTATCCCCTCGGGCCCTCGTTTCCTTTTGGGGATCACAAAGGACAAAACCCACAGAGAGCAACACTGTAGGTCATTTAAACCTCTTTTACAAATTTAAGTTTCAGTTTTTGAGAAAGAAAGAAACTATTTGAACTGCCCTAAGAAATAAAGGATATACTTAAACAGCCCCCATACTCACACACAGTTATGCATGTAAGATCTAAACTGCCATATTTTACATTATTATATATAAAGATCTATTAAGACAGATAGATCGTCTATCTCAATCTAGGGGAAAAAAAGTGACATATTTGATCAAATTAAAAATTTAGGAGCAAATTCTACCGTTTTAGGTCATCTGCTTCTGAGGGAAAGAGGTCTTTCTTTCTAGGCCCTGATTTTTCATACTGTGCTGTGTCATGACCTACACTTGACTTACAGGAAATAATAAGAGGGAAGGACATAGTGTTTAGCCTTCTGTGGACAGACAAGTATATACTGGTAGTTTAATTTCATGACCTCACCCATATAACTAAAGCTATTTTTACTTGGGGCTGTTATTATGAAACTATTACCATATAAAACATACCAAAAATATATTTACTGACTTGCAAAAGAAAATGCAAGCAAAGAGTTATCAGATACTGTACCAGTTTTTGTTTTAAACCCCACACTTCTCTTAGTAAAACTTCATAGCTTTCATTGTTTAAAAAGATCAAACTGAAAAAAATAGTCAAACTTAGAAAGATGGATTAAACATGCTAGTACTTATTTCTTTCAGGTGAATTGTCAACATGTCAATAATTTAAAAATTTATTCCTTTCATAAAAAGCCTAACTAGAAACTAAAAGCATAAGAGAAGTTTTCTTCAACTTCAGGAGAACATGTGTATTCCAGTTACTGCTATAATATATTAATGAATACAAGCTGAAACAGGCAGAAAGTACTCTCCCAACTTAATGCGTTCGATTCTGTGCATTGAGCTTTCTTGAATATATTATGGCAATGGCCACTGAGTGTGGACTCTGGCCCCTCCTCAAGGGTTATCATTCTCCCAGTTAGAAAAATGGTCCGATTGTTTACAAACAAAAGAGCTCTCCCTCCCTTACCTTTTTATAATTCCCCTCCATATCCAATGGGGATTCTTGACTGATGATGTCATCCATTCCATCACTGTCCAAATTCATCCTTTTAACTCTTTACAATTAGGAAGTAAGATCCCATGAATCCTGACAGGCTGATGTGCCGTTGCCCAGGACCCTGGTTCCCACTCATGCTGACATGGAGAGCCAGCTAAGAGTCTGTGTCCGGCTGTGTGTGACCTTGCCCCCTTCTGTCCCAAAGACACCGCCCCACCCGGCCTCCCTGGTCTGTTCCGCGCTCCGGCACAGGGGCAGCTGCTGTTCTCTAAGGCTTACTCTGCCCTGACACTTGGCTGGTTAAGAGTCCAGCCTTTCCACATCTGCTGTCACCTTCTCCCCCTGAACGATCATGCCTGGATGCCTCTCTCCAGGACCTTCTCTACCCCCAATCCAGGAAAAGCCAATTTAACCCCTGAACTTCCCGCTTCAGGGCTGAGTGTGGATAAGAGTTCTGGAGGAAGCCAGCAATCCTATTCTGAACTAGGGATAGAGTGTACGGGATAAAAATAGATGCAAAGCCCTGCCTCACAGACTTCACTGGCGAGTTAAAAGCCGGGTATTGCAAGACAAAACCAAACGGTGTAATTTAAAAGTTAACCTGTAAGACAGATGTTTGCCTTTTCCCCCTTGCCTTTTTCCTATAACCAATCATTTCTTCAAATCAAATGTGAAAGTCTCATCTTCAGGGAGAAAGCCCAGTACAAGAATGAAATTCTTCTGCAACACAGAGAGGGACCCCTCTGCCCATGGAATCGTTGCTTTGTTCTAGTAATACAGGCAGAAGAAAAAGATCCATCAACTTTTCTCTAAGAGCCGGTGGCGGGCTTTCACAAAAGAGGACGTTCCTTGCGGCTGCTCTTTTTACCCTTTTCCCATGGCTTTTGGCTTTGTTTACTGGCTTTACGTACAGAGAAGGAAAAGGCCCACAGCTGCAGGATGTTTTGATGCAAGAAGCAGGCAAACAAGTGTGCACACAAACACACGCTCCTTGTTATCAAGTTACTATGGCCACAAACTAAAATATATACGCAGTATTTTTTTGAAAGTTACTGTGTGCAGGAGAAACAGGTCAAAGAAGAATTCAAGGGCCAAGGCTCCATTTAGCAGCATAACCTTACAGTCTGACAGGCTTAGACAGGAAGCAGTAAATGTACCAGTCAATAGGTTTTCCAACGTGAATTCTTGACCAGCTCTGTTAAGAACAGAGTCCTAGGGCAAAATGCTGTTCAAGACGGCTTTTGGCATCTGCACCTCTGCTGACATGCTCACATCACTTTAGTATTTTCTCTCCACAAATTAAAAAAATAAAATCAATTTGTGGAAGACTTGTAGGATAAAGTTGTCTTAAGGTGGTTTTCATAGCACTAATTCCATAAAGCAAATACTTTCCTCTACAGCCCCTAACTCAAATCCAAACCCCTGCTTAACTCTACCCTCATCCCCCACCCCAGTTCCTGAGACTGTCTTGTGCCTTTGTCAGACAGTCTGATGGAGTTGTGTCTCCCAAGCCACAGAGACAGACCTTCTGTTTAGCAGAAGGTCTGTCTTTGGGCAGACCTTCTCCCTAGCAGAGAGCTCCCCTGTCTTAACTCTCCTCCAGACCCCAGGACCCTTGCTCTGGACAAGGGTCCCACCACCTGCATGCAAGAAGCCCAGTACACCCTCCAGGCCTGAGAGGTCATGCTGGTCACTGAGTGCTGCCATATGGTGGGTGTTCCCAAAGCCATAGACTTTTCCAGAGGTAAGGCTTTGGGGTTAAAATAAAAGATGCTCAACTTTGAAGGACCCTCTGCATACTAAACTCTGCCAAAGGAGGCCAGTTAAAATGAAGGAAGCACGCATCTTATTACATGACGTATATTAACATGCTGCCCAGATGGCGCTAGTGCTAAAGAACCCACTTGCCAATACAGGAGACATAAGGGATGTGGATTCGATCCCTGGGTTGGGCAGATCCTCCAGAGAAGGGAATGGCTACCCACTCTAGTACTCTTGCCTGGAGAATCCCATGGACAGAGGAGCTTGGTGGGCTACAGTCCAGGGAGTCGCAAAGAGTCAGACACGACTGAAGCGACTTAGCACACATGGCATACCCTTTACTGGGGGTTGCTATAGGCTAGGTACTTTACAGGTGCCTCTTACATTTCTTCAGTCCTCACCGGAACCCTCTGAAGTAGATGTTATTATCAAACTGCATTTCACAGTGGAGTGAGAAACCAGTGAGGCTAGCGACTTCACTTTCACTTTTCACTTTCATGCACTGGAGAAGGAAATGGCAACCCACTCCGGTGTTCTTGCCTGGGGAATCCTAGGGACAGCGGAGCCTGGTGGGCTGCCGTCTATGGGGTCGCACAGAGTCGGACACGACTGAAGCGATTAAGCAGCAGCAGCAGCAGCAGCAGCAGGGNCACTTTTCACTTTCATGCACTGGAGAAGGAAATGGCAACCCACTCCGGTGTTCTTGCCTGGGGAATCCTAGGGACAGCGGAGCCTGGTGGGCTGCCGTCTATGGGGTCGCACAGAGTCGGACACGACTGAAGCGATTAAGCAGCAGCAGCAGCAGCAGCAGCAGGGAATTGCCCCAGTGTGGCAGCTTGCTCGCAGTCAGGCCAGAATTTGAAACACAGAATTTGCTTCTGTGGCCCATATTCTAAACGGGTGTGGAGACTGCCTCCTACTGGCTGCCCCTCTAAGAAACAACTGTACCCAGCAATAATCAAACGTAGCTTTTAAAAATGATATCACACGCTGACACTGTTTTCTAAATCACATATCTGTAACATTCAGCACGTGTCACCGCTGTCGCCTGATGATCAGACCTGAAGGAATGAAATAAAAACTCCTTCATCAATAGTTGTGACTTAACACACTGTACAGTGAACTTTCCTTCCAGGTTTACCCTGCTGCTTTTAGACTGATAATGGTTTTTCTCTAACACCGTTACAGTTTCAAGCCTTTCTCTAAGAGGGCAGAAATTTGTGTTATTAATCTTGTTTTTCCCACAGCATCTAGACACCACCTCCCACATGTTAAGTGGACGATGAATAGCTGTTTAACAGATGCATGCACAGAGGAGAAAGGTTTGGGCTGCTTACAATGTTTCCTTGGAATGCTGTCCATGGAGGAAATATCAATAGTTTATATGAGTGCTTTTCAACCAAAATCCTTTTTGGAAACTACATACACTTAAGAGGTAAGTAAACGTGGGTCTGCTCAGGTTGAAGGAGGCGGCCTACCATGAATTTCAGTGATTTCAGCCTCTTACCTAGGTTAGCATCTAGCCCATTTAGCAATCTATAATCAAGAGCTAACATGCATGTGATTATAAAAATTTATTTATTTATTCGGCTGTGCCACACAGCTTGTGGGATCTTAGTTCCCTGACCAGGGATTGAACCCAGGCCATGGGAGTGAAAGTTCTGAGTCCTAACCACTGGACCACCAGGAATTCCCAATAAAATCTTAGATATTAAAGACTTAGTAAAGTACATAAAACTATACATCTAGCTATTATCTTTTGACTTTAACATGCATGCACACATGCTAAGTTGTTTCAGTCAAGTTTGACGCTATGACCCTATAGACTGTAGCTGGCTAGGCTCCTCTCGTCATAGGATTCTCCAGGCAAGAATACTGGAGTGGGTTGCCATGCCCTTCTTCAGGGTTTAACAAGGTAGCCTTAAATATACAGTTAAAAGGACTGAACTCTCAATATTAACTATGTATATGTATAAACATATTCAAATTAATTTATATGCACCAATAATATATTGACCACATACATATATATGTATATGTATATATATATATATGCATATACATTTATAATAGATTACCTTTGGAGAAGGGCATCGCAAAATCCAAGATGGAAATTTCCTAGCTGTACCATAGGAACAAGGGTTAATCCCAAGAAAGTAATAAAAACCATTCTCCTCCTCTACCCCCTATATCTTTTCTTGGCAAAAGTGATCCTCTACTAAGTACTATATAGAGACAAGTGATAAAACACCTTCTTTAAAAAGTTGGTCTCCAGTGGTGATGAATGTGTTTTGTGCCCTCCCTAAGTGAGTGCTGCAGCCATGAAATTAAAAGACGCTTACTCCTTGGAAGAAAAGTTATGACCAACCTAGATAGCATATTCAAAAGCAGAGACATTACTTTGCCGACTAAGGTCCGTCTAGTCAAGGCTATGGTTTTTCCTGTGGTCATGTATGGATGTGAGAGTTGGACTGTGAAGAAGGCTGAGCACCGAAGAATTGATGCTTTTGAACTGTGGTGTTGGAGAAGACTCTTGAGAGTCCCTTGGACTACAAGGAGATCCAACCAGTCCATTCTGAAGGAGATCAGCCCTGGGATTTCTTTGGAAGGAATGATGCTAAAGCTGAAACTCCGGTACTTTGGCCACCTCTTGCGAAGAGTTGACTCATTGGAAAAGACTCTGATGCTGGGAGGGATTGGGGGCAGGAGAAGAAGGGGACATCCGAAGATGAGATGGCTGGATGGCATCATTGACTCGATGGACGTGAGTCTGAGTGACCTCTGGGAGTTGGTGATGGACAGGGAGGCCTTGCGTGCTGCGATTCATGGGGTCACAAAGAGTCAGACACGACTGAGCGACTGAACTGAACTGAAGTGAGTGCTCGGGACATAGGCTCGTAGCCTAGACCCATTCCAGAAGAAGCTGTGTCATTACTATCTGGATGGCTTGTGCCGGCTTAAAATATATCCTATCTTCCTGTCACACGGACTGATCTTTGGTGCTTTATAGAGCTTTGCTCTATGTCCTCCAGCCATAGCATCCACATCACCTGGGAGTGGACAGGAAATGCAAACTCTCAGTTGCCATCCCAGACCTACTGAATCAAAACCTGCAGTCTTATAAGAGCTCTAAGATTTCTGAGTGCACTTTACATTTCAGAAGCACAACTCGAGACCTTGAAAAAATTCAGTATAAGCCATTATTTTATTTTTGATCATATTTCCAGGCTTGGTGGTAAGACACTGACTTTATATGCTTGGGATCAACACTGTAATTAATTTCACTTCCAACTGGTTCAAACAAATACAGGAAATGAAAAAACAAAACACCAACTTAGAACACTTGAGCTGAACTTAATGTTTGGTGGTTTTGTAGCAGCCATGCACAAACAAGAGGAGAACAGTCAGTCATGTCCTTACAGAGAATTTTTCCTGGTTTCTTCTTTACCGGGCTTCCCTGGTGGCTCAGACAGTAAAGAATCTGCCTGCTATGCAGGAGACCTGGGTTCGATCCCTGGGTCAGGAAGTTATCCTGGAGAAGGGAATGACTACCCACTCCAGTGTTCTTGCCTGGTGAATCCCATGAATAGAGGAGCCTGGACATGACTGAATGACTGAATCTTTCATTTCCTCTACTGCTGCCCTCTCTAAAATGAACTCTGCCTGCAAAACATGGGGCCAGATACTAATGCTTCCTCTTAGAAAATGTACACAGAGCCACTTACAATCCCTGAGGTTGAAAGGGCTTCTGCTTACCCCCGCTGCCTTGAAATTCAAGGACCAGAATGGAGAGCTTCAGTTTCCTGTCAAGCCATAATTTGAACTGTGAGGTGCATTGGTCACGTGAGCTAATGCTTTTAAATGATCATTATCGGCCACTGGTGGAAATTATTGACTCTGAGAACACAGACCGCATTACTGGGAAATCACTTATGCACTGTCAAAAGATCTTCCTATTCTTACTAATGGAAACTCTTATTTCATCCTGATTAACCCTTTAGCTTTCCACCGCCTGGCCTTCAGCCTTAGTCTCCAAATTCCATGTGCTACACAAACCAACACTGATTTATAATCTCTTACACATTTTTTTTTCTTCTATGCAGTATTCATCTAAATTTGCTTTGCTTTTCAATTAAGGTATTCTGATAGCTAGATAAACCATGAAAATCTGCATATTGTTTTGCAGAGGACTTTTCATTGTAGATTTAAAATGTTAAACTAATGGCATTGGGAGTGTGCAGTGGAGGAGGTTAAAACGTTGGAAGGAGAGAGTGTCAGTCGTTTATCCATATCAGAAAAACTGAGGACCAGAGGCATCAAGCTTTCCACCTATCTGAAGACCTGAGCTCGAGAAACCCCAACTATGGTCACTTAGGGGACGACGGCGCAGCTTCAGAGGGGGACCATTGTTAACACCCTCATCATGTTTTTCTGTGCTCTTGGCATTCTTTCCTCCTTAATGGCTCTCCTACGCTGATTGTCACTAGGCCTTTGGATGACTGTTTTCTTCTGAATTCGAGCAATTTTGTCAAAGTTCTTTCTATTTCAGGAAGCTTGGTAATTTCTGATGCTTCCACACAGGGCTCAGGGGAATACTAAGTACACCAAGATTTCACATTTTCCCTTGGTACGGAGAATATAAATAAATAATGGAATATGATGCTATTAATCTTGAGCTTCTGCATGTGAAGTCTTAGTTACCCAAGACTGTGCGTGTGTGTGTGCGCGTGCATGCACATGTGTTTGTGTGTGTGTGTGAAGGTGCGGTCTCTGCTCTCTATGCAAGCACTGACATGTATCATAGCAATGTGACTACTTCCTTCTAATCCCCCACCACCACTCTTTCCAAGAGAAAATACTAGACTTTTGGCTTAAAATATGCATTGCACATTTATTTCTTAAAATCATTTGATGTCTAAATCATGATGTTTGAGGCTCTCAGTGCTACTTTAGATAGGAGTGATGTGCTTGTACTAAATTTCTATTTCAGATCAGGCCCATACTGAAACCCTGTTAAAATGATTTTTTCCCCTCCCATCTGGGCACTTATCACTGTGCTCCTTTTGTGGTAAAACATATACATTATATTTTCAGATATACAGCCTAAAAACAAGTGCAGATGAATTTGTATCCAGAACTATTTCCTTAATTTTTAAGGTGACAGACATGTTATTCCCTCCTTAGACAAACACACTGTATCTCAACAAGGCAAAATACAACTGTACCCCAACCAGGCAAAACAATGAAGACAAAGTATTCCTCAACACTCCAGGGAAAAAAATTCTCCAATCAAATAAAAATCTATACAACAAGACATAAAAATAACTTTATTGAACTTTTATTTTACTCATTTATTTTTCATTGAACTTATATTTTAAAAGCCTGTATCAAACAGTGCACTAAAATGCTTTGAAATTCCCCTTTCTATTAGGTCAGTATATTTTTTTTCCCTGCTGTGGATGAAACTAGGCTTAAATTGAATGGAATCTTAAATGAAGTCAAATTTGATACTTCGTTTTCTCATTCACAGGAAGAAGGGACTGGAAAATGAGCCCTCTCTTGGCCTGGTGCCAATGGGGACAGACTATATTTCCTTTCTTTTGTTAACCAGTAAATAACCCACTAGAGAGACTGCCTTGGCAGTCCCGTGGCTAAGACTCTACATTTTCCAATGCAGGGGCCGAGGTTTCCATCCTTGGTCAAGTAACTAAGATCCCACATGCCATGCATGGAGGCAAAAAAAAAAACAAAAACAAAAAACAACCCACTAGAATCTGGGCATGAAGGTCTGTTTACTACTTTCTCCCAGCAAGAGTTTTTAAAGATATCTTGATGTACTACTTAAATTGATATACTCCCTAGTTTTATCATTTGAGACCAATATAGGACACCTTTCATTCTTGGTGATGGGTACAATACTTCAATCGGGCTGAAACATTTTGCCCAAGGCATATTTGGTGTTTCAGGAGGCAGTAAAATGATCCCTCTATATGGTAAGAAGATTTATGGAAACTTTGTGGAATTCAATATATTAAGAAAGGTGTCTTGAGGATGACTGCTAGCTTCCACTGACCACTAGTGTTTTGGGACAGACCACGGGGTTCACCTTGGGGAACCTCTCTTGGCTAAGAAGTAGGTGTGGTGGCCTATTCTTAATGATTGTCTCTGGGAAGGGTGGGATGTGTGTCTCTTTCATTTTGCTCCTTGCACAACGTCCCTCATCTCAGCACATGGGATGGCAACTGGGCAAGAGGCTCATAAGCCACATACAAGGACTAGAAATTTTCATACTTCCCATACTTTCTTTAGGATAAATTTCCAACTCCTTTGCCTGGCATTCAAGGCCTAACTATGGGAACTTCCCTGGTGGTCCAGTGGCTAAGACTCTGATCTCCCAATGCAGGGGGATCACCTTCACCCACTCCCAGTTGCAATGCACAGGTCTGAGCTCCTCTCTGGTATTACGAAGCAAACCCCTCATCCTGGGGACTCAGAACAGGACCAACTACAGAAAATCCAATCAGTCCAACATACATTTATGGAACACACAATCTGTGTATAGGGCAGGAAATGAAAATCAGGCATTTGTCCTCAAGGAGCCTGTTGTCTCATTGGGGAGGCAGACTTATACGTCACTAGCTGTAAATGGGTTCTTAGAGACGTAAAAACAAAATGCACTGAGAAGGAGAAAGTTTCCCAATAGAAGTGACACGAGCCTCAGAGTGAATCAGCTTGCAACAGGCAGAGCAGGTACGCGGGTGGCAGGGATTCCAGGCTGAGGCAGCACAGCAAAGAAAAAGGACTGTTGGCTGTGTGGGGGCAGGAGGACAAGGTGGGGAGGGAGGATTGTTTCTGTCCAGGGTTCAGATCATGGCCTTTTAAAATATATATATATATATATATATATATATTTAGTGTTTCTTTCTTTATTTGGCTGTGCTGGGTCTTAGTTATGACACGATGGATCTTCAGTTTTCATTGTGGCATGTAAGATCTTTAGTTTCGGCATATGAATTCTTAGCTTTGGCAGGTGGGATCTAGTCCCCAGGGATCAAACCCAGGCCCCCTGCATTGGGAACAAGGAGTCTTAGCCACTGGACCACCAGGGAAGTCCCCATGATTAGGCCTTAAATGCCATGCAAAAGTTTATCCTAAAGAAAATGGGGAAGTATGAAAATTTCCACTCTGCTTCTTCAAGATCAGGTGTGCATTTGAAGAAGAGTCTCTTTATGCTCCCAAGGGAGGAAATAGATGAGAGGCATTCACATACCATTTTACTTTCTTTCTCTTTCATTTCTACTGGAGCTGAGAACATGAGGGTGTGGTTTATATCTGGAGTGGTCATAAAGGAATTTAAGCAACGGAAAGAAAGGGATAAAAGTGTGTCACTGGTTTTATATACAGATTAATCCCCAAAACTGACTGCAGGGAAAGAGGAGAAAATCTTTGGGAGTTTTTAAGCAAAATGGACCCTTTGACCTAAGCTTGTGCTTTCAAGTTAACAGGATTTTGACACTTTCTATCAGAGATGTGTAGAGGAATCTGGTCTCTTAAAGGCTGCCAGGCCCGAAGCTGTGGGCAAGGCTCTTTCCTGAAGAGACTGGCTTCTTCCCAAGACTGGAAAGTGGAGATCGACAGCTCTATCTTTTAACACGGCTACAACTGAAAATGACAAGGCATGCCTCAGTAACCTCTGTGCTAATGTAAATCCTGCGAGGGAGAAAAGTACACAAAGATGATGACAACCTGAGAAACTTTAAAAATAAAGCAACCATGAAAAATTCTGCCTGAGAATTTCTCTCTGAACATCCCCCCCGCTCAGATGAAGTTGTTCATAGCATGGCACATCTACCCACCTTCAACAGGGGGTTCAAGCTCTAGGAAGGAGTGAAACTCTTTTTCAAGACAATCATCTATTTGGAAAAGTAATACCTGAGGATCAGTTAACCTCTCTATATTAGCAATAAATAACTGGGAAGTGAAGCAATGCATGGTTTCCTTGGGCTGCTTTATAATCTTCACTGAGCCCTTTATGCAAACATTGGGAGAAAGTGGCTCTTAATTTATGGTCACTGACTTGTTGATGCAGAAAGGTGGCCTCTGGCAGGGACGTGCCAACTCTCATGCCAGGATGTTAACAAGAAACAATATCATTTCACAGATGAGAAAAATAACAAAAAATAAAGGTATAATCTGATCCTAAGACACTGAAATCAGGGCATGTTGATGGCAGGGAGTCGGAATAGGAATAGGATTGAAAATCATCCCAATGGCCATCAAAGTGTAAGGAAACCACAATGCTGTAGAGTGTTTACAGTGCCTTTTTTCTTACTCAATTTTACATACAATAGTCACATCCATCCGTATTATTTGAGAGCTTGTTCTTAGCACTGAGAGAGCAGATGGACACAAACCTAAAAATCCTTGTCCTCATGGAGCTTCTGTGGAGTAAGGAAGACAGAAAATAGACAAAAACGTAGTCTGATGGGCTTCCCAGGTGGCACAGTGGTAAAGAATCCATCTGCCAATGCAGGAGATGTGGATTCAGTCCCTGGGTCGGAAAAATCCCCTGGAGGAGGCAATGGGAACCCATTCCTGTATTCTCACCTGGAGAATCTCATGGACAGAGGAGCCTGGCGGGTTATAGTCCATAGGATCGCAAAGAGTCAGACATGACTGAGGGACTGAACACAGCCCAGCACATGCAGTCTGATGGATGGTGATGAACGCCAAATATAAAATAAAGTGTACTAGAAAGATTGGGACAGAGTTGGGGAATTGGAAGTTGACACAGAAAGTCCAGAGGAGGCCTTCACAAGAAGGTGACAAGTGAGAGTATGCGGTGGGGGTCACCAACAGGACCAATACCTGAGGCCTGGGGGGATCTGAATTTCAGGTAGAAGTGAACAATTTTTCAGTTTAAACATGCCCCACACAGGGCAGACTGCTTGCTAAACCTGCAACCGCCTGGGCTCCCTGGGGGGAAGCACATACCAGGCAGGAGGGACAGCAGATGCAGGAAGCATGAGAAAAGGGGGTGAAGGGGCAGAGGGGGTGGGAGGGGAGTCTGAGAGGAATCAGGGGTGAGGTGATGTAAGACCCCGGGGGGCCCTGGTGGGAAGTGGGCTTTTATGCCGAGGAGGAGAACTATGAGATGGGTGGCAGGCTCTGATTTAGGTCTTGAGAGAGCATCTGGATTCTGCGTTGAACTCAGATCACAGGACAGGGGCATGGGCGGGAGCAGTCAGGGGACTGCTATCACGCAGAAGATGATGATGGTGACGACAGAGGTAATGATGACACACACCCAGACATGCGCACCAAATCATCCGCCTGTCTGAGGGGAGTGGCCTCCAAAGCCCCGTTCACTCTGCGTTGAACTCAGATCACAGGACAGGGGCATGGGCTGGAGCAGTCAGGGGACTGCTATCACGCAGAAGATGATGATGGTGATGACAGAGGTAATGATGACACACACCCAGACATGCGCACCAAATCATCCGCCTGTCTGAGGGGAGTGGCCTCCAAAGCCCCGTTCATGCTCTCTCCATTCAGAGACCGTGGCACACAGGACCTCCTGACAGTCCAGTGGTTAAGACTCTGTGCTTCCACTGAAGAGGGCGTGGGTTCCATCCCTGGTCAGGAAATGACCATATGCCAAAAAAAAAAAAAAAAAAAGAAAGAAAGAAAGAAAAAGGAGGGGAACTATATATACCTATGGCTGATTCATGTTGATATTTGGCAGAAAACAACAAAATTCTGTAAAGCAATTATCCTTCAATTAAAAAAAAAATAAAATCAGATTAAAAAAAAAGAAACTGTGATATACGTTACTGATGAAAGGAATCAGTCCTACAAATAAATTCCTTCTACTCACTAAGATGCTAATCTAGGGAATTTGTTTTAACCACTCTATTATGATCCTTAAGAATAGATAAATAAATAAGCAAGCCTTCATCAGAAAAGGGGACATTTCTAAAAAACATCATTGTTGATATTACCAGTGACCATGATAACATCAAGGACTTAGAGAAACCGCCCTTTCAGAACCTGTGGTGTCAGGTGGGTTCTGAAACTAAGGTTTCCAAGTAAGATTGAGACATGGCTTCAAGGCTAAGGTTTCTTTATTTGCTGAGTTATGAACAGAGGGAGAGCATTTCACAAGGACAGACACATAAAGTTCTATAAAACCCCATGGAGATGTAGAATCTATTGCCTATTATCACCTGCCTAATGGACATAATTTTATTCTAAAAATAAGCAATAAATACTTCAAAAACTATTGAACACACAATCAGTGTTATATGTTGTAGTTCATATAAAAGAAAATCAATTTGTTTTCCTCTGGAAGCAGAAGGCTAAAAAACCCCTCCCCTCCTAATGGCACTGCTGATATCTGACCAATCTGTGACTTGTAAAACCAGTGACTCCATGTTCAACCAAATGAAAAGATATAGGGAATAATCTTGTAGCATCTTGCCTTCAAAAAATTACATTACATGGGTTCTCTAAAAAGGGAGCGGAAAAATGATTTTAATTATTACAGTAATTTAATCACCTGGAGCCATGCCATAAGTAGGTTAGTCTCTCCATAAAAGTCAACACTCTCCACTCCCCCACTGTATTCTGCGTAAGTTTTGTTGTTTCCTCAGCATCATGACCCTTTTCTCATGCATGGTAAGAACTCCTATGAAGCATAAATCTTGTTATCTAGGATCTATGGACCTAAATGGACTATAAAATGAAAATACTATAAGACAAGCCCACAATTACAAAATTCCAATTATTAAGCAGAGAAAAAAGCGCATAAACATATTTTCTAGGTATACATTACTTAGCTGAGAAATGACTGCTTTGAGTCTTGTGAGATGTACTATTCTGCCTGCATACATTCACTACTGTGAAATCCGACCTTCTGAGAAACACCTGCTGGTCTCAGGTCTCTTACCTCACACAAGGAAGAGGCATTGTTAAATTAGAGAAATAGTCCCTTGGAGCTTCTAAACTCGGTCAGTTGAGTAATACCCTGATATTGACTATCCAGGACTTGGACTAGCCGTGCTTACTGCTGCAGAGAAATTTCTCTGAGAACCTTCTCGTTGTCTGTTTACAAGAGTTGCCTGCTTCCACAGTTCTAGTCACACTCTAGAGCTGTCTTCTGAGATCCTGTGTTTACTTCAAAACTCCAGACAGAAAATTAAGGACAGAGATGAGTGCATGTTCCTAAAAATTTCCTCTTTGGAGTTTTTTACGCATGTTGGTACCTTAATTCTTATTTACTAGTCATTTAAAACAACATACTAGTAAAAATAAGTTTGGAGAAACAAGTGCAACTTTAAATGTCAAGTGCATACCAGCTGGTGTTTGAAAATTTCTCAGATCATCAATTATTACTTCCGATTTACATAATTTCCTTCAAGACAATCCTAAAAACTGGATGTGAAGCAACTTGCCTCCTATGCAATGAGCAAAAATATTTTCCCCTTTTATCTATGTGAAATTCCACCCACATTTTTCTTCTCCAAAGCCCCTTAAATTCAAAGTTTAATGCGATTTCTCTTATTTTGCAGAGACATACAGAATGTGCAAAACACAGATCACCTCAGCGGATTTCACATATGCTTTAAAGGCCAAGAAGCAGAGTTTTCCGCCCCATTACTCCCCAGAAAATCTAATTACAATTCAGATACTGTCTGTGATGGAGGCCAGGAGTGTAGGATGGCAAAATCCCGTGAAAACCCGGAAAGAGGCAACCTGCTGCTCTGGACGAGGAAGGCCTCTCCCAAAGGATGCCGGCCTCACGATCAGGCTTTAAATCTTACCTGATACGAACAGTTCTCCTGATGTACCATCTCAGTGCATCCTAGGGAGCAGACCCCAAAGCAGGACTGCTCAGCGAGGCTGCGGAGGGAAAGCGCGGAGCATCCACTGGCTGAGAGAACGCCCTGGGAAGGCAGGGGCTCCCCGCAGATTAAAATGGATGCTGTTTCGCTGATCAACCTGCGCAGTGGCACTGCCTGCGCTGGGAAGCGCGCAGCGAGCCGAGCTGCTCTCCTCGGAAACCAGCAGTAAGGCTTACAAACATGGAGCTAGGACCGGGCTGGGGGAGGGGGCGCGCTCATCACTGGCACAATCAGCCAATTATATTATCGGCACAAAGAAAAGGATCAGTCTGGGGCTGGTGTGACCTTCTGGTGCTTTATGAAGGCAGTTAACTGATGTGGAAACATTCTAGTCCTCATTAAAGGGAAAAAGGCCAGCGAGGGAGAGGGAGAGAGGCAGACACAAATCAATGTTGCAGTTGAACATTTCTAACCTCCGGCATCATCCTTCCTGCCCACTGATGTTGCTTGCCTGGTGCTTATGAAACGAGAGCCCTTAAGGATCATTTCAGAACTTTGAACAGGCGAAAGGGAAAACAATCCATTCTGAATTTTGACACCGAAGAGGTGTTCTCTGTGTTGAGTGTTTGAAGTGTTTGTCAACTTTATAGCTAAAATGAGGGCCTTCATTCTTTTAAAAAATATTATTTTGGAATTCTTTTGATTTTCTACTCATTTTTGGTTCTTATCTGCTTTTTAAGTCAAACAGAAGAAGATGAAATAATTATTCCCATAACTTTTTAGGGAGAGGGCTTATTAAAGTATTAAAGTCAGTATAATTCATTTCATGAAAATGAAACTAAAGTGCAAGTTTTTTTTTTTAAGTAAGGCTCTCTCTCTCCATATATATATATATATAAAACCCAGTGCTATGACTTGAATATATAGACACCCTCAATATATACAGCAATATGATCCTAAAAACAGACCATTCTATGTAAGTGACCGTAATAGAAAGGATTCTGGACTTCCAGATAGTAATCAAAGGACACACAAGTTGGACCATACATATCTCTGGTAAAAAGAGGAGCCAGTTTTGGACTTTTTCAGGGCCGTTGTAGGATTTTAGTTTATAAGGAGGAACAACTAGGCCTATAAATTCTTAAAGCTTTAATGATAGAAAATTTTAAAAATAAACACAATGAAATTTCCCTATCTATATTTCTCAGTTGCCATAGGCAACTCATTTTCTTGTTTCTTAATAAAAACAAATGGTTCTCAAAATGATGCTCAAACAAATGGAACCCAGTAAAATCTTGACTGAATTTAAACCAAGTTTAAAAACATTCTTAAGCTATTTTGCTATATCTATCTTCTTCAATACTCTTTTTAATAACTGCAAAGTCTTCATTATGCTATTAATAAGAAAAACAAGTGCTGTTGCCTGATGAGTGGGATCAATACATTTGACAAGTTTTCACGTCAAACTCAATCTTAGGGAGTGCCGAGAGTTTGTGTTAAGGATGTTTAGCGAAATATTTTTAATTTTATAACTCAACAACATCTCTGTTGCTTGGAAAGAGAAAAACCTATTTTTCTGTATGTTTGGCGAAATATTTTTAATTTTATAACTTAACAACATCTCTGTTGCTTGGAAAGAGAAAAACCTATTTTTCTGTATGTTCTTAATNAGAGTTTGTGTTAAGGATGTTTAGCGAAATATTTTTAATTTTATAACTCAACAACATCTCTGTTGCTTGGAAAGAGAAAAACCTATTTTTCTGTATGTTTGGTGAACTATTTTTAATTTTATAACTTAACAACATCTCTGTTGCTTGGAAAGAGAAAAACCTATTTTTCTGTATGTTCTTAATTTTCATGACTTGAGATTCTGACAGGAGAAAAGTTGGCTGAGTTCAATTCCAGAGACACATTCACAAGCCTGGCTTCAGCTCCCTGGTTAAGACAGTGGAAAGGCGACAGGAAAGACCCAGCTGGTGATCTCACAGGCTGCCATTTCCGCATAGGCTGGTTGGGTTCCAAGGAAAAAGCACTCTGGACATGCACCTGCCAAACTCGAGGGCCTGGACTCTAGGAGATAGCTAGGCCACTAACATGTACAAGACTTCTTAGGCCAGCTTGTTGGCAGGTGGTCCAATGAGAGCTTGATGAACGAAGCAGACAGCTGAGCTACATGATGAGTCTTAAACAGAAAAGAGGACAGAAAGTCTTCAGCAAAAGCAAACAACAGGCAATATATCCCCATCCTAAATTTCATTCCTCCCTCTTGAGCAATCAGTCCATATAGGACAGAGACAGAGGCTGCTTTGTGGAGTGCCTTGCTATACAAGTGCACAGATGACGGCTCTGGAATTTGAAGTATGTGCAAGGAAAAGTAAGCCAAAGTTCCTTTGTGAGGTAGCAAATAAGATGAAATGGAAATCTTATGCTTGATACAGGAGGCACCGTCGCAACTTTCCAAGACAGAACAGGTTTACTCCAAAGGCTGCTAAAACTTTACACAGGTTACTACTTTGACAATCTAGGACCCTAAGACTCAGGAACATGCTTTCAAGCTATACAAGGCCTAAAAAGTTGCTTTCTGGACTCTGTTCTCTTCTGAAAACGGAAAGCTTCGGGATGTATTACATAAACTTCTAAAGACATTTATCATGTGTTGCTTAAAAAAAAAAAAAAGCCTAAACATGATCCCACTCTTCACAGTTGCTGTTCCATAAATAGTGGAAGTGACTCAGAGGGGAGAACAGATTTCTGACAATTGTCTCCCAAATCCTGTCAAAAAGCCCTCTCAAGAGGTATAAACAAGATTAAAAAAAAAAAAAGGAATATATGAAGCAAGCTTCTTCTATAGTCATTCATTGGAAAGGACTTTGTGTTACAATTTAAATTATGATTTGCTAGTACAAAAAACTAAACAGAAATCAGCTATTCCAAGGACACATAGCTAGAATAACTTACCAAGATACAGTAACATTTATTATTTTTGGACTAAATATATTGATGAACTGTTTAATATACTTCTGTATGTAGCATAGAGATGCTTTTTGTTTTCTTCTCAGGTCTTCACAACTTTTCTTCCCATAGAAAGTATTGGGTTTCAGATTTAGATGGGGACTTAAGAGATAAACTGTTATTTTCCAGATATGGACACTGAGGCCTAAGAGAGTGGTGACATGCCCAAGAACATAAATCTTCCAGCAACGGCAGTAAGAAGGGAAAAAAAAGATCCTCCAGATTTCTTGTGAGTGAGTTCATATAAAAAATGCTAAATGAGGGCCACAGGACTTGAAGAAATAAACCCCTTTTGACTGAACTAATATAGGCTGGCCTTGAAATAAAAATCTATGGTAAGGTAAGAGAGAGGCAGCAGGGTGGTTCGACCTAAAACTGAA
>SJYX01007383.1:43903-82271 GCA_006410675.1 Oreotragus oreotragus
GGGCCTATTGGATGGCGGTGTCTTCCTATTCTCCTCCTGCTTCCCGACCCCCGCTGCTCTCCCTGACACCCGCTCGGGCTCCTCGAGGGCTCCCAGGCAGCCCTCCAGGTCACAGTCACCGATTCCTCCCCAGGGGAGTCTGCCTCAAGCCTTAAGGAGTTCCTCTCCTCTGTGAGTCCTGTCACATTCCTAGGAGTTTCCATGTTTGCTAAACAATCCCTCTAATATCCTGACCTGTAAATCCCCTGACTGCTTCGTCCATTGTTTTTTCTGCTTTTGGCTGCACCTCGGGGGATGCAGGATCTTAGTTCCAGGACCAGTGATGGAACCCGCTGTACCCCTTGCAGTGGAAGCTCGGAGTTTTTCACCACTGGACGGCCAGGGAAGTCCCTCTTCTTCCATTCTATCTCGGTTATACCTACTCCCACGCTCTTATCCTGACCTTGCCATCACCGATCAAGCCTGCTATTCTCCAACAATGCCTCATCACTCTGGCTGACGCTCTAGTATTCTAATTTCAACAATTCTTCAACTGCACTGGGTCCTACACCCCATTTCTTGCCCACCTTTCTACCATCCTCTCTCCCTTTACATCCTCCCTTCTCTCTATACATCTTAAACTCCATGGCCCATCGTTATAACCACCAACTCTCTCCCTGACTCTCTCTTGCCCCTCTCACTCTGCACTCCTTTAGTTAAATTCCTACTGTGGATAACTCAGCTCTTAAACTACTCTGTGCTTGTTCTCAGGCTGATATTTGTGGCTGGAGAAAAATACACAAGCATACCAACTGATCTCTCTTGAAATTCATGACCACTAACCCCAAGGGCGCCTCGCTGCTGCCTGGCCTCCTCTATATCCCCCCGTCCATTCACCCCCACACTCCCATAGACAACCACAACACTCCTTCCGAGAGCTGTCTACAATTTTTCTCTGCCCTTTCTTCTCTTTTGAACACCCTCCAGAGAAGAGGCTCTTGTGTACCCGATGCCACTGAAATGGTTACATCTTCCTAAATACCAAGATCAAGTCTCAGTCTTTCTCATGCCACATCAGTGAGTAATAGTCAATACTGCAGGCTTCCTAGACAACATTCTCTCCCGGGTCTTCTTCTACGTTAAAGGTCTGTCCTCTGTGGATTCCTCCTCATTTCTTCAACCTTTACCCACTGGAGCTGTGCTGTCCAATATGGGAGCCACTAGTGGCTATTTATGTTAAATTATCATTTTAGTTCCTTAGTTCCTAAGTGCTCAATAGCTGCACCTAGTGGCTAGTGTACTGGAGGAAGTAGATAGAGAATGTTTCCATCATCACAGAATATTCTATTGGGCAGCGCTGCAGTAGAACACACAAGGCTCAGTCCTTGTGAAGGAGGAAACAGAACACGCTCTGTCTTGAAATCAGGACTCCATCTTGGCCGGATTGTGAACTTTAAGCTATGTGCCCAGTATCTATGGAAATGACATACCAACTGGAAAACCAGGCCCCCGGAAGGAAGACCCCCAGGGCTCTCCTTTGCCTAAAGAACACCCTAATTAATACCCTAATTATCTGTGTAACCAAATAGAATCATACATTCTATTATGCTTATTGGGGTATGACCACAAGCCTATTGATAATTGTCCACTGTTAACTAGACTTAAGGCATATGAATCATGGGCTAATTTTGACTGTTATGTTTCTTTTTCCTTTGTTCAGACTAGTTTCAGGGAATTTTGGGGAGGTGGGTTTGGGCGTGTAAGCTTAGGGTATATAAGGTTTTTCACAACAACTGGTTGGGGTCCTTGGCAAAGAGGAGATTCTGCCTTGGGCCCGCCAGTGTAATAACTGCACTCCACTATCTGCATTGTCCTTCTGAGTAAGGTTTTTTTTTTCCCCAGAATGCATGGCTACAACAGTTGGGCGGCTACTCTATCTGAACTCCCTCTCCTCAAAATGTCAGCCAGTCTCTTGGCTGGTGGACTCCAATACTTACACATCTAACCTAGACCATTTCCTGAATTTCACATTCCTCTATCTGACTGCTGACTCATCAATTCCACTTGCATGTTTAATAGAAATCTTACTTTTATCAGTCCTAAAGTGAACTCCTGATCTCTTCCAACCCCCGACTTCTGCAGCTTTCTACCTGGTCTTCCCTATTTCAGTATCTGACAGCTCCGTGCTTCTAGTTCATCAGGCCTAAACTCTGGGGGTCATCCTTGACTGTCCCCTACTTCTCACACCCCATTACCCACCAGCAAATCCTCTTTGGCTGAACCTTCAAATACATCCATTGTCTTCTCACTTCTCACGATCACCATCTCCCACCCAGATCTTTTACTCAGACTTCCTGCTTCCATCCTTCCAATTTCTTCCACCTTGGTCTACCCTCAACAAAACGGCCAGAATTAATTCTTCTAAAGGATAATCTGAGTGCGTCAGTTTTCAGGCCTGCTCAAAAATCTTCTCGTAGCGGGAACAGGAGCCAAATTCTTGCTCGGAGCCCAGGAGGCCTCTTCCTCTGTGTCCCAGCCCTGGGGGGACATGTTCTTCCCTTTACCTTCTCAGTTTCCACCACAAAGCCCCCGTTATTAGTCCTCGATCAAGCTAAGCACTCTGCTTTTCACACTTGGAGCTTTCTGCCCCATGTAGTTTGTGACTTACTCTCATACTTTCTCCAGGTTTCCCTTCAAATGCTTCCTTAATGGTGAGGCCTACTCTGAGCCCCCCTATCTAAAGTCATGGTATTCTCACCTTTGTGCCACTCAGGGAACTAGATACTGCATGCCACAACAACAAAAAAAAGGGATCCCATATACTGCAATGAAGCCCTGGCACAGCCAAATAAATAAATAATAATAATAAAAAATACAAGTACTTATTTGTTTATTGTTTAACTCCTGGTATCATTTCAGCCTTAGGGCTTGAAGAAACTGGTTTACAGCTGTCTTTAACACGTAGAAAATTGTCTCACATGTGCCAGGCACCTCAACACTTCTTGAATGAATGACCAAACAGAGGCACACATTTTCATTCCTTTCTTACTTTTCTTCAGGTTTTAATTATGTTGCTCTACTAACTACCTGTACCCCTTTGTGGTAAGATCCATTTCAGACAGAACAAAAGCTAAAGATTTTTAAAATATTCTATACTCTATCGATAAATTCATTTGAAAATATATATACATATACATTTTCCTTTAAGTTGTTTGTAATTATAATTTTTAGAAGTTTGGATCATTTCCTCTCAAAGGAAGACATCATAATTTCAAGTGTTTAGTCTTGGTGTCTGATTTGCCTTTAAGTGGCAGAAGTTGAAGAGCCTAAGCGACTCCATCTTGTAAAAGAGCTCCATTTTGCAAAGGTACCGGGCAAACAGGCTTAGACTTTGGATATTGCCTAAACTTGCCCCACTGTGCACGAGCCAATCAGCCCTTACGTTAAACCTCCTGACTTTAAGTTCAAGAATTTGTGTTTTACCTTGGAAGTAATGATTTACCTTTGTGATTTACCTTGGAAATAATGAGTTACATTTGTGATTTACCTTGGAAGTAATGATTTACTGTGGAAGTAAAAAAACCAATCAGAAATCCACACACAACCCAATAGAAGAGGGTAATCGATCAGTAGTCCTTCAGCCTGAACACCCCCTTTGTTACTCTTTCACCTGAATATTCCCTATATAAGCAGTGTAACCCAAAACTCGGGGCTCCTCTCCTTAGCCGCTGTGTCGGTAACAGTGGGAGCCCCAGCCCAAGCTTGATAATAAAAACTCTCTTGCTTTTGCATCGAATACCGGCTCCCTGGTGGTCACTGGGAGATCTCGCACCTTGGGCATAACAAAGTCACTAATGTTTATTCTGATTAAGGTAGGTGCAGGGGGGAAAGGTAAGAATACCTCAATTCTAGAACTGGTTTTGCTTTCTTACTCTGAGAAAAACACTTTCAAATATAGAATTCACCTTGGGGTTGCCCTGCTAGAGCCACTTAAGTCTTTTTATAGAGCATCCGCCTGAGGTCTGGGCAGAGTTCTGAGTGACCAACAGTAGAGCTGTGCAGGCTTCCAGGTGTGTGACCCCGGTAAGCAGCACAACCTTCATTCAAACCTGGAAATAACTGACTGATCCCAACTGGTGATAAGACTATCTTCCCTAGAGAGAGATGGTTCCCAGGAACTGATTACCTGAGCCATCTGCCCCGAGGGCATGGGTCCCAGGTGGGGGTGGTGCTATGCTAAGCCGCTTCAGTCTTGTCCAACTCTTTGCCACCCCATCGAGTGTAGCCCACCAGGCTCCTCTGTCCATGGGATTCGCCAGGCCAGAATACTGGAGTGGGTTGCCATTTCCTCCTCCAGAGCATCTTCCCAACCCAAGGATCAAACCCCACATCTCTTATGTCTCCTGTATTGGCAGGTGGATTCTTTATCACTACTGCAACCTAGGAAGCCCAGGTAGAGTGGAGTTGGGGGTTAGGCCCCACCCTGAGGCCCAGCCTCACCTAGGAGACAGGAAGAAAAAATCACATGCGGCAGAATCTGCAGGTAAGGGTGCTGCAGGCACCAGCTCAGCCCCCCTTACACCGCTGGCCTGCAGAACAAAAAGCAAGAGATAGATTCTAGATAGCCCCCCAAACCAGGGCTTAATCAAGAGGACAAGCTGTAGCCCTGTATTTTCCAGTCTCTGTAAGTTCCTTGGGAAAGCAAAGATTTCTGTGCTATAGGAACAACCATTTCCTTAGGTAGCATTTTAGGGATAGGAAAATGTTTACTCAACTGGGGTAAACATGCAAGTGAAAGTCAAATAGAGAAAGAGCAGAATAATTACCTTTTGGTGATGGTGGGTCTCCTCTGTCTTGTTTGCCTTAGAAGATGTATGGATATGGGCTAGAGAGAGTGAGGTGGTTTAAAATCTGTCCACAAATTCTCTGATACTCTCCCCTTGAAGAGGCAGAGCCTCATCCCCTTGAGTATGGGCTAGACTTGGTGGCTTTCTTTTATAGAATAGGAAAAAAAAAAAAAAGGCAGAAGGAACACAGAGACTAGGTTAAGAAGCACAGATTTGTTGTCTCTCTTTCTCCCCCACCTCATTCACCTGCACTGGGGGAACTTAGCTACCAAGTTGCAAGAACCCTCAAGCAGCCTATGGAGAGGGCCACATAGTGGGGAAGGGAAGCCTTCAACCTCCAGCTCCGTGAGTGAGTCACCTTGAAGAGGACGCTCCAGCCCCAGTCAAGCCTTTGGATGACTACAGCCCTGTGGACATTTTAACTAAAACTCACGAGAGACCCGGAGCCAGAGCCACTTACCTAAGCAGCATCCAGATTTCTTTTTTTTGTGTGTGTTAAAGAATTTTTCTTTTTTTGGATGCAGATCATTTTTTAAAAAGCCCTTATTGAATTTATTATAATATGGCTCTGTTTTACATCTTGGTTGTTTGCTACCAGGCATGTGGGATCTGGGCTCCCTGACCAGGGATCAAACCCACACCCCCTGCACTGGATGGCGAAAGTCTTAACCACTGGACTGCCAGGAAAGTCCTGCTCCCAGATTTCTGACCATCAGAAACTGTGAGATAATAAATGTTTGTTGTTCTAAGCTATTCAGTTTTATGGTAAACTGAAAGGGATGCGTAACTAAGACAGATAAGGACATGAAAAGACCACAAAAACTTTTCTCGTGTTTAAGTTAAGAACCTATAACATATAATTTTGTTAATGAGGAAAAAAAAAAGTCTTCAGCTGAGAGGAAGAAAAAGGACCTGAGAGGAAGCACAGACTGGAGCAGACCTCTGGGCCAGCCATGCCCAATCCTTGGGCGGGTAACTTGGTCCTCCAAGCCTCAGTGCCTCCTCGCAGTGGGGTTAAGAGGCCATGTCGGATGATGAGTGCCACGTGCTTGGCGCAGCTCCTGATGCTGAGAGATTGATGGCAGTGACAGGGATCCTGCCACTCCAGGCCGCCCTGCACACACACAAAGGCCCAGCAGACCCCAGACATGACTGCCTATGACTCCACACTGCCCCTTCCTAGGGAAGAGGACACGAACCTGAGGTGATTAAGAAACAAGAGAGAAGCAGGGAGAGATGCTGGTGACAAACCATTCAGGAGGCTTGTAAGTTATCAGGCTTGCTGCACTACTGGCGGACTTTACCACTTTGGTTTCGAGTCTCAGTGTTATCAATCCCATTTTAAAGTATTCCTAGATATTGTTTACAGCTTTTCAACTGCTTTTTAACTTCAGCATGAGACACAGTGCACTCGTTGGGGGCCACGTGATGAGAGCATTGGCGCTATTACCCTGGTGTCAAGTGCTTTTTTCATTGAGTGTCATTTGAGGATGAGTAAAATTTCAACCCGGGGTTCCCACGTGGCTCAGTGGGAAAGAACCTGCCTGCCAATGAAGGAGACACAAGAGACAGGTTTGATCTCTGGATTGAGAAGTTTCCCTGGAGGAGGGTATGGCAAACCCACTCCAGTATTCTTGCCTGGGGAATCCCATGGACCAGAGGAGCCTGGCAGGCTACATTCCATAGGGTTGCGAAGAGCTGGACATGACTGAGCACAGCACAGCACAAAAATTTCCACCCAGCTGCAGCTTACCCCTTTACACACTCCTGTCCTATTTGAGTGTGATATACACAACTTTGCACACCTTCTTTTGGTGCTGACCACTGCATGATTTGCTTGAATTTAGGATGTTTGCTGAGACTCCAGTCAACTTCAGGTGCTGAAGGTCTCATCATCAGATGAATGTGACAGGGTTGCACGTTTAGTTTATTTTTTAAAAATATCGTGAGGATTTATTACATAACTATTTTTAAAAAAGTATTTCTTTCTTTCTTTATTGGCTGTGCTGTCTTATTGCTACATGTGGGCTACTCTAGCTGCGGAGAGTGGAGCCACTCTTTACTTGTGGTGTGCAGGCTTCTCCCTGTGGTGGCTTCTTCTGTAGGGGTGCACAGGCTCTGGGGCTCACAGGCTTTAGCAGCTGTGGTGCGATGGGGCCCAGGTGCCCCGCGACATGTGGAAGCCTCCTGGACTGTGTGCTCTGCATTGGCTGATGGGTTCTTAATTAGACCACCAGGGAAGTCCTGCGTGTTGATTTTTAAATTCAAAGTTTCTGGAAGGCGGCATACTGTGGTGTATGCATATAAAAAGGAAAACCAAAACAAGTGAGAGTACTGGAGAGAGTCTGGAAGTCTGTATGCCTGAGACCATTCAAAAGTCAAGGCTTAGAGGCTGTGACTGGCCTAAGTCCTGCCCGTAGTAAAAATGCAGTGACAAAAGCACAATGAGGAATTTCACCAGAAGGTGACAGGTTACACTCAATTCCTCCTCTATTGTCATAAAAAAGCTTTCCTTGAAAAGATGTTTTAATCCACTCAGTTGCTCACCCTAGGGTCACAGGAGTTAACTTAAATCTGATCTAATCAGTAGTAAGAAGGCTTTTTTTAAAAAAAATAGTAATCCATGAGGAAAACGAGCTGAATTGTAGGCATTTTTTAAAAAGTCAGCCACAGAAGTACACATATGGGCCAACACCAAAACAGCTTCACAAAAGTGGAAAAATGACTTTAAACGCGGCTAAGCGCTTCTTAGAGTGACTTTCTTTCCCTGGAAACAAGATGTGTCCATGTTGCTTTGTGTGACCCTTAAGGTATCAGACTCTGCCACTCTCACTGGCCAAACCCATTGCTTGATTTTTCTGTCTAAACCTCACCAGCCAGGCACGGCAATCTTTCTTAATCCATAAAGAAATCTTTTTTTTTTCACTTGAGTATGGGTTGTATTTTCCATGTTCATGGGCTGCTGTCAGCTTAGTTTTATCCATCATAGATATTTAATTCCTTCACTTGGGGCACATATAATCTACTGAATGCTTCAGATAAAGCAGTGATATTGACAGCGGCAAGGAGTAGAGATGAAATAATACAGAACCTCCTTCTCAAAGTGAAGACAGGTACATAAACAGACAAGTATACTGTACATCACAGATTTATTCTATTTATACATAATTTATGTCATAGGTTAAGGTACCTATCCAAGTCTAGAGAAAGGAGGGGTCAGGAAAGGTTTTCTGTAGTTGGTGATGGCTGAACTAAGTTTCAGCAATGAGTGAGAATTAACTGGGCAAGTAAAGGACAGAGTAAACAGGATGGAGAAAACATTTCAGGCAGAGGGTACAGCAGAAGGAAAGGAATGGAAGCTAGAAACAGTGTGAACCAGGCAGGTCAGAGAGACTGCTTTCTTAGAGCACAAGAGAGGAGCATGAAATGAGGCCAGAGACGAGAAAGACTCATATGGGAGGTCTCTGATGCCACATTTAGATTAGGCTTTGGGCTTCCCTGGTGGCTCAGACAGTAAAGAAACTGCTTACACTGCAGGAGAGGCAAGTTGGATCCCTAGATTGGGAAGATCCCTTGAAGAAGGGCATGGCAACCCACTCCAGTATTCTTGCCTGTGGAGTTCTGTGGACAGAGGAGCTTGATGGCTACAGTCCATGGGGTACCAAAGAGCTGGACATGACTGAGCGACTAACACTTTCACTTTTTCCTGAGGAAGTCATTAAAGGATCTGAGCAGGAGATCCACCTGAACAGGTAAGACAGGTAGACTAGGGGAGGGATTTAAAGAGTGCAAAGCTGGAGGCAGGGAGACCAGGTGGGAGAAGCTATAGCAGCTAGACTGAGGATTAGCAGCATTTGCAGGGTTGGGGCAGTAGCTGCAAGAAGGAGGGGAATGATTTGAGACACATTTAGAAGGGAAAACTGGCAAGACTTGGTGACTGATTTATTCGAGGAAGCGAGCGGGGAGGAATCATGTGTATGTTGGTGGTGGCCACCGCCATTATCTGAGATGGAAAGTACTGGCATAGACTCACGTTAGAGGAGAAGATGATGATGAGTTAGTCTGAACATGCTATGAGAAGGAAAGTTAAAATTTTGCTAACTATAAGCAATAGGCCCTTATCTCATGGAATGAGGCCTTTAGGCTCACTCAGGCAGCAAACTTTTATCTCAGGCTTCCAGGCCGACCCCCTCAGGGACCCCCTAGAGAGGCTGTTCGTTTTTCCCTCAGGGACTTTCCAGGAGAGTGTTTTTCCGAGAATTAGCTAACCGTTGAAATGTGGTAATGTGGTCCGATCAGCTGTTTCAACCTGATAAGCATACAAACCTATCCACGTAAAGGTCAAAACCTGCCCACCAGTCGGGCGCTCCCCACCCTACCTGCACCTGTTTGTAACTCTTATGCTTAAATACTGCTCTGTAACCACTGTTCGGGGTTCGTTCCTCCTCGGAGGTGACTGAACCCCGGCGCGCCGGCTTAATAAATCCTCTTGCTGTTTGCATCGAATCCGAGTCTTGGTGGTCTTTGGAGCGACGGGTCCCAGGAAAAGGCCGTGAGGTCTAACAGCTACATTTGAGATAGTTTGTATACTTTATTTATTCTCTCGCTGTCTTCAAAAAGTAAAGGCGTGTTGGACATCTCTAGTGGTCCAGTGATTAAGACTCTGTGCTTCCAGGGCCGGGGGTGCAGGTTCAATCCCAGGTCACGGAACTAAGACTCCATAGGCTATGTGGTGCAACCAAAAAAAAAAAAAATTAAGTATTGCAAAAAAAGTAAAGGAGTGTATAAGCTAAATTTAACTTTGATCTAAAATAAAGGTAACAGATGCTGTGTTAAGGGACAACATCTCTGATCCATCAGAGCACCCTGTTCACACAGCCCAGACACAGCTCCAGCATCCTTCTCAGCACACTGCGCTGTCCCCACAGGGCAGCCACCATGCTTCATACAACATGGCGGCCAGTAACAGTCCAATGGAGAGTGCATGCATTGGAAGTCCATGACGCCTCCTAATCTAAAGGCTCGAGAGAATATCATTCTTTAAAAGTTACATACTATCATTTGGAGGTACCCTTGCCAAATTTAAATAGCAAAACTACACTGATCTTCAGTAGCAGGGTCATAGAGAGTCTGAAGTCGCTCAGTCGTGTCCGACTCTTTGCGACTCCATGGACTGTAGCCTATCAGGCTGGGATTTTCCAGGCAAGAGTGCTGGAGTGGATTGCCATTTCCTTCTCCAGGGGATCTTCCCGACCCAGGCATCGAACCCAGGTCTCCCGCATCGCAGGCAGACGCTTTACCGACTGAGCCACCAGGGTCATAGAGAAGTCATAACATATTCCGGGGGCCTTCCCTGATGGCTCAGATGGTAAAGAGTCTGCCTGCAATGTAGGAGACCCAGGTTTGATCCCTAAATTGAGAAGATCCTCTGGAGAAAGGAATGGCAACCCACTCCAGTGGAGCTGCCTGGAGAAATCCATGGACAGAGGAGCCTGTACAGTCCATGGGGTCGAAAAGAGTCAGACACAACTGAGCGACTCTCTCTTTCTCTCTCTCACACACACACACAACATATTACTGAGAGATTCCTAACTTAGTTTAAGGCCAAGGCAGTGCAGACTATGGTGATTACTAGATTTTAGTTTAACGTTTATTAACCGCCTACTCTGTGATGGGCCAGTGCTTCTTGATATGATTTCAGTAGGTCACAAGCCTATTAGATGCTCCCTGGAAGGTGTCAGGAATGGGCAAAGATCTTGCTGTTCAGGTAAGATGATTTGGATTTCATCCCCCTCTTTGAGATCACAAGGCACAGCAGTGTATCATAGACAGAGAAATCCTACAGTAAAGAAATCTACTGAACTAACTTTAGCCTGGTATCACCCAGAGTTAATCTGGCCAGGGAAGCCTCCTGTCACACACTGCAAGTGAAATTAGGCATGTTTCAATCCTCATAGCATATCCATTTTCCAAATGAGGAGCAAAAGCTCTAAAATCCTGAAGGAGGAAACAGAACAGGCTCTATCTCTAAAGAAGGACTCCATCTTGGGCCAGACTGTGGACTTTGAGTTACATGTCCGATATCTATGGAAACGACATACCAACTGGAAAACCAGGCCCCCAGAAGGAAGAGCCCCAAGCCCTAGGGCTCTCCATCGCCTAGAAGAATACCCTAATTATCTGTGTGACTGAATAGAATCATACCTTCTATTTTGCTTATTGGGGTATGACCACAAGCCTATTGATAATTGTCCACTGTTAACTACCGAGGCTTAAGGCTTATGAATCATGGGTTAACTTTGATTGTATCTTTCTTTTTCCTTTGTTCAGACTAGTTTCAGGAAATTTGGGGGAGGTGGGTTTGGACACAGACGCTTAGGGTATATAAGGTTTTCACAAAAACTGGTTGGGGTCCTTGGCTAAGAGGAGACTGCCTTGGGCCTGCTGGGGTAATAAACTGTACTCCACTATCCGCATTGTCCTTCTGAGTGAGTTTGTTTCCCAGAACTCATGGCTACAACAATCCCACCAGCAGAGAGTGGGCTAGGGAGATCTTAAATTCAGATCTTCCCTTTCCAGCTTCAGGGTCCGATTCACAGGATGTCTGATGGCTGGGGCCATATGCTCTCAAGGCCAAGGCTGACTTATCTGGGTTACATACTCACTTTATAAAGGACCTATCAGGGTGAGCTCCAGTATTCTCATGGGGCAATACCCACAGCAGGTGGGTCAGCCAGGTTTTCTGGAGCATTCTCTATTGAGAAATGGAATATTTCCTGCCATATCAGTAAACAAAGAATGTCAGACATCAGTAATGGCAGCCACCACAGAAGGTGTGCCGGTGAGCCCTGAGGGAACTCAGGAAGGAAAGAATAGCTGGCGTCTAACAACCATTCCCTACACTCAGCCCTGAGGAATTCAGGGTGTGAAAATAGGATGCTGGCCCGATAGCTGAGGTGCATATCAAAGAAATGACTTGAGTGAGCCTAGACTCTTGCATCCTCCCATACAAAGAAGAGTGCTAAATTCCTTAACCTGAGATATTTGTTTTCTTTAATTCCCCTCCCCCCCAAAAAAAAAGCTTGACCTTCAGGCTACCTGCCCTTTGTTGCAAAACTTCTATATAACCTGGCTCTGCCCCATCCCCCTCCTCTGAGCAGTTCTCTCAGGGTTACTTGAGATGCTGCCTCCCAGGCTTACGTCCTAAGAATTTCCACCAAATAAGACACTGTTGTTGTCGTTCAGTTGTTAAGCTGCATCCAGCTCTGAAATCCCACGGACTGCTGCTCACAAGGCTTCTCTGTCCTTTACCATCTCCTGAAATTTGCTCAAACTCATGTCCATTGAGTCAGTGATGCCATCTAGCCATCTCATCCTCTGTCGTCCATCCCCTTCTCTCTCAACTTTTAGATTGCACATATTTTTTCTGTTGACAGTATCAAGGCTGATACCTCACTTTGTCTTTAAAAGTCCTTCACCATCTGCCCCCTTTTTTCTAGGCTTTTAAAAACGATTCCATTTTCTCTGCTGCATCTTTGAGAGAAGCTACAGCCTCTAGGCCTTTGTTCATGTTGTTGCTGCTGTCTGGAAACCTTAGGGATCATTTGATGCAGCTGGGTTTCCCAGGAAGTGGACTCTGAGGTGAGGATCACAGCAGGATTTTATTGAGGAACTCTGGGGATCAGCCCCATGAGGGAAGAAAGGCGGCAGGACAGGACGGAAGAGGAGGTTCAGTTCTGACACAGCTGCCGCAAGGCTCTCACTGACCCTGTAAGAGCTTGGAGCCTGGCCGGCCCTGGAGAGCTGACCCAAGCTGGGCGAATCGGGTCTCATCTTCAGCCAGACATTGGATATGCGCTGCCCCAGAGAGGTATGACCTTGGGGAGGCAGCTCTCTTTGGCCAAGGGCACGTAGGGCAATTCTCAAAGAGGGTCTTCGATGAGAACTGTGGACTGCCAACCTTCCCAGCAGCATGGAGGCGGGGAATGAGTGCTTCATTTCTGAAGGGAGTGGGTGGTGTCATGGATCTGGGCTGCCTGAAGGTATCTTCCACCTTGTCCAGGATGCCTCCTACTTCCTCACTCAGGACCAGCACCTGTCCACATCCTGTAGATGCCAATAGAACTCAGTGTCTGAGGNGAATGAGTGCTTCATTTCTGAAGGGAGTGGGTGGTGTCATGGATCTGGGCTGCCTGAAGGTATCTTCCACCTTGTCCAGGATGCCTCCTACTTCCTCACTCAGGACCAGCACCTGTCCACATCCTGTAGATGCCAATAGAACTCAGTGTCTGAGGTGTGGGCTCTGTTATACTAACTTTACTTTTAGCGTATTTCATGGGCTTTATCTCCCTACCTAGATTGCAAAGACCATCCACATTTTATATTTCTCTTGTATCCTTAGCAGTGTTTAAAAAAGTGATCAATAATGTAGTGAAATGAGTGAAATGTAGTGAAAGGAGTAAGGGATGTGGAGCCTGAAATTTTAATTTTAAATCCCAGAATTGCCACTTATAGATGTATAAAATTACATATATCACTTACAGTTTTGTGAATCTTAAGTTTGATCATTTATAATGTGGGAAAATAGAAATCTTTATTTTATCCAAGCTCCAGGGTTGCTCTGAGAACAGTAAGATGGTGAACTGAAGATGCTTTGCAAACTAATAAACTAAAACCAGTGTCTTCCAATGTTGTGTACTAGACACCCATTAAAGGGAAAAAAATATTGAGCCAATAAATGTAAAACTAAGTATAAATTCCTTATGCTAATCATACATAAAATACAAACAAATTTACAAATAAATATAAATAAAAATGATATACAATCAATTACAATGAGCAAATATGGAGTTTTTGTTGACAGATGCTGCTGCTTTATTGGCTTTTATACATATGGTACTAACTTCAAGGCAAGCTTCATTTGGATTGGAGATGCCTATATTCTGTATGCCATGTAATAATTCCATTTTCTCAACACTTGCCTCCGTTGTAGCCACTGTGAAACCTGTCATTTATACAGTGAATCATGACATTCTTTGACCTTCCCAGAGAAATATTTATGTATGTTAAGTCCTCTTCTATTCCTTTAATTTTCTATTTCATTTACCCATTAGAACATATATCAGGATTTCAATTTAGCTGAACAAAGTCCATAAAACAATGAATTTTAAAATTAAGGGACAAAAGAAGTGTGAGATTTATTTACTGAAAACTACAAAATATTGCTGAGACAAATTAAAGAACCCTAAATAAATGGGGAGACATTCTATATTCATGGTTCAGAAGACTCAATATTATTAAGATGGCAATTCTCCTCAAAGTGATCTATAGATTCAACACAATTCCTATTAAAATTCCAATAGGCTTTTGGTGGAAACTGACAAGCTGATCTTAAAATTTACACAGGAGATCAAAGAACCCAGAAATACCTAGGCAATCTGGAAAAAGAACAAAGTTGGAGAACTTACACTTTCCAATTTCAAGACTAACTACAAAGGTACTTTAATCAAGATAGTGTAGTACGGCCGTAAGGATGGACGTGTAGATATATGGAACAGAATTGAGAATCTAGAAATAAACCCTTTAATTAATATATTTTAAAGTATAATTTATATTTTGTGTTAGCTTCTGGCATACAGAGAAGTGGTTCCATTATATATATATAGTACTCAGTTAAGGCTTCACTGGTGACTCAGAAGGTAGAGAATCTGCAGCAGTGCTGGAGACTGGGGTTCCATCCCTGCATCAGGAAGAACCCCTGGAAAAGGGAATGGCTACCCATGCCAGTATTCTTGCCTGGCGGATCCCCTGGATAGAGGAGCCTGTTGGGCCACAGTTCATGGGCTCATGAAGAGCTGGACACAACTGAGCAACTAACACTTTCACTGTGCTTGGTCGCTATGTATATATATTCAGTTATACACATATAACATTCTTTTTGGCTTCTTTTCTACTATAGTTTATTACAAGATATTGCATATAGTTCTCTGAGCTATATAGTAGGATCCTATTTATCTATTTTATATATAGTAGTTTGTATGTGCTAATCCTAAACTCCTAATTTATCCTTTTGCCCCCTGCTCACCTTTGGTAACCATGTTTCTTTTCTATGTCTGTGAGTCTGCTTTGGTTTTGTTTATATGTTCATTTGAATCATTTTTTTGGTTTCACATATAAGTGATATCATATGGTTTTTGTCTTATATTTATAGTCCACCAATTTTTGACAAGTGAAAAAGTTGGCTTAAAACTCAACATTCAGAAAATGAAGATCATGACATCCGGTCCAATCACTTCATGACAAATAGATGGGGAAACAATGGAAACAGTGACAGACTTCAATTTTGGGGCTCCAAAAATCACTGCAGATGGTGACTGCAGCCATGAAATTAAAAGATGCTTGCTCCTCGGAAAGAAAGCTATGACCAACCTAGACAGCATACTAAAAAGCAGAGACACTACTTTGCCAACAAAGGTCCATCTAAGTCAAAGCTATGGTTTTTCCAGTAGTCATGTTTGGATGTGAGAGTTGGACTATAAAGAAAGCTGATTGCTGAAGAATTGATGTTTTTGAACTGTGGTGTTGGAAAAGACTCTCAAGAGTCCCTTGGACTGCAAGGAGATACAACCAGTCCATCTTAAAGGAAATCAGTCCTGAATATACATTGGAAGGACTGATGCTGAAGCTGAAACTCCAATACTTTGGCCAGCTGATGTGAAGAACTGACTCATTGGAAAAGACCCTGATGCTGGGAAAGATTGAGGTGGGAGGAGAAGGGCCCAACAGAGGATGAGATGGTTGGATGGCATCACCGACTTGATGGACTTAATGCATCTGAGTAAGCTCTGGGAGTTGTTGATGGACAGGGAAGCCTGGTGTGCTGCAGTCCATGGAGTCACAAGAATTGGACATGACTGAGTGATTGAACTGAACTGAACTGAAACCATTAGGGGAAACTACAGTCTTTCAACAAATGTTGCTGGGACATCTGCATGCAAACAGATGAATTTACACACTTCCCTCATTCATAAACAAAAAATGAACTCAAAATTGACCAATGTAGGGACTAAAACGATAAAACTTCTAAGAGAAAATATAGCTCTTTTGTGGCTTGGGTTAGACAACACCAAAAGCATGATCAATAAAAGAAAAACAAAGAAAAAAATAGACTTCATCAAGATTAAAATTTTATGCTTAAAAAATTAGCAATAATAGGGACTTCCCTGGTGATCCAGTGGTGAAGAATCTGTCTGCCAATGCAGTAGACACAGGTTCCATCCCTGCTCCAGGAAGATCCCACATGTCGTGGAGCCATTAAGCCCATGGGCCACAACTACTGAGCCTGTGCTCTAGAGCCTGGGATCCACAACTGCTGAGCCCACACGCCTCAGTCACTGCAGCCTTCGCGCTTAGAACCCTTGCTCTGCAACAAGAGAAGCCACCACAATCAGAAGCCTGTGCACCAAAACCAGAGGTTGGCCCCTGCTCTCCAAAACTGGAGAAATCAGCTGCCCGAGCAGCAGTAAAGACCCGGCACAATCAAAAATAAACAAATAAACAAAATTATACAAAACATACAAAACTATGCAACAATAATGGACAAGCCATAGTCCTAGAGAAAATATACGCAAATATATGACAAAGGATACACATCCAGAATAGATAAGGACCTCTTACAAGTCAATAAGAAGACAAACCAACTTAAAAATGGGCTAATAATTACATGAAACAAGGTTTAGCATCATTAGTCATTAGGGAAATGTGAATATAAACAAGAGGCTGTTTCATGCCCTCTAGAATGGTAGAATCAAAAAGGCAAAATAATTATTGGTGAAAAAGGATACACATCCAGAATAGATAAGGACCTCTTACAAGTCAATAAAAAGACAAACCAACTTAAAAATGGGCTAATAATTACATGAAACAAGGTTTAGCATCATTAGTCATTAGGGAAATGTGAATATAAACAAGAGGCTGTTTCATGCCCTCTAGAATGGTAGAATCAAAAAGGCAAAATAATTATTGGTGAAAATATGGCAAAACTAGAATCTTTACATATTGCTGATGGGAATGTAAGATGGTGCAAATACCATGAAAAAGCCTGTCAGTTTCTTTAAAAACAAACAAACAAACATTAATTTACCATATGACTGTAATTCCATTCCTAGTATCTACCCAGGAGAGATAAAAATATGTATCACAAAAGATCTGTGTGTGCTTTTAGCAGTATTGTTCACTGTGTCAAAAGAGTGGGAAAAAAATCACGTGTCCATCAATTGGTGAAAGGATAAATGAAACATAGGGCAACCACATAATGGGATCTTAGCGATAAGAAGGAATGAACTATTGATATATGGATGGAGCTCAAAAATAATAAGCCAAGTGAAAGAAACCATATGCAGAAGATTGCATATTGAATGGTCACATTTATATGAAATGTCCAGAAAAAGCCGACTTATAGGGACAGGAAGCAGAGCCATAGTTACCAGGTGTTAGGAGTGGGATTGGAAATTGACTGTCAATGAGCAGGTGGGATATTTTGAAGGTGACGGAAATTTTCTAAATTTGGATAATGGTGATGTTTGCACAAGTTGGAAAATTTACTAAAAATCATTGACTTGTACATATAAAAGAGGTAAAATTTTATGATATGTAAATTATATTTCAACTTTAAAAATGAGGAAGCTAATGTTCCCATATAATAGGATGTCTGCAGATAGTTAAGTGAAGTGAAGTCGCTCAGTCGTGTCTGACTCTTTGCGACTCCATGGGCTGTAGCCTATCAGGCTCCTCCGTCCATGGGATTTTCCAGGCAAGAGCGCTGGAGTGGGTTGCCATTTCCTTCTCCAGGGGATCTTCCCGACCCAGGAATTGAACCCGGGTCTCCCGTATTGCAGGCAGACGCTTTACCATCTGAGCCACCAGGGAAGCCCCTTGCAGATAGTTAAGTCCAGGGCTATTATGACGCTTTTTGTACTCGCTAGAGACCCAGCCTTTTCCATCTCCAGCCATCCCTAGCATGTGTTCTTGCCCTTGTGGTTACAACTTGACTTCTGTCCAAGGAAGAATAGGAGAAAGAAGAGAGCATACAAGGCATTAGCCTGCTACATTGGCCGGCCACCTTTAAGGATCTATCTGGGAAGCCCCACCCAATAGCTCTCTTACATTACTGGATAAAACAGTATCTTGTGGCAATTCTTAGTTTCAAGGAAGGCTGGGAAATGTAGTAGCTGTTGTTCAGTTGCTCAGTCGTGTCTGACTCTTTGTGACCTCATGGACTGTAGCATGCCAAGAAGCTTCCTGTTCTTCACCATCTCCCGGAGCTTGCTCAAATTCATGTCATGTATTGAGTTGGTGATATCATCCAACCATCTCATTCTCTGTCATTCCCTTCTCCTTCTGCCTTTCCCAGAATCAGGGTCTTTTCTAATGAGTCGGCTCTTTGCATCTGGTGGCCAAAGTTTGGAGCTTCAGCTTTAGCATCAGTCGTTTCAATGAATACCTCAGGGTTGATTTCCTTTAGGATTGACTGGTTTGATCTCCTTGCAGTCCAAGGGACTTTCAAGAGTCTTCTCCAGCACCACATTTTGAAGGCATCAATTCTTCGGCACTCAGCCTTTTTTATTGTCCGGCTCTAACATATGTACATGACTACTGGAAAAACCATAGCTTTGACTNCCTTTAGGATTGACTGGTTTGATCTCCTTGCAGTCCAAGGGACTTTCAAGAGTCTTCTCCAGCACCACATTTTGAAGGCATCAATTCTTCGGCACTCAGCCTTTTTTATTGTCCGGCTCTAACATATGTACATGACTACTGGAAAAACCATAGCTTTGACTATGCGGACCTTTGTAGGTAAAGTAATGTTTCTGCTTTTTAATAAATGTAGAAAATTGGAATGTAGAAATGTAGGAATATTGTCAAATCAGGAAGAAAGAATGAGTGGATATCGAGTAGAGCAGCTAGCCATCTCTGGGGTGGAGAAACACTTCCTGGGGTCAGTGGAAACACAAATAGAACCAGCATTGTTTACATAATCGAGGAGGACTCAGTTATAAAGTGATAATCCAGATGATCCAAATACTTCTTATTAATCGTTTCTTATCCAGATGAAAACAAAAACAATCAAATTCTCAGTGAAAACACAAGAGTTCCAAAGAAACTGTTACTCTCTTGAGAAATAGTAATGCTGAACAAATGTCTATTGTTATTCGTATTTTTATTTCTAAGACAAAAACTTGAGAACCGAGCCACTTGGAACAGTAGAGAGAACAGCATCCTTGAGTTTGGAAATGTCTGGATTCAAAACTTGACCACTCTCTTTTAGTGTCTATGCCTTAGGCAAATGCCAAAGCTCATCTAAGCCTCAATCTCCTCACCTGTACAGGTAGCATGATGATACCTCCCTCACAGGGCTACTGGGTAGAGGTGATAAGCCTGTAGGTGTAAAAGCACTTGCCAGTGCATTAACCTCCCTCCTTCACAGATCACACTGCAGAGTGACACAAGGGTGCCTCACGCACCCAACAAAGATTAAGCCCTATTTTTTTTTTTTCTTGCCAAAATTAAACAGCTGTTTCAGAAGTCTTCAGCTATGGTTTCCCTGTATTTCTCAGGATGAAAATTTTTCTCAAGAGAATTCCTAACTACATGTCATCTATTCAACACACACATACACACACACACACAATTACAAACGCAGGTGTGGAAGGGGGAGGGAAAGGGAAGCCAAAAAATACACGTAAAGCAAACAAAAAACAAAACCAGGGACTTCCCTGGTGGCCCCCTGGTTAGGGGAGGCCTGCCAATGTGGGGCGGGGTGGGGGGGGACCTGGCTTCGATTCCCAGTGTGGGAAGATTCTATATGTCGGGGGTGGGCCATGAAATCTATGCACCACAGTTACTGAACCTGTTCTAGAGCCCACGTGCTGCAACTAGAGAAAGCCCCCATGCAGCAGTTAAGACCCACTGCTACCAAAATTAAATAACGAAAACAAAACCAAACCAAAGAAAGCACCCTGAAGATAAAAGTTAACCTGTAGAGAACAAACTTTTAAAAATACTTTCATTTTTATACCCAAAGTGTTGTAACCTTCCTAATAGAATTAGGAATGTTATTCATACAGACTCAGAGAGAGCACTTGGAAAAAACACACCAACTACATTTATGTCCTTAGCACATTAAAAAAGTGCGAGGCCTGTGCCAGGTGCTTGGGTAAGCAAGGGTGCAGGTGGGTCTGCTGGCACGAGCCCCAGGTCACCCATTACTAGTCCTTCAGTTTGACAAAACCAACAGAGATCCTTTCTCATCTCTTTCTCCCTGAGGCACAAGCACAGTTTAAAAGCGGAGAGCGTTCAAACGGGCTGACTGGGGTCATGCAACTCCAGCTGTTGCTTGGTCGCCAAGTTGACCCCATAAGTCGTGACAGACTCTTTGCGACCCCATAGACAGTAGCCCATCACGCTCCTCTGTCCGTGAGATTTCCCAGGCAAGAGTATTGGAGTGGGTTGCCATTTCCTTCTCCTTGCAACTTTAGTGGCTTTTTAAAAGTCAGTTAATCACTGACTGGATATAATCTATATTTCTATAAGACCACTGCTGCTGCTAAGCTGCTTCAGTCGTGTCTGACTCTGTGAGACCCCACAGACGGCAGCCCACCAGGCTCCCCCGTCCCTGGGATTCTCCGGGCAAGAACACTGGAGTGGGTTGCCATTTCCTTCTCCAATGCATGAAAGTGAAAAGTGAAAGTGAAGTTGCTCAGTCGTGTCCGACTCTTCACGACCCCATGGACTGCAGTCCACCAGGCTCCTCCATCCATGGGATTTTCCAGGCAAGAGTACTGGAGTGGCGTGCCATTGCCTTCTCCGATAAGACCACTAGCTATCCCAAAGGAGAAGAACAAATCCAAAGCAGAACTGTGAAATTTGCCAACTGAATGCTAAAATAATATTCAGTACCCATCTTCATTCTCTTCAGAATATTCAATTTTATTAATAATGATAGCCTCAACAATAAATAGCATTTCTTTTACTTAAGAGACAAGAGAGGGCTTCCCAGGTGGCGCTAGTGGTAAAGAACCTGCCTGCCAACACAGGAAGCTGTAAGAGACACAGGTTCAATCCCTGAGTCGGGAAGATAGGGAGGTGGGCACAGCAATCCACTCCAGCATTCTTGCCTGGAGAATCCCATGGACAAGGGAGCCTGGCAGGCTGTAGTCCATAGAGTCACGAATCACAGAGTCAGATGTGACTGAAGAGACTCGCATGCATGCACGCATGAGCCAGGAACAGGCTAGCAGAACTGATACGCTTTAGGAGACAAGGATACAGTCTGTTCTTCCCAGTTCCTTTGTTCAGTGATTTAATTTTTTCCCATCCTGTGACCCATGTTCCCATTTTGCTTTTCCCTGTGAAAAGGGGGAGAGAAAGACTGTGTGGGACTCCTCTCAGGGGAGGAGATCTTGCAGGCTGCGAGTCAGCAGAGGGCCCCGGACTGAGCCAGCGCAGCTTCCCATGGTGCGCAGCAGCTGGACTGCCAAAACCCAACAGCTGTCGGGGCTTCCACAGCTGCGGCTGCCACCGTTCCCCAGAACTCGCTCCCGGAGCTTCAACTGCGAAATCCTATCTATCCTTTCCTGCCCTCCACTGCTGAGTGGCAGTTCATTCTACTCACTACGGGTTTGTGCAAAAGACCTCTCATCCTGCAAGCTGTTGCTTGGACAGTTGAATCAGAAGTCAATGAAAAGCAAAACAAAACAGAACCGCATTCTCTTCTCTTGAGAGCCATCCTATATTATGGGCAGTTTCTTGCTTTTCCTTTCCACCCTTATTCCAAAGTGTGGAAGGCAGAAAAAGCCCTGTGACCCAACCACACAGACCAAAGAAGGGGCCCATCTGCTTTGTCAGCAGATCAAAGGAGAGCTCCCAGCAGTTGTGCTTGCTGACCTGCAGAGAAGTCAAATCAGTTTTCTCTGCTATCCTACCATGTAGTGATGATTTCACATCACAAAGCATGTGTATTTGGGGTTGTTGGAATATTTTCATATTATGTATATATCTCAAACACGATTTTGGTAGCTTAGTTTTATTATTGTGAGTACAATTAGGCTGATCTATCTGATCTTTGTAAGCGAAAGCAGTGACTAGGGTAGGGAAGAGTAGAGCTGAGCAACATCTGGGTTCTTCACTAAGTATCCAGGCTTGGGTGCTTGGTGTTGTGGACTTCGCAGCCAGGTTCGTCCTAAGAGAGCACAGCCTCCATTTAGGGAAGCAGACATACTTTGAATGACTGTTCGCAGGTGTGACAAGGGTTACAGAGTGTGCCCCGAGGATGCGAGTCTGCAAGGTCAGGAAGGCCTGTATACTGGGTCTTGAAGGGTCTTTGGAACAGTTCTAACTAAAATCACATATTCATTACAGTTTGCTAAGTGGCTTCAGTCGTGTCCACTTTTACAACCCCATGGACTGTAGCCTCCTAGACTCCTCTGTCCATGGGATTCTCCAGGCAAGAATACAGGAGTGAGTTGTCATGCCCTCCTCTAGGAGATCTTCCCAACCCAGGGATCTAACCTGCGCCTGTTACTTCTCCTGCATTGTCAGGCGGATTCTTTATCGCTGAGCCACCTGGGAACCCCTCTCATTTTACAGGTTAACTCAAATCTCTGGATCCTCCCTCCAGTGCTCTACTCCAAACACTAGGGGTCAGCAGCCTTCCAAAAGTCATGAGGCGGCTAAGAGCCCCAGTCCTGGGGTGCTGCTGGGGTGATAGGGGCTGATTCTCAGGACAGGGAGAATCTAAAAGACACTGTGGATGCCTTCCCAAACCCCACTCCCAGTCTTTTAGTAACAATCTTAACTTTTATTTGCTCAGCTGCTCTTGCAAAGTCCAAGTGCTTGGGGGAAACTGATCTGAGAGAGGGATCTGTGGCTCCACCTAGGTGAATTTGGGGTTCCCTGGTAGCTCAGATGGTAAAGCGACTGTCTGCAATGCAGGAGACCCAGGTTCGATCCCTGGGATGAGCCTCTATATCTGTAAGTGAGAATGAATAAACCCTACCTTTCAGAGTCACTTTGAAGTTTAAGCATAGTAATGTGTAATGGGCTTGGCATTCAAAGAATGGCTGCTATCATTATTATTTCAAAATTCCTGAGTGGAAGGAGCACTCTGGTAGAAAAGCAGCCAACTCTCTAAACATTCTTCTCAGTGTATTTATAGTCTGCCTTCCCAATCAAGGGGGTCTGCATCCTCGGATCTTGTATTATGTTCACAATCCACTGTAAATGACAATCCACTTGAACACTGAGAATTTTGGTATTGGTGGCAGGTCCTGGGTACCAATTCCCTGCAGAAACGGAGGAAGGACTGTATTTACTTCCCACCCATGGTGAGATTCTCTGGGTGTATGCTTACTGATTTTATTTTCTTGCCCTCCAAAATCACTGTGGATGGTGACTGCAGCCACGAAATTAAAAGACGCTGGCTCCTTAGAAGAAAAGCTATGATAAGTCTAGACAGTGTATTAAAAAGCAAAGACATCACTTTGCCAACAAAGGTCCAGATAGTCAAAGCTATCGTTTCTCCAGTGGTCATGTATGGATGTGAGAGTTGGACTGAGTGCTGAAGAATTGACACTTTCAAACTGTGGTGCTATAGAAGACTCTTGAGAATCCCTAGGACGGGAAGGAGATCCAATCAGTCAAACCTAAAGGAAACCAATCCTGAATATTCACTGGAAGGACTGATGCTAAACCTGAAGCTCCAATACTTTGGCTACCTGATGCAAAGAGCTGACTCATTGGAAAAGACCCTGATGCTGGGAAAAACTGAAGGCAGGAGGAGAAGGGAGATGGTTGGATGGCATCACGGACTCAATGTACATGAGTCTGAGCAAACTCTGGGAGACAGTGAAGGACAGGGAAGCCTGTCCTGTATGCTGAAGTACATGAGGTCGCAAAGAGTCAGACATGACTCAGTGACTGAACAGGAACAGTGCTTACTGATGAGATCAGTCGGCCAAGAGCTTTTAAATCCATGTCCCTTGTGCACAGTCTGTATCCCTGTCAGGCAGCACAGGCTTTGAAATGGAAGTTGACAGTTTCAGATAGTCATTGCAGTTTTGGAGTTCGTGATTTACTAATGATGTAATTCCTAGGCAGACTGTGCTAAAGCAGTGTGAAAAGGAGCTACTAAAAAAACAAGATTATTGTCATCTTTTGTTTTTTTTTTAAATACATAAGGCTCCTAAAGATTTCTATCATTTATTCAGAGTAAAAGTTTAGGACCTACATTAGCACACCTGTTCCAGGATCCCTGTCCTAGGGCAAGTGCACATAAGGTATTCTAGAACAAAAGGTGGATCACAGTCAATCTTTCTCTTTTCCATTCTTTCTGCGGCAGAAAGCCCCCTCAATATCCGCTCTCTCTCTCTTTCTATTGACAACATATGTCCCATTTCCCATCCCTTCCCATAAGACCACGTATTTCATACTCCTTTGCACCCGGGTGTGTGTGTTCACAACCACGTGACTGCATTCTGGCTAAATGGGTCTAAGCAAAGATGTCATGTGTGACTCCTGGAAAGTGCCCTTAAAGGACGAGAGATGTGTCTTCCTCCTCCCCACCAGCCACACTATGACATGATAGTAGGTGTTTCAGCAGCCAGGCTGGACCACAAGGCAGAAAGTCATGTATTGAGGATGATGGAAGAGCAAAACAGAAAACGAACAGTCATTTTGAAACTGCCTTAGACGCCTGACTTTCACACTTATTTTTACATGCATGAGAAATAAAACACTATCTTATTTGAGGCCCCAGCATTGAGTTGTATTTTTTTAAATCACTTGTTGCAAAACCTAATCTGAATGGACACTTGTATATATCGATTGTTTCCTGCATGCATCTGTGATATCAGAATGGCACTGTGTCTAATGTGACACACCACTTACAAAGGGGATGTGGATTCATCAGTGATTTCCATCATACTCCCCAAATCCCACTCACATCCTACAGAATGAATTCTATCCACGGTATAACATCAGAAAGGTCATCTCTCAGACATGGAAAGAAATACAGATTTTTTTTTTTTAAACCAAGAACAAAACCTTTTGTTTATTTTTACAGAAAACCCTATCTATTCAAGATGACTGCTTTCTCCTACTTTGGCTGGCAATTTTATGAAATGAAGACTATTTTCTTAGCAACACAAATGCTCACTATCAGTTAAAAGTACAATACTTGTTACTTGCAAGCATCAGTTAGATACAATGTAGTGAGAGAGGGTGTGCTTCAGACAGTGGTCAGGGGCCTTGACTTCTGATCTAGGAGCACTTTTAAGCTTTGCTACTTGCTTGCAATGTGACCTTGGTAAGTAACACAACTCCTCACTAGCTCCAGTTTCTTTATCTATAAAATGAAACCTCTTTCAGTATACTTGTGTAAAAAAAAAAAAAATCAAATTAGCTAGTATGTTCAATGCACCCAGCACATAAATAGTGCTCTAATAACAAATGCTTTTCCTTTGCTCTTTAGTTTTTCATTTGTTAAAAAAGAAAGCCTATGGAGTTTTGATCAGTAGAATTGTTATCGTAATAAGTTCTAGTCTCTAAAACTTATTGGTTTTATAACTCTGTTGGACTTGTTACTTAAGAGTGAGCTTCTTCACCTGTCAATCAGGTTTATAACAAGTGTGATATCATTAACTGTAGCAATAACAATTGTTGACATGTTGCATGATTATCAAGTGTGAGGCAATGCACTAAACCTTTTTATTATTTCAGTGAAACTTGTTTTTTCTTCCTCCTAGAGATGTTTTTAAGAATGTAAGTAAAAATAAGTTTGTGATTATAAGGATACAGTGTATAAAAGAAATTTATAAAATTGTAAGGAACATACAAATACAACAATAGTATTGATCAAATCAATTACTTCTTTTAGAAGAAAATACCTTAATTTTAGAAAGAAAAATATTTCACTCATAAAAGGAGGTGCAAGACATTTGTTTCTTCATAAAACTTGTATTAAGTTTAAAAAATAATCTAAACTACATAATGCCAGAGTAGAGGCACCTATTTACATAATTGGTTACAGAATATATCGATTTTCTTTCTTTTATACTTGAAGTAGTCCTTTGATTCATTTGATAAAGGAAAAACTATCTGACAATTCCTAGGAAAAAGGTATTATGTACTCATATGTAGTGTGTATTAATGTATATTTAATATGTCTGCATGTACTTTCTCTGTTTTATTTATAAATAAATGTTTGTATTCCATAACATGTGTTTGTAAATTGACTAGAACTTAACAGCATTGGCTAACATCCCCAAATGAAAATTCTTTCTTATACAAGAAAATCCTTGCATAAACAAACTTATTTTTATATATAACTTTTGTATAAAAGCAAGAACATTTTGGCTAATTTGGGGTCACTCCTTTTGGATATAATGGACTATAGGACTCAGTGGGGAGTGAAAGGGTAGAAAAGCAGATGCCAGAAGTGGAGGGAGCCTTGTGGGGCAGCCTTGGAAAAGATCAAAGGAGAATCCAGCCTACAGATAATTTTAAAAAATGGACACAGTTGCCAACATTTTAAAACCGGAATTTTCACATTAAAAAAGGAATCCCATGACTTGCACTTCTGCAGAGTCACACACAGCTGACAGCACACAGCACTGTCCAGGCCCCTTTAGATGAAGCCTACTTTCTCTGTACCTGTGGCGGGCAGGGTGAGGAGGGCTACTCCCCTTAGTTACAGACCAGCCTGGCCTGTACTGAAGACAGATGAATCTTCACAAATGATTTAAGGTATCTGAGTGCACACACACACACACTTCTGCCCCGTGAAAACGGAAGGTCACGGGCAGAGAGTAACGATGAATGATCTGACATGGTTCAGTTCCCCTTCTGTCACTGGGACCCTCTTGGCCCACCAGTCGTTGAAGACCACACGCGGAGAACCACTGCCCCACAGCCACACAGCAGCAATTACCATCGCGGTCCGTATTCCTCAAACCCAACGGACTCATTGCCAAGTTCACCTTCCAGCACCAGAAGCCATCTGTGTAACATAAAGCCAATAATGATATTCTGCCCCTGAAGGCGTTTGAGTCTGTGACCCTGGCATTGAGTCGCTCTGAATTGGTCCCCTTTCCATATCTGTTAGTGGAGGAGGAGCAACTGCAAGAGGGGCTCCTAGAGGAGGTCAGAAAACTCTGGCTCATGGGACTCGGGTGTGCTGTTCTCATGATCTGAGATGTCCGTCTATCCTGTGCACTGGGAGGCTGGCCTGAGAAACACCCACTCAACTCAACTGACCTCTCCTTGTAAAAGTGAGATCAGCAAGGTGGGCATCGACTGGGTCATACAATCAGAGAGTTATACATGCTTCTGGAGAAGGCAATGGCACCCCATTCCAGTACTCTTGCCTGGAAAATCCCATGGATGGAGGAGCCTGGTAGGCTGCAGTCCACGGGGTCGCGAAGAGTCGGACACGACTGAGCAACTTCACTTTCACTTTTCACTTTCATGCATTGGAGAAGGAAATGGCAACCCATTCCAGTGTTCTTGCCTGGAGAATCCCAGGGATGGGGGAGCCTGGTGGGCTGCCATCTATGGGGTTGCACAGAGTCGGACACGACTGAAGTGACTTAGCATGCTGCTGCTTCATTTATATCCCCTTGTGTTATATGCTGAATGTAGTTCCATGAGGGAGGAGCTTTGTTCACTACAGGACCCTAGGCAGTTAGACTGGTACAGTACATGGTACATAATAGATGCTCAATTGATGTGTATGGGACAAGTGAATGAATGAAAGTACCCCTTTATTCTCTCTAGAAGCCTCCTCTTTCTAAGACCACGCCTCTGTTGTCTGGCACCTGGAAGACCTCAACTGCCATTCAACTGAATTGGACCCCAGACCTCAGCAGGGCTCCCCCTCATACCCAGTCTCCACTTTGAGTTATCTTTCTAGAATCCAATCTCTGATATCTCTTCACTTAAAATCCGGCTATAGGGCTTCCCTGATGGCTCAGTGGTAAAGAATCTGCTTGCCAATTTGGGAGACATGGGTTCGATTCCTGATCCAGGAAGAGCCCACATGTTATGGAGAAACTAAGCCTTCGTGCCACAACTACTGAGCCTGCGCTCTAGATCCAGGGAGCACAACTACTGAGCCACAACTACAACCCGCAATCCAGGGAGCCGCAACTACAACCCGCAATCCAAGGAGCCGCAACTACTGGAGCCCGCACGCCCTAGAGCCTGTGCTCTGCAACAAGAGAAGCCACCGCAATGAGAGGCCCGCACAGCACAGCTTGAGAGCAGCCCCCGCTCACCGCAACTGGAGAGCAGCCCATGCGGCAACGAAGACCCAGCACAGCCAAAAATAAATAAAACTGTAAAAAGAAAAAATCCTACAGCTGTTTTTCATTGCTCTTAGGACAAAGTCAAAGTTTTTAAATGAGGCCCCCGGCCATCCTGCCCGCCCTGGCCAGCCTTACTGAGTTCCTCTGCATGCCCAGAGGCCTCCTGTACACCTCTCCGTCCCATCTCCACCAGGGTGGGTGCACACTCACGTCTCATCCATCAGCAATCAGCATCTGTCTCCCACATGTTCTCACTACCACCCTTCATTCCCTCACTGTGCTTACGGTGCCCTCTGTCAGATGGTCTGTCTGCAGGCCACACTGTCCAGTTGTCTTGTGACCCTGGTCACTTGCATCCCTGGCATTTAGCTCATGGAAGGCCTGGCACAAAAGAGGCAGTGAGGAGACTTTCACTGGATAAATACATTCTATTTTGCGTTGGGTTCAGTGCCATGCTCTTGGTAATCCTCCACTTCTCATGGACGAGAAAGCTGAGGCTACAGAGGCTAAGTCATTGCTCAGGTTCAAGTACAAGTCTGTGGACCTGAGCCTACTTCCTTTGCACTGTGCCACGTGGTGGCACCTGGCACCTCCTCTTCCAGGTTAGCCACCCTGGCAGCTCACTTGTGCCTGATCTCGCCCCAAAGCACTCACAAGAAAGTTAACCTTACCTCAGCAAGAAGTAATGCCACCAGGAGCAGATGGAATGTTTGCTGTTACTCAGGAGTGTGAGTGTTGCTTTGAACACCAGAGAAAAGGAATGTAGGTCAAATGATTGCCCTGCCCAGTATCTCCCTCTATTACCCAACTTTTCTCATCCCACGTGTGAGGCCACAAGTGGAAGATAACTAAATGGAAAATTCTAGAAGCTTTGCAACGATCATGAAAACAAAAACTCATGAAATCAAGGGAGGGATTTTAAAATCACTTTCTGTTTCAGCTTATGATTATTCTAATGCAAAAGTTCAGATTTACTCATTTATTAAGAGCCAAGCAGGTATACAAAATCACAGCAGACCTCTAAAAACATAAGTCCTGTTTAGCTATTATGAAAATAAAGTAAATATGATGATAAAGAAAAATATATAACAATAATTATGGGGCAGATATACACATCACAAGTTAATCCTCTAACAGCCCTGAAGTTATACACTATCAATGTCTGCATCTGTAAAATCTGCAAAGCACAGAGAGGTCAAGTAATTTGCTCAAAGTCACACAGCTAGATGGGAGAGAAAGGAATAAATCTAGCTCAGCTGCCTCCAAAATCTGTTCTAGGCAATAGCAACTTTCTAGTTTGTATAATATGAATATAAATTACAGTCTCTAATACCTAGTTTCATATTTTTAAGAAAAATGTAGTACAGAATTAGTCTAACAACATTCCAATACTAATTGTATCTTACAAATGTGTTGTCTACAATAAGAAACTTCATAAAGTTGATGCCATGTTTAATTTCTTTTAAGGGAAGGAAGAGAAAATCCTTTGGAGGAAAAATTTCAAAGAAAGTCTTCAGAAATAAGTGGTTGTAGGAGTTTCACATTTTAACCTAAGAGAAATGTAAAGACATCTAATAAAACCAAGTTTTACAGTGCCTTGCTGGTTAGTGTTACTACTGGGGCAAAATAAATATCCAGGGCCAAAAGCACTCGATGACCTTTCTACCTTATCAATTCTAAGTTGCAGACATGGGAGCAACCATTCCCTCCCATCAGTTTAGAGGAATTCAAATAACAGATCTTCAAGTCAATAATTTTTAAGAGTGTGGGGTTGAACTAGCAGCTATGGATCTCCTGAGCAGCAGAAATCCAAACACCAAACAAAAAAGAGAAGACAGTTAGTCACGGGAAAATGGTTAATTCAGTCGCTGATCATATAAGTCCTTGTTCTAACTGAATGACATCATCTGAAAGCAAAACACAGTGATGCTTGTCCAGAAAGTTCCAGTCATTTCCCTCCCTGACATTCAGAGTGCATGGTTTGGGTTTTTAATCCCCTTTCATGATTTCATGGCCTTGGTATGCTCAGAGTAATTATTACGTTGCTTTTCCATGGTATGCAAGACTTCTTTGTCACCAAGGTATGCTCTAGATCAGCACTTTGCTTTAGTACAATGAATGTCAACTCTTTGCATGGCAACATCTATTTCAAAACGGCAAACCTCCTTTACTATGGTTACCATTACTAACAAGTGTCACATAGAGGGAGGGTTGTAGTGAAACAAATGGTATTCCCCCTGTCACTTCTAGGTGCTGTCACCCAGTCATGCTATGTTCCATCTCTGCTTTCCTCTGGGGGATCCAGGGAGGATGCAGGCACGACACTCAGCCCTGGCAGTTCTCCTTTGCAAGAAGTTGTGCTTTAGAGACTCGGTGGATTCCAATCAATCACTTCATGTCTTCCAATAACCCATCGCCTCTATACACAGCCCATCTCTCACTACATTCTAATGATTCTCCATGCTTGGCATCACTTCTGTTTCCGCCCTTCTCTCGTCTGCTACCACCTTCTGTCTTAGTTCAGGAGTGTGCCTTAGGACACTTATCCCCCTGCAAGATTCACTCCCACCACAGCAGATGCCACTCCTCAGCACACCCCCTCACCTGCCTCTTCCACGCTGTTCAGAGAGATCTTGCCGAAAATCCAAATCTGACCTGCAGTGGCTCTGCCTGAGTCCAGACACCTCAGAGAACACAGAAGACCCCTGTGATTTCTCTTTCCCCTACAGCCTTGTCTGTGGTTCACCAGACCTTAGTCTTGTTAGATACATAGGGTTTGCTTCATTTAAAATGGAGATGGCCAGGCTCTAACCTCAGCAATTTTGATTCATTACACATGCTAGAGGCCCGGATTCTGCGTATCTGGTGCTTCCAATATACATCTGATGCAGCAGAGCCCTGGGTAAGCACTGTTCCTCAGCATCCCTCTTGGTTCCTTCCATACATCCTACTCCATGGCCCAGTGCAGCCTCTCTTCATAATTGTCCATGTGCCATTTCCTCCACCTGGAATGTCTTCTCCTGCATCCTCCTGGCCAATTCGAGAAGATTCATTACTTTTCCAGGCCCAATTAAAGATTCTTTTCCTCTAACCTACTCAGATGAAGTACTCCTTCCTTCCTTCCTTCCTTTGGGCCACCACTGTGCCTAGTTCATCACACTGACTACCCTACACTGATGGTATGCATGTGAGGCATCTCTACATGAAAATCAAAGATACAGTTTCTAATCCCAGCTCTGCCCCTTCACTAGCTGTCAGTCCATTTGGGTTGTTGTGGCTCAGATGGTAAAGAATCTGCCTGTAATGTGGTAGATCCGGGTTTCATCCCTGGGTTGGGATGAGCCCCTGGAGAAGGGATTGGCTACCCACTCCAGTACTCTTGCCTAGAGAACTCCATGGACAGAGGAGCCTGGTGGGGTACAGTCCATGGGGTCACAAAGAGCTGGACATGACTGAGAGCAACTAACATACACGCATACCATAGAATGGGTGATAAGCATCAGTCACTCATTTCTCTCAATTCTGGAGGCTGAGAAGTCCAAGATCAAGGTGCCAGAAGATTTTGGTACTTGTATTTTAATTAAAAAAAAAAAAAATTAAGCCACACCCAGTGGCATGTGGGACTTTAGTTCCCAGAAGGTGAAGGTGAAGGTGAAGTTGAAGTCGCTCAGTCGTGTCCGACTCTTTGCAACCCCGTGGACTGTAACCTACTAGGCTCCTCCGTCCATGGGATTCTCCAGGCATGAATACTGGAGTGGATTGCCATTTCCTTCTCCAGGGGATCTTCCCGACCCAGGGATCGAACCTGGGCCTCCCGCACTGGAGGCAGACACTTCAACCTCTGAGCCACCAGGGAAGCCCAGACCAGTGATCAAATCCATGCCCCCTAACCACTGGGATGCTATGGAAGTCCAAGATTTCCTTCTTTGAAGGGCCCTCTTCAAAGAAGAGTGCGTGTGCACGTGCTGTTGATTCAGTCATAATTGACTCTTTGCCACCCTATGGACTGTTGCCCTCCAGGCTCCCTCAGGGCTCCTCTTTCCCTGGGATACTCTAGGCAAGAATACTGGAGTGGGTTGCCATGCCCTCCTCCAGGGGATCTTTCTGACCCGGGATCTAACCCATGTTTCCTGTAGCTCCTGCACTGCAGGCAGATTCTTTACTGCTGAGCCTTTAAAGAGGGTTTTTGCTATATCCTCAGGTGGTAGAGAAAGGAGCTCTGGTCTCTATTACTCTTCTTATAAGGGCACTAATTCCATCACTGGGGCTTAGTATAAACTTAATTAGCTTCCTAAAGTCCCACTTCCTAATATCATCATATCAGGAGTTAGGGCTTGAACATATGAATTTTGAGGAGACACAAATATTCAGGCCATAACAGCAGCTGTGATATCTTGGAGGAGTTACTTAGTATCTCTAAATTTCATCTATAAATAGAGCCAAGAACAGTACCTACCCCACTTAGCTGTTGGCAACTATCCTAGTAAGTTATCATTAGGGAGGAAATTAAGGCAAAGAGATTAAGTAACTTCAAAGATCTCAGGTCTGCCTGCAATGCAGGAGACCCAGGTTCGATCCCTGGGTCAGGAAGATCCCCTGGAGAAGGAAATGGCAACCCACTCCAGTACTCTTGCCTGGAGAATCCTATGGATGGAGGAGCCTGGTGGGCTACAGTCCATGGAGGTGCAAAGAGTCGGACATGACTGAGTGACTTCACTTTTCACTTTCTTGGGATTAGCCTCCAGGCGGTCTGGTTTGTGCCCACATTCTTAACTAACTGGAGACCTGTCTTCCCTACATGGAAATGAGCTGGCTAAGAGAGGAACAGAGGTTTGTTGAGCTGCCAAGTGTCTAAGTTTGGTTCTGTCTTACTCAGAGGTCACAGAGTCTTCAGCAAACTGTTTGGCATAAGAACTGGGGTGGAGCTGGTAGGATGAGCTAATGGACTAACTGGCTGTGTCCACATCTCAGCCCTATTGAACTGTTTTCGAATCCTCTACTCAGCTGCCACACTCTCCAGGTCTTCCCATTCTGCTTCACTTCTGCGAGACCAAACTCAGCATCACTTCTGCATTCAGATGTGAGAGCCTTTCCCAGAAGACTTCTCGTTTCCAGAGCTAGAATACAGCAAAGAAAAGATGGTTTAAGCCACGAAGTTTTTGGTGATTTATTTATTATAGCAGCAGTAAGAAACCAATGCATTTGCCATGTGTAAGAAGTAATGCAATGGCCAATAAATACAACATAAGAGAAAGAACCAAGCATACAGGTTGGCTTGATCCTTTGTGCCCAGGTTTTTCAATGCTGGTGGCTCATCAGAACCTTCCCAGAGAGATAGATAAATAGACCACACAGACAGATACAACACAACAAGCTAATGCTAGGGTCCCAACTGAATCAGAACCTTAGGGTGGGACGGGAGATGCCTTGGGTTTGAATTTATTGAAGGCTCTCAAGGGATTATGAGACTCAGGGAGAGCTAAGAATCTTGCCCCATACCAACAAAAGTAGGTTAGGATATAGTTTGTACACAGCCTTTTTCAAACAAAATAAATATATACTATATGCTATTTATAAACATTCTCATTAATTCTTATAACCATTGTGAGTCAAGAAGACGGCAAATATAAAATGAAAACAAGCAGAGAGAATAAAGTAGTCAGCCTACAGTTACGGGCAAATCTCTGACATAGTTAAAAATAGAACTCAAGTTCCTTCTAAAATGTCAATTCGGTGCTATAGTCACTGGAATAGAATATATCTCCCTACTCAAGTCCACATCAAATCTCCATTCTGATGAACAAACTCTCAACCATTAAGCAAGTATGAAAACCAAAGACCTAAAAACTGATGAAAGTATGGGAGTTATTTCTTTTTAATTCTTTTATTAAAACCTTATAAACAATAAGCCAGCCACTCAAATCCTTTCTGGAAGTAGGAAAGGAAGTTAAACAGATCCTAAACAAACTAGTAAGTCTATAGATTTAAAAAATGTTAAAGAAAAATCTTCTAGGCCAACGACAACTAAAATGCTGATTGTGCAAATGAAACACAAATAAATAATGAATACTTTGCTATTGAATTTAATAATGTCTAAAAAGTCTACCAAAACTATGAATTATTACCAACAATACTCAAAACAGTAAAAACATGTTACCATTTATAGAACACTTACTATGTCCTAGACACAATGTCAAATGCTTTGCCACATATAACTCTTCAACAACCCTGTGACATTAGTGATTATCTTCCTATCATGGAAGAAGCAACTGAGCTTATCAGGGTAAGAAACGTAGGTGGTTGAGCTGGAACTCAAAGCCAAGGCTGTCCTAAGCCCAAAGCTCTTCTCACTGCCCACCTCCTCTGCCTCCTTGCCTTTAGGATACAGCCTGGCATTGGACAAGCCCTGCTAAACGGTCGATCAGCTGAGCTGAACCCAACACAAGGACAGCATTATCACTGCCAATTCCATCATCTCTGAAATGAACAAACAAATAAATTGTAGCAAAAAGTGATGCCCATGGAAATCTAATCTTTAGGAGAAAAATGATTCATTTTCTAGACACAAGATAGACACACACGCAAGAATGGTTCTTATGAGAACATACTTTTATACCCAAATAAGAATGAGACTTAAAATCTCAAATGAGAAGATAACATACACAGTCATTCTAGTCTCCAGGAAACTTAACCATTAAAAATAAATTGAGATTGAGGTTCCCCTGGTGGTCCAGTGGTTAAGACACCGTGTTCCCACTGCAGGGGGCAGTGGTTTGATGCCTGGTTGGGGAACTAAGATCCTACATGCTGCCTGCTGAGGCCAATAAATAAAGAAATAAACGGAGATTTTTCTTTCCCTCATTAATATCGAAGTTTCCTAACAATGACTGGGGAAGCATCAGTAAGATCAGCTGAACGGATATAGATTTCCTCCCTTGTTCTTGGAGATCCCTCTAGCACTAACATTATTCTCACTTGAGATACTGTTTTTTCATAGAAATAAGTGAATAAAACAGAATAAAGACAACATAGAAAGGAAAGAAAACAAAGAAAGCCACGGAAAGTCTCTGCTCTATGATGCCTAGACTGAGACTCTGCAAACCACACCTCGTGATTCTCTGCCACTTGTCTTCTCGCGAGATCCTGTCCAGGGAGGCTGGCCAATGGGAGACGAGAGGCAGGTGCTTGGTGAGGTCAGTTCCTCCAGTCTCTACAGAGCGCCACCCCTGGGGTGGTCTCCTGTAATCTGAATGTGGCTGCTCCCCAAGTTGGAGAAGGCAATGGCACCCCACTCCAGTACTCTTGCCTGGAAAATCCCATGGATGGAGGAGCCTGGTGGGCTGCAGTCCATGGCGTCGCGAAGAGTCCGGCACGACTGGGCGACTTCACTTTCACTTTTCACTTTCATGCATTGGAGAAGGAAATGGCAACCCACTCCAGTGTTCTTGCCTGGAGAATCCCAGGGACGGGGGACCCTGGTGGGCTGCCGTCTGTGGGGTCACACAGGGTCGGACATGACTGAAGTGACTTAGCAGCTCCCCAAGTATGAGACCAGTATGCTCCCCAAGGTATGCCATGTCTTCCAGGGGCTGTGCCTTAACCACAGGAGGCACCTCCCAGGAAGATTCTGGTAACACCATCTCTGCCAGTTTGTGGTGTCCGTTCTGGTGGGGGTGGCTGCTTCTTGCAGTTACATGTCTCTGGGTTTCCTCGATGTGCGCTTTTTGCTCAGTCAGCCTCCCTTCACTCCTGTAACCAGTTCCCTATATTAAGTCAGTTCCTTGAAATTCCTAGATTGCCTTCTGTTTGCTAACTGCACCCTAGACTAGTGGGATTTCCAGGTGGCACTAGTAGAAAAGAACCTGCCTGCTAATGCAGGAGACTTAAGGGCCTCGGGCTTGGTCCCTGGGTTGGAAAGATCCCCTGGAGGAGGACATGGCAACCACTCCAGTATTCATGCATGGAGAAACCCATGGACAGAGGAACCTGGCAGGCTATGGTCCAAAGCGTCACAGAGTCGGACGTGACCGAAGCGACTTAGCATGCACCAGGCACCCTGAATCGATGGGACAAAGAGACTGAAAACCTGAGAATGCACCTGCGTTTGCCATGTCGCTGAGATTCGCGAGGATATACTTCTTATCTGCACTGAGATCTGGGGACAATAACCCAGGGGCAGTTCCCACCACCTACCTTCACGTCCGAAGGCTATTTATTCAGAAAGACTGGCTAGGTGAGTGAGGTGATGGCAATTTAGCAACAGATTTCTAAGAACCAGCTTTAAGGGTCTGTCTTTCCACAAAAGACCAAATTTTTCATACCGAGGAAGGCAAATGCAGAACTCTTTTAAAAAAAAAAAGAACACTGAAACAAATAATATAAACATAAGGTTTTTGCAATGCAGTTCAGTTCAAAGGTCTGTATTAAGCGAAGAATCCCATTCTTAACTATTAATAAAAATCTAAAAATAGCACAATGGAGGCAGAAAGCCAAGACTCAGGGGAAAGTGGCTCCTAAATGGACATGGAAGATTTTGAAAATATGAAATGTATAACTGTTTTTTTTCCCAACTCAAATCCCCATAATGTACAAAGAAAGGTGGAAATAGCCTTCGAAGGGGAGATTGTAAATTCACTCAAAGTACAATCATGAAACGCTATCTAACATATAAAGAACACACTCTAACCAATTCTAATGCTGCCCAGTCTTCTCTTTCCTAAAAACAGTATGTGTTATAGCTAATGAAAAGTTACTATAAAAAGTAAATTCTTAATGATTTACTACAAGTATTTCCAATCTCTGTGGACTTTGAGCCCCACTGCTGAGTCGAGTTTGCAGTGCAGAGAGACGCATTCTTTCAGACCAGTACAAACAAGCTGTCCACTTAGGGCATCCATTCCTTAAACAATAGCCCTGTCTTAATCCTTGTACAAGGTCCAGGGAGAGAAGGCCTTGGCCACAGGACCCTGAGAACATGGCCGACCTTGTGGTGAGGAGACTGTAGCAAACAGCCAATCATTCCTATTCCCTGGCTCTGGTTCTCCAGTTCCCTCTGACCATTGCTCATCGTTCCATGAAGCGGCCCTACGGGAGACTACCCCTCCCAAGCAGACACAATCATTCTAACCACTATGGTGGTTAATACACATCCTTGCACTGATGTTTTGCACAGCAGCTTTGTAATCTGGGTTCATTTGGGTCCATCCCTGAGAAATAAAAAACCTTTCTTATGATCACAAAGTCAGTTTCTGAGCCATGAGGCGAAGGGACAGCCCCTGGATTACCGAAGCGTTCTCAAAGTGTGGTCCCTGCATCAGCAGCACTGGCATCACCTGGGACTTGTTAAAACTGCAAATTCTTGGGCCCCATCCTAGACCTCCTGAATCAAGGGAACGGGAGCCAGCACTCTGCTTTAACAAGCACTCCAGGGATTCTGATGCCTGCTTAAGTCTGAGAGCCATTAAATTGAAATGACATAGTCCCTTGGGGGTGGTGGGAGGGGATTGACGGTTAATTTTATGTGTCAGCTTGGCTAGGCCATGGTGCCCAGTTGTTTGGTCAAATACCAGTCTAGATGTTGCTGTGAAGGTTTTTGTTTGTTTGTTTGTTTTTAGATGTGATTAAGATTTAACTTCATGGCTTTGTGTAAAGCAGATTACCCTCCACATTGTGGGGCAGACTCATCTATTCAGCTGAAGGCCTTATGAGAAAAAATTCTGGGGTCCCCTGACAAGGAAGGAACTTTGTCTCCAGACTGCCTTTGGACTCAAAGTTCAAACATCAACTCCTGGTGGCCTGTCCTGTAGATTTAAGACTTGGCAGCCTGGACAAAAGTTATTTCCTTAAATCTCTAGATAGATAAGATAGCTAGATTGAAAGACAGACAGGCAAAAACAAACACATCCTATTGGTTTTGTTTCTCTAGAGAACCCTAATACAGGGTGGTTCATAGGCTTAATGTATGTGTCTATATAAGGACTTGGAGAAGAAATGACGACCCTCTCCAGTATTCTTGCCTGGGAAATCCCATGGACAAAGGAATCTGGCAGGCTACACAGTCCATGGGGTTGCAAAGAGTCAGACATGACTAAGCACTACATAAGGACTAGGATTCTACCTGTTTTTTCTAGTACTGTATGCTCAGTGCCCAGCTTATAACAGGCTCTATGTGTTTGTGTATAT
>SJYX01007384.1:0-15768 GCA_006410675.1 Oreotragus oreotragus
TTTTTTTTTTTTTTTTGATATGAGAATTGCCAATCTGGCTTTCTTTTTTTCTCCATTTGCATGGAATATCTTTTTCCATCCTCTCACTTTCAGTCTGTATGTGTCTCTAGGACTGAAGTGGGTCTCTTGTAGACAACATATATATGGGTCTTGTTTTTTTTTTAATCCATTCAGCCAGTCTGTGTGTTTTGGTAAGCATGGCAGAAGATAATAGCAAATAAAACAACTGATAAAGGATTTCTTTCTAAAATACAAGCAGCTCAAACAACTCAGTCATCAAAAACAAAGGCAAGAACTGCAAAAATAAACTAATGAGACCACATCAAACTCAAAACCTTCTGCATAGTAAAAAAAAAGCCATCAATAAAATGAAATGACAACCTATGGAATGAAAAAAAAAATTTGCAAATCACATATTTGGTAAGGGCTTCCTATCCAAGTATATATAAAAGACTTATGCAACTCAGTAGGAAAAGAAATTAAAACAACACAAATTATTAAATGAGCAAAGGAAGAGTAATTGTTTTGAAAAATCTGAAGAGTAGACTGCAGATGAGAGACACTGTAAGTTTTTCCTTCCAAAACAGAACTCTGTGTCTTCCTGGCATTGCATTCTTTATCTCCAATCACCTGTTTGGTGGCTGCAGTTCACAGTATACATTTTTCACTCAATAGCAATCACCCTACACTGAGGTATATGTGCTAAGAATATACTACTAATAAAAAAAAAAACCTAATAATTACATACTTAATCTGAAGCATATAAAATCCAAGGTGATTTTCAGAATTTTTCACTCCATTGTTTTCTACATTCTATTTCAAAATTGAAACACCTAGTAAGGAAAAATGAGTAGGGGATAGCAACAATACATGGATAGAAAGTCAGTTAAAACTGGGAGCATTACTGGATCATAATTTGGGGGAATGTATTATTACTAACACTTGTAATTTTATTCCCTTTAATTCTCTGATATACTAGGTTGATATTTATTTAAACTAGTAATACCAACATAGAGGCACATGGTGCTCATGTTACAGTAGATTGAGAAAGACAAAGCTTATGAGGCCGGAAGTGAAAACAGAAAATTAACAATGATATCAAAACAAGGGTCAGTACTGCCTAAAAAGAAAGCAGAGTTCTCCAGTTTTTGGAGACAGCACGAACAAGCCAGATGGGAGCCAACCAGCTTAAGCTGTATACCAGAAACTGCACCAGAAGGAAAATGAAGGTCATAAAATATGCTGATGCTAAACGCCAAAATCCAGGCAGTAAGAGAATAGGGTAGGGTTTATGTAGATGCTGAAAATACTCAGAGAGGTAGACATGGAAGCAAATACACTAACAAGCATCAGAAAAATCAAAGCACAAAAGGGTCTGAAAAATAAATTGTAAAGTGAATTGGTAGTCTGATTAAAAGAATAAGAGAATCAAATTAGAAAACCAAAATATAAAGACTTGTGCACATGATAGAACCAGAGAATGCTCAGCAGAGAAAATTTCAGCCTTAGTGATCAGCGAACAGAAGCCTCCAGCATCAGGAACAAACACCCTGGGCAGGACTCACGACTGTGAGCCTCTGGGAACAGCCTCAGTTTCAAAGTTTGGGCACTATACCACCTAAACGCAAACGCAGACAAGGATTATAGCTTGCTATGACACTGAATCACAGACAGTAGTGTTTGTTAGTTTATTTTTCTCATTCAACTATAAAGTTAATGAATCACCAACCAATGATAATTGACACCATCAGTTTCCAGTCAGATCCTCTTTAGTCATACAATGAATGTCTGAACCTGTTATATGATCCCCAGTAATAGTTTTAATAATTGAATTTATTGATGTTTAATTGAAGGAGAATTGCGTTACAATACTGTACTGCTTTCGGCCAAACATCGACACGAATCAGCCATTGGCATACCTATGTCCTCTCGCTCTTGAACCTCCTTCCTGCCATCCTTCCCGTCCCACCCCTCGAAGTTGTTAGAGAAAAATATGGAAGGCTTCACAAATTTGTGTGTCATCCTTGGGCAGGTGCCATGCTAATCTTCTCAGTATTATTCCAATTTTTTAATATATGTGCTACCAAAGCAAGCACACGAATAACATTTTAACAGAAAAACAAAAACATATAGTTAGTCATCTACCAATAAATGATCAATTACATTAGGAATTTGGGTATTCTGCTGTATTTACCAGCTCTTATAAAGTCGAATTTTATAAGGTTCAAAGTTCCATGAAGGAATTGAGCATATTTTTATGCATAACACATGGATACATGCACAGAAATATATGCACACAAATATGTCTATGTTATACAAGTTATTATTCTCCTTTCTTGTTACAATTAGGTCCTTTCCTGTTACAATTAGGTCTTTAGTTGATGAGAGATATAGTCCCAAATTTCTCCAATTTATATGTCTTCCTTTGATAACCATTTCTTTTATTTTCATCACCTAATTTTAACTAACCAATTTATTCTTAGACACCATGCCCCTTTAAACTAACTAAGAGCAGAGAAAACCTAGTAAATGCTGATATCGTACCCTTAATTAAATTACCACTCTTCTGGTAAATGGGAAAAAGAATCGTGTTCAGGTCTCATTCAGGAGGATAAAATCTCTACTTTATCAGTTCTCTTGTTCATACTCGACTCTTGCTCACTTCAGTCTTAAATTCTGCTTGTGTACAAAGGACTCACAGGAAAAGTAATATTAAATTCATGCTTGCAAGAGTCTATGATTTTATGTTTTCCTTGGCCAAAGGTAGGGCCAGGAATAGTTTCTGAAATATTACAACACATCATGGAAACATGAAGTCTAGTTTTATTATCAAAGAGGAGATGCTTGGAGATGGTTCAAAAACTATGCCCCATGGGTTGTCAGGATGTACTCCTGAACAGACAGAAAATTTTGTCCCTAAAATGTCAAAGTCAGGAAAGGGCAAGCCTTGTTCGCAGAGCCAATGACGTTGTCTTGGGTGCTGACCAGGTAATATTCTTGTATTACCATTTGGAGATTTATTTGCTATTTTCTCAAAGAAACAAACGTAACGAGAGGATTCAAGATGCATAAAAGCAGAAGAGATGTTAAGGTGCCTAGAAGAAAGGCTAGCCAGGAGAACCAGGCCCCCACACTGATAGCTGTCAGAGACTGTAACAGTGAGTGTTTTATAGACAGAGCAGAACAGGTGGATAAAACCAATGTTCTAGGGTCACATTGTTTTGCAGTCAAAGACAAAATATTTTTCTCTTTAAGCAGAGTCATCACAGCTCCTGATGTGGTCCTGGTTACACACATGCAGACTGAGGGCCACAGGCATGTGTGATGTGACATCAGGAAGTGAAGAGATGAGTGTATTGGTGCCCAGTCACCTGCATCTGCTAATAATGGGACCTGGGGAAAGTACTTGCCCTCTCCAGGTCATCACATCTTCATTAACATAACTTGATGATAATAGTGAAGATTAAGGCTATTTTACAGGGTTCTTCTGAAACACAAATTTTAACATGTTTTAAAGCTTTGGGGAAAGTATCAAAAACATGCATCGGTTTACTAAGGTGAGTGGGCAGATCCAAGGTACAGTATCCTTTTTCTCTTAGTATTCTCTTTGTACTCAACAGTAGCAATCAGTCAGTCATATGTTTACTCTTACCCCACTGTGATGGTAAACCAAACAGATCAACTGGACTTTTCTTGTCATTCCAGTGTCTAAGATTTAAGCATTAGTCAATGCAGAGTGAAAAAATTACAAACTCCTAGAGGGCCCTGTTGCCAGAGTCTGCAGAGTCCCAACACTAAACTGTCTTAAAAAAATGGCCTAAACACTCTGGCTCAGAATTAAGTCCCAAATGTTTTCAGAGCAAAGAAGTACTTCTGGGAGCAATATAAAATTACAAGGAGTAACCTACTTCTCCAACTATCTATATGTGCAAATATCATCATCCATTTAAACTGACACAGAATACACTCCTTCTTCCCCACCCCAGCTACTATAGCACCAACTCCTGCTCAAAGCAACAGGGAAAGAGAAGCCTTCCCTCCACTGGATGGATTTGATAACCTCAGGTGACTAGATCATCTCAGAATGGCTCATGTTTTTAATTAAACAGGGTCCTGCCTGCTCTTGCTGCTGGTCATGTCAAATCTGCTCTTGTGCCAAGGCAACCCATGCCGGTCCTGCTGTCCTGACGCGTTTGACATCCCCCTGGAATCCCTTACAGACCTGTTTCTCAATGCCTCCAGGCTGTCACACAACGTCTTTAAGCACTCCACCATAATTTTCCATGAGTTTGTAAGTACTGTGGAGGTGGTGGTTTAGTTGCCAAGTCATGTCTGACTCTTGTGACCCCATGGACTGTAGCCCTCCAGGCTTGCAGATGGAACCCTTGCATAAGTGACTGGGCTATACTGTCCTTTCAACAAGAAGGCTGCATCAGCCAAACTTCAAATAACACAGTCTCTAGGTCAGAGAAGCCATCAGCTCATACGATCTGGAAATCGAAAACAGTATCAGTTTTGTGAAATCGCAAAGATTCCTAAGAAGTGCAATAACTTTTTCAATTTCCTTTCGTTCATTTTCTTTTGTAAATTTTTAAAATAAATGATTTTGTATTTGTCATCAAGAATGCCATAAAAGGGGGCTTCCCTGGTAGCTCAGTGGTAAAGAATCCACCTGCCAGTGCCGGAGACCCAGGTTTGATCCCTGATCAGGGAAGATCCACATAACAAAGAGCAACTAAGCCCAGGCACTGCAACTACTGAGCCTGCGCTCTAGAGTCAGGGAGACACAACAACTGAAGCCTGTATGCCTTGGAGTCTGTGCTTGGCAAGAAGAGAAGGTACTGCAATGAGAAGCCTGTGCACAGCAACCAGAGAGTAGCCCCTGTTCCCCACAACTAGAGAAAAGCAGCAATGGAGACTCAGCACANTGGGCTATACTGTCCTTTCAACAAGAAGGCTGCATCAGCCAAACTTCAAATAACACAGTCTCTAGGTCAGAGAAGCCATCAGCTCATACGATCTGGAAATCGAAAACAGTATCAGTTTTGTGAAATCGCAAAGATTCCTAAGAAGTGCAATAACTTTTTCAATTTCCTTTCGTTCATTTTCTTTTGTAAATTTTTAAAATAAATGATTTTGTATTTGTCATCAAGAATGCCATAAAAGGGGGCTTCCCTGGTAGCTCAGTGGTAAAGAATCCACCTGCCAGTGCCGGAGACCCAGGTTTGATCCCTGATCAGGGAAGATCCACATAACAAAGAGCAACTAAGCCCAGGCACTGCAACTACTGAGCCTGCGCTCTAGAGTCAGGGAGACACAACAACTGAAGCCTGTATGCCTTGGAGTCTGTGCTTGGCAAGAAGAGAAGGTACTGCAATGAGAAGCCTGTGCACAGCAACCAGAGAGTAGCCCCTGTTCCCCACAACTAGAGAAAAGCAGCAATGGAGACTCAGCACAGCCAAAAATAAATCCATAAAATATTAAAAAAAAAAAGAATGCCATAAAAGAATACAATGGACTCAGTGGAATAAACAACAGAAATTTATTTCCTCACAGTTCTGGAGGCTAGAATCCCAGATCAGGGTGCCAGCAAGGTGAGGTTCTGGTCAGAACTCTTTCCTCCCAGGCTGGATTCTCCGTTCGTCCTCACACAGGGTTGGGGGTGGGGAAGAGAGAGAGAGGAAAGACACAGAGACACAGAGAGAAGTCTCTGGTGTTTTGCTTCATGAAGACACTAAACCTATTGGATCAGTGTTCCACCCGAAGAGCTCATTTAACCTTAATGGGCTTCACTGGTGGCTAAGATGGTAAAGAATCCGCCCTCAATGAGAGAGACCTGGGTTCTGTCCCTGGGTCTGGAAGATTCCCTGGAGAAGGATACGGCAAGCCACTCCAGTATTCTTGCCTGAGAACTCCCATGGACAGAGGAGTCTGGTGGGCTCGGGTCCATTTCAAAACACAGCACTTAGGCAGTTATGGCTCTAACACATGAGGTTGAAGAACACACATTCGGTCCACAATACTACCTGACACAAAGCACTTTTAGGTGGGACTGAGGAAAAGGAAGCATGTTGATTTTCTGGTCCTTCAGTGTCTCTCTGGGCTTTCTTCTCCAGGCTCAGAGTAAATAGCCAATAAATGAGAACTGCTCTGCAGTGAACTTGGTGGATGGACCATGTTAAACAAAGCTGAATCCTGGTCACAAAATCAAATAATGTTAGTTTTTTTAATGCTACAATTTATTGTTTTAAGATTTGCAGTGAATAGGTTTAGAGCTACAGTAGAAAGGGAGTTTTCAATTGGAAACAATTATTATTTTTCTGAGGAAAGTATTTGAAAGTTGTATGTTAATTCTTTTAGGTCTATCAAGGAGCACACAGTAAACAGCTAATAAAAAGTGGTGCTGAAGGTTTCTATTAAATTCACATAGTTCTTTTTACTCACTAGTTTTTGTGTCATCCTCCATTTTTGACCATCCATTTTTCTCCAACTTTTCCAAGGAATCTCTTGAAATGTGCATAACTTTCGCTAAAGACTAGTTTTTCTCTATCAATGTGTTAGCGAGATTTTTCTACTCTTATTATTCTCAGTCCATTGCTTAGTATTTCCTATAACTTTATGCCATGTTTTTCTGCCATAACACTTTGTCACCATAAACAACATTGTATTCTGCATCTGGGATGAACACTAAGGTTTTTGGTGGGCGGATTCAGAGATAAGTCAGAGTCACAACTGTATAACTCTTTATAAGGGAATATATTGGAGACTAAACGGCTAAATATAGGTGCATGCGTGCATTCTAAGTTGTGTCCATTTCTTTGCAACCCTACTGACTGTAGCCCAACAGGCTCCTCTGTCCACAGGATTGGCCAGGCAAGAATACTGGAGTATGCTAATATACCCTCTTGCAAGGGATGATCCTCACCTAGGGATCAAACCTGAATCTTCTTATATCTCCTGCATTGGCAGGGATGTTCTTTACCACTACTGTCACCTGGGAAGTACCAAGTATTGGTACAAAAGTACTATATTTGGTTCAAATACTAAAAAGTAAAAAAAAAAAAAAAAAAAAAAAGATAAAAAAAAAATNTATGCTAATATACCCTCTTGCAAGGGATGATCCTCACCTAGGGATCAAACCTGAATCTTCTTATATCTCCTGCATTGGCAGGGATGTTCTTTACCACTACTGTCACCTGGGAAGTACCAAGTATTGGTACAAAAGTACTATATTTGGTTCAAATACTAAAAAGTAAAAAAAAAAAAAAAAAAAAAAAGATAAAAATAAAATATAGAAGGGAAAAGGTTGAACTTAGAAAAGTTATATGTAAAATCATTTTTATAGAGACAATGTACAGAAAAAGTAGGAAAAGAATGACTTTCAAATTTTGTGATGTCCCCTCATTAAAAAAATTACAAGATTGTTAAACATGTTAATGTTCTGGTAATGGGTTCATCTACTGAATGCCCAACAACCCTAACTAACTGCCTGATCACTTTCAGGATGAAAAATATGCCCAGAACCTACCGTACACTATCAATGCCACCAACAGCTGCCACACCAATCCGCTCCATACTCCCCAAGAAAGAGAAAAAGCCCTAAAGATGAACGTGAGTCTTTCACCTGCGTTTTTCACCAGGTCAGATGAGACAGTATATAGCTTACCAGGCTTCATAATATTAGAGATAATGGTAACTGTACATGCAGAAAAAGGTGGAGGAACTGTAAACAATTGAAGAGAAATTATAGTATGCCCTTGATGAAGCATGAGTGAAATCAAGGGATGACTAAAGATCTGTAGTAGCAAGATAAATAACAGGTCTAAATTGTCCATGCAGACAACTTTAGTTCAACAAATGGATTAGACACAGCATTGCAGCCATTATACTGTATGAAAACAGGAAATGAATGGGAACTTTCATGTGTAAAATATAAGATTGCAAAGTTCATGAATACGTAAGAAACACACCCAGTTTTGAGTACTCCCTGTTACTAGTGACTCCTACTTTGGAATCCTATACTGCACCACCCGAGCCACGGCATCTGCCTTCAAGGCTCTCCTGATTCTGCTTCTACTTCTCTGACACCTCCTTCATTCGTCATTCTCAATGACTCTTCTGTCACCTTTTATTTTTAATTTGTAAGTCTCCTCCACAATGGCCTATAAAACATTGCTTTGTTTCTCATGGCCACAACAATTGCCTCTGTTCTGAGGACAACACAGTTTACGTATCAAGCCTTAATCATTTATGGCAGCTCCAAATTTTCACCGTTATAATCTCTCCTTTCTGATTTCCTGCATTATCCTTCATCCTAACATTATTTAAAATATTTTCACATTCATTCCCCCCTTGAAATACTATTTTCTGTCTTTACATCTTTCTTAACGATACCAGCATTCTTTTCCTCTGNAATCATTTATGGCAGCTCCAAATTTTCACCGTTATAATCTCTCCTTTCTGATTTCCTGCATTATCCTTCATCCTAACATTATTTAAAATATTTTCACATTCATTCCCCCCTTGAAATACTATTTTCTGTCTTTACATCTTTCTTAACGATACCAGCATTCTTTTCCTCTGTTAAACTCATTAATAGTGAGGATGATCAAGTAAAGGAAAAAGGTCAAAGAGGAAGAAGAAGGAGATTGTTCAGTAAACTTAAATTTATAGTATATTGAGAGTTACTACGTGGCCATACATTTTACTAACCACTTTATGTGCATTACTATATTTAATCCTACTCAGTTCTCTGTTCTTTACCAGTAAAACAGTTCATGGCTGTAAAGAAATCAAGCATATTAACTAGAGATCTTCAGCCCCCGGGATTTTCAGGCTCAATTCTGCTAGTAGTAGTGAACTAAGGGGGGGAAACCCTCCATTGTGAATCCCACTGATGCTGTTACTAAAGACAATGCTGTGCCATTTTCTGCCCGGACACATGTCAACAAAACAGACTCTTCTGATATCAGCAGGAGGCTGGTGTGGGATCAGGTGAGGAGAGAAGCCTGTTTAGGAATGTTATGTCTTCTTCCTTGTCTCTTTGTTGTAATATCATAAAAAAAAAATTACCGATCAAAAATTAGTATGAAGGACTCATCTGATTCATTAATATGAATGAATCAGTGGATGACAATGATGTGGGCACAGGTGGAATCCCTTTTTCCTGGGTAAGGCACTGCAGGCACGTACTGACTTGCCATAAATACTTAGATTCTCTCACGCAAATATACAAACACAAAAGAACTCACTGTGTGGTGGTAGAATTCAGAGGAAAAAATAATTTTCTTCATGTTATAAATTAGAATGCATCAGAAGAATTAGTTCCTAAAATAACCTAGATTTTTATAATTCAGCAAAGTGTGAACTAATAGCTTACATGTTATACTTTTGCAATATTTACTACCTTCAAAAATCTCTGCATATGCATAGGAATAACCAAGAGTTTTTTAGGTCAGCTGTTCTGAGCAAAGATCACATGTTACCAAAACCACTGAATTATGATTATTTTAATGAGACTGTTTCTTCTGGTTGCTTAGAATGAAGAACTTAGCAAGTGGATACTCATGTTACTATACTCCTGGCATAGACCTCTGTATCAACTAGTCAGGGACCTGCGGAATATGAAAGAAGTCTCAGATAATATCCTATCAAATGCCAGAGAGAGTGTGAAAAATCTACTAGAACTTCAAGCATTCATAGAGAGGAAATTCAGCCAGGTGAGCATCCTGCAGAGAGCTTTCTTGCTTTGCTCATCAATGAAAGAGGTGACCTCTGTAATGTGTATGGTGTTTTGAAATATCTCATTCTGTAAGAAAAAATTCATGACTTCTATATTCTAGACTGCAACTACATAAAGCAGGAGCCTAGGCATTCATAGTGATAGATTCTACTGTAAAGGAATCAGAATTTCACTGCAATTTTTGACATGGGCAGCCTTCCCTGCCTTGCACACATTCCCACCAAAAGCTTGGCTCTTCCTGGGCACAGGTGGTTGAAATATTTTCAAGAGTAAGAAAACTAGAGAACAGAATTTCCAAGGTCAGCATTTTCTTCAAAGTAACCCAGGACATATACTATTGAAGTTCCAATTGTCTTCTTTCTCTGTTCTCCTCAAATCAAAGGATGAGAGTGGGAAGGGAGAAAAGAGAAAGCTAAAACTAACCTTGAGTATGTTTCTACATTTTAGATTCCTAATAGTTTTCTCATAGGCTGGCTCCAAAATCCCTACCTAGAGAGTTTTATCTTAGTATGTCTTCTCCAAATCTTAATTTGATAATTAGAAGCAAAAAAGATAAGCAAATACTAATAAAACACATAACAAGTCATTATCATTTGGGTATTTAGGTTATTTATCCAGTAAGGCGGACGATGCAAGAGGCTCGCATATCCTGGTCAATCGCGTCCTGGGCATCCAGAGATGAATATGTGCGACATTCTGCATTTTATAAGCTGTTCAAGTGCCTGTATAGGGATTCACGTAAAGTTGACACATACACCAAGATCCTGGCGTGCCGAGTCACCAAAACGTGCTAAATCTACAGCCATCCCATCCAGCTCTGAGGTGGTCATGATGATGTATCCCACAGCAAGCTTCTTTGAAATTTATGGCTTTTTAATGCATGCTCTGTGAAATGGGTCTCCTTTTAAAAAAATAAACACAGACTCTGTAGAGATGTCAAAATCTAAGAGGGTAATTTCTTATCCTCATTTAATATAAACTCAAAAGAAAATTGACCCCTATAATTGAGAGAATGAAGCTCCTATTAAAATTAGACACAAATAGCAGAACCTGACATTACAAAGAAGACCATTAAGAGATCACTTAAGTATCACAGACAATTATTCTGGTCAAGTGATTAGAATCAAAGATTTAGACAGTTGTTCATGGTTCTGGTCATGCCACCAAGAAGACTGAATTCTCAAGATTCTTTATGAAAGCCAGCCACGAACTGTCAGCCAACTATCACAGTGTTACACCAGACAAGATACGTGCTTTGCAGCTTTGTATAAATAGCATGAGGTTTACTGAACTGTCTAAGGATTGTTAGGATGCTGTCTTGGTCCTTCTGGGTTGCTATAACAAATCACCACAGGCTTAAAAACAATGGAAATGGATTTCCACGGCGTCTTCATGCAGGGTCCTTTTTGGTCACACACTTCTTTCTGTATTCTCACACAGGGGAGGGCTCGGGAGCTCTGTGTGTCTCTTATACATAAAAGCACTCATCTCATTGAAGAGGCTCCACACTTATAACTCCATCTCCTCACAAAAGCACCACCTAGGGTTACCATAAGCATGGGAATCAGGATTTCATCATATAAAATTTCTGGGGGACACAAAGGTTGAGACCATAGCAGATATAAATGTGAACTGGCTCATCCTCCTCCAGTGGCTGTCTTCACCCACACTCCATTGCATCCTCATTTCTTGCATCACCTTGCAGCCATTCCACACATTCCATCACTCTGGTTTCCCAAGTCCAGGTCAGTCAAGTGACAGCTCCATCTCATAGTCAGCCTATTCAATGTTTCCCTCTCCCCTGCTGAGGCCCAGGGGACCTACCAGGAAGTGGAGATGTGTCCACTTCTGCAAGGTTCCTTCTCTCTCCCTCTTTGGATCTTCATTCCTTGGGCCATGTTGGGACAGGGTAGATGGTAACGAGATGGGAAAGTTCTGACATCACTGACTTACATGATACTGTTGTAGCCTTCTCTTGGTCCAGATAGACTGATCTGAAATTCCCCCTGACTGACAAGTGTTTCCCTGGAGGGGTATCCTTGTGATTTTCCAGGACTTTCACAAGTTGGGGATCCTCAATGTCAGAGTTTCCTTTTTAATCAGGGGAAATGTTCTGGAACCCACAGCTCCCCACCTGCAGTATTCACCACAGCCTCTCTGTTTCCCTCACTCTGCAAGCACCATCTGGAGAATATTAAGCAGCCCACAGTCAGCTGCCTACTAGTTGACCCACAGGATATCCACGTATGATAAACACTTCAAATAACTGAATGGCAGAAATACTGGTGTGCATCTGTCCACTGCTGTGGATTCTGGACAATTGTCCAACTGGTCACATAGACACTGAGTAGATCAGAAACCTGGTTCAAAACCACATGTATCTGAGAAGTGAGATACCATTCTCTCTTCCTTTTAGAGTAACTATCCTTGTCAGTAATGATTTGGTTTAAAAACATGCCCTAGTAGGTCCCTGAATTATAAAATTCTCCAAGTAGACTGAGTCTCTACTGAGACTGGAGCAATGTGACTGGATTAGTGTTGCTCAGCTTGTTCAACAGCCTCCAAACAACCTGGGATGAGGGCCAACTTCTTGACTGGTTCTCCTAAGAAATCAGTGATGTTGCTGGGCTTGTTTTGCAGCATCTTTAGGGCTTCAGCAGTAATTCCTGGTAAACAGAACATGGGACTTCAGAAGGTAGAAGGAAAAGGGGGATGAATAAGAGAGAAATAAGTGAAAGACAAAAGGAAGGAAAAGCAGCAAAGGGAAAGTGAGTCTAGGGCTTGGGTAGTGAAGGATGAAAAGATGTTAGAATACTTTATTTTTAAGTACCCAAATATATATGCTTTTAAAAATATCCTAAGAGCAAATATTTCATATTCTCTTTTATTTCTATTTTCTCTTTTCTTTGAAATTGTCCTTTATATTAGGAGTATTCTTTTGTTGTTACTAAAGGCCATAGTTCCAGAGATGAACAAAGACTGGCAACTCTTCAGGGCAGAATCCAGCCAAATTATCTTCTTTTAGGCAAAGTCACCTTTCACCCACCTACAGGAAGACTGTCCAGCAAATCCAACCTCTTCTCTCATAGCCACGGTTATTCTGGCCTGAGTCTTGCCCCTGCCTCTACCTGGGATGACCCAAACCTTTCAGAACATGACAGAATACTCTGCCCCAAAGCAGTCTATCAATCCCTCCTTTGGCTCCTTCATGCCTGTCAAGTGTCAACTTTCTTGTATTTTCACTTTCTTTTCAAAAAGATAAAAGAAAAAACCCTGTAAGCACTTTCTAAGTCATTTACTGCCCAAAACATCTGATTCTATTGTGTCACTTGCTTAACTTTCTTTCCTTCAATGTCTAGATATTTCCAGCAGAGAGGATGGTGTTTATTAGAATGAAAATTTGGCAATAAGGGGCACAATGCAATTGGAGGAAACATATACTCTCCAATAGACCACACAAAATTTCAGGTATTTGTCTCTTATAAAATTTATTTCAAGCATCAAGCTTGACTTTACATCAAGCACAGAGGTGGTGACATTGAGAGTGCTCTCCTTGCTTGGCTGTGACATATAAAGCGAATACGGTAGATTTCAGACAATATTGAACAGAGGCATAGATATTCTATAGAGTCAATCAGGAATAGTCAAAGAGGGTATATTTGGACAGGATTTAACAATCACTCCATTAATCATCCAGAAAGCATTGATTTTCCCCTCCTTTACAGATTTCCATGTAAGATTATATTTGAAGAAATGGCCCTGCTATATCAAGAATAGTAGCAGTGGTTACCCAATGGAAACAAACAAATGAAGAACCTTTGAAGTTCACTGATCTTATAGATTAGTAAATCACATGTCATGGATACAATGAAGATTTAAACTGAGGTTTTAAAAGTCTCTATTTTCCAGAAGCAGGGCTGCAATTTGTGGAGAAGAAGAGGGTGATATAAACACACAAACTGCTATATTACATGGTAGAGTGAAAAATAAGATGTGATGCCACCACGGGGCTACAGTGGATTGAAGTACAGCTAGGAGCCATCTGTGTCATAGGAGTGACACTGATGGGATGGCTTTATGATGGAGTTTTGAATGGTTGATGGGATATTGATGTGGAAAAATAGGAAAACAGTGTATCTGTCAATTCATTTAGGATCATCTTATGAAGTAAGGATCTGCAACATCCTAGATCAAGGCAACTGAGATATTAATACATATAACATTATAAGGTATCAGTGAATAGTCAAGTCTGACAAAAACCCAGAAATTTTCATTTTTTACCATTCATGTTGTATCTCTCATGATTATGCTTCATGATATACTGTATATATTATTGTAGGGTCAGAATGGAGAAATACTAGTATGGATTTTTATGCATTATGGAGAACCATATACTCCAATTTGGAGAGTTTGTCTTTATTCTACAAAGGAACAAGAAACCAAGAACATTTAGTCCAAGAGAGCAGAATGTCCAGAATTATAAAAGGAGAAACTTTAATGTGGATTGAGGAGTTGTGGCTGTTGGGGCTGGTAGAGAAAGAGAAAGAGACAAGAAAGAGCTGGGAATATTATGACACTAAAAATCAAAGAGAGCTCTGCCAAGTGAAAAAGATGCAAAGGATGTGAGAGATACAGGAAATGAAATAGACGTTGACCACATGCAAGGAATGAGGCAGACATAAGAGTCAAAAATGGCATCCAACAATATGGGACTAGTTGAGTCAATAAGTGACTGAAAAGTCAGACTGAAGGGAGGAAATAAATTAAGATTTTTACCCCAAAGCACCTGAGCTCTATTTTCCTGTATTTCATCAACTTAGTACCAGAAATCACCAAAAAATGTTAAGGTTCTGCAGCAAATTATAGAAATAAATATTCTATGAGGCCCCTGCTAGACCCTATGGAATACCAGATCCAAAGCATGACTACCCAGTGATAACAAGCAATAAGTCTCTAGTCACTTTTGACACTTAAATAAGACATACATTGTAAACATAGAGGATGAATGGAAGTCAAATGGAAACAACCCATACCTTTACAGAGCCAGCCTAAACAAAACCTAAAACCCAAGCAAACTAGAGGTAATGATCTCCATAATCATATGTCCACTTTCTCCAAGAGTGTCTCATTCCTTTTGTCTGAATCCTCCCTTGTTTACTAACCCTTCATTGCCTTACTCTCAGCAGATGGTCAGCTAATCACCAATCAAATAAATAATTAAACACTGTTCACACCTGAGATATATTTGTATTGATGGACTCTTCAAACTGAAAAGCTTTCTAATAGCCTGAACGTAAAACTCTCAAACTGGAAGGACTCCTTCCCAGCCTCTTTCCAAAATGCCCAGTGGGCAGCAATTGCGAGTCTAGCTACTTAGACGTCTTCTGTTATAATTATAACCTGTTTGGATAGTGAAGACAGGAGATGGATCAAGCACTGAAAGATGTTGAGAAAGAAATGCATGGACATGTGGAAAAGATACCATAAGCCTTAAACACCAATCTATGCCTGCACACCCCATACCATGTGTGATGGAGCCACATGGGCCTAATCAGGGATGGATTTTTCAAGAAAGTTCTATATGATTTGGCACTGAGTAGTGTGATTCAGACTAGAGATCTCTTCAAGAGAATTGGAGATATCAAGGGAACATTTCATGCAAAGATGGGCTCGATAAAGGATAGAAATGGTATGGACCTAACAGAAGCAGAAGATATTGAGAAGAGGTGGCAAGAATACACAGAGGAACTGTACAGAAAAGATCTTCACAACCCAGATAATCATGAGGATGTGATCACTAATCTAGAGCCAGACATCTTGGAATGTGAAGTCAAGTGGGCCTTAGAAAGCATCACTAAGAACAAAGCTAGTGGAGGTGATGGAATTCCAGTTGAGCTGTTTCAAATCCTGGAAGATGATGCTGTGAAAGTGCTGCACTCAATATGCCAGCAAATTTGGAAAACTCAGCAGTGGCCACAGGACTGGAAAAGGTCAGTTTTCATTCCAATTCCAAAGAAAGGCAATGC
>SJYX01007385.1:0-55242 GCA_006410675.1 Oreotragus oreotragus
GTTTGATCCCTGGGTCAGGAAGATCCCCTGGAGGAGAGCATGGCAACCCATTCCAGTATTCTTGCCTGGAGACTCCCATGGTCAGAGGGGCCTGGCGGGCTACAGTCTGTGTGATCACAAGAGCCAGACGACTGAAGCCACTTAGCAAGGATGCAGGCCACGGTGGAGACAGGAAGATAGAAATCATCGTCACACACTGAGCACCTTCAGGAGCTCTTCTGTGTCTTTTTCACAGACGAGGCGACCAGAGTGTAGTTCGCTCAGGGCTCCCAGCTGGGAAGTGGTAGAGGCAGGATTTGAAGCCAAGTTTGTTCCTCTGTTAACCTTGCCCATGCCCATGCCCAGCTTTGCTGGCATCCCATTCTGCTGGGAAAGACTGACTGGTGGGCACATGTTTAATCAAAAACAATACCTTTCAGCTTCTGGATTATTCTTTCAAGTGGCAGCTCTGTGCTACTAGCTACTTTTATGTTGAATCAGGTCAAATTAACAAATGTTTTTGGGCTGTTTACCCTGTGGATGGTGTAAGGTTAGCTGCTGTAGGAAATGTTGAAGTGTAAATCAAGACTCATATCCAGACAAATTGAAATCCAGTCTTGCAAAGCAATATGTAAGTTGACTGCTTAACCTTAAAAATAGATACTCCACCAGATAATATATACTAAACTGACTTTCCAGGGTGGGACTGTGTATATTAGAAAACATATACAATTGGACAGATCTGCTCCATTCTGAAGTCCTCACACCACACACCAATGTAAACTCCTGGTCTACAAGCTTATTAAAAACTTTAATTCAAGTCATGGAAAAACTAGCAAAGATTAAAGCATTCATTTTTATTGTGGAGGAATAGCCTTATTAGAATTGATGCTACAGAAAAATAAAGTAGGAACGACAGATAACAATGGAGAATTTGAAAAAGTGTTTAAGTAAGAATACACTAAATTATATGTCATATACACATTACTATATATGAAATAGATAATTAATAAGGACCTACCATGTAGCACAGGGGACTCTTCTCCATTCTCTGTAATGGCCCATGTGAGAAAAGAATCTAAAAAATGGGTGGCGAGTTTCCTGGTGGTGCAGTGGTTAAGAATCCACTCACAATGCAGGGGACGTGGGTTTGATCTCTGGTCCAGGAAGCACTCACAGGCTCTCACATGTGGCAACCGAGCCTGTGAGCCACAGCTACTGAAGCCCGTGTGCCCTAGGGCCTGTGCTCGTCAACAAGAGATGCCTGAGCATTGCAATGAAGAGTAGCTCCTCTTTGCCACAACCAGAGAAAGCCTGTGCACAGCAGTGAAGACCCAAGAACCAGAGAAAGCCTGTGCACAGCAGTGAAGACCCAAGAACCAGAGAAAGCCTGTGCACAGCAGTGAAGACCCAAGAACCAGAGAAAGCCTGTGCACAGCAGTGAAGACCCAAGAACCAGAGAAAGCCTGTGCACAGCAGTGAAGACCCAAGAACCAGAGAAAGCCTGTGCACAGCAGTGAAGACCCAAGAACCAGAGAAAGCCTGTGCACAGCAGTGAAGACCCAAGAACCAGAGAAAGCCTGTGCACAGCAGTGAAGACCCAAGAACCAGAGAAAGCCTGTGCACAGCAGTGAAGACCCAAGAACCAGAGAAAGCCTGTGCACAGCAGTGAAGACCCAAGAACCAGAGAAAGCCTGTGCACAGCAGTGAAGACCCAAGAACCAGAGAAAGCCTGTGCACAGCAGTGAAGACCCAAGAACCAGAGAAAGCCTGTGCACAGCAGTGAAGACCCAAGAACCAGAGAAAGCCTGTGCACAGCAGTGAAGACCCAAGAACCAGAGAAAGCCTGTGCACAGCAGTGAAGACCCAAGAACCAGAGAAAGCCTGTGCACAGCAGTGAAGACCCAAGAACCAGAGAAAGCCTGTGCACAGCAGTGAAGACCCAAGAACCAGAGAAAGCCTGTGCACAGCAGTGAAGACCCAAGAACCAGAGAAAGCCTGTGCACAGCAGTGAAGACCCAAGAACCAGAGAAAGCCTGTGCACAGCAGTGAAGACCCAAGAACCAGAGAAAGCCTGTGCACAGCAGTGAAGACCCAAGAACCAGAGAAAGCCTGTGCACAGCAGTGAAGACCCAAGAACCAGAGAAAGCCTGTGCACAGCAGTGAAGACCCAAGAACCAGAGACAGTCTGTGCACAGCAGTGAAGACACAGTACAGTCAAAGACTAATTTAAAAAATAAAAGAGAGTAGATACATGTATATGCATAACTGATTCACTTTGCTATCCAGCAGAAGCTAACATTGTAAATCAGCTTTACTCTAATACATTTTTAAAAACAAGATTATATGAGTCAATATGATAAATTATACAAAAATTTATAAAAGACATTCAAAGTTTTACAATGAACAAGCATTACTTTTAAAATAAAAACTGGCTTCAGCAACTTAAACCCAGGTTTAAAAAGCTTATTAAATACATAAGAAAGCAATACCTCACCTTCAAATACTGGCAACAAATGTAAACAGATAATTTGCCTTATGATATTAGTGAACTCTATGGCTGGAGCTAAGATAAAGTCAAGAAAGGAAAAAAAAAGTAAGAAAATAGTGAAAATGTTCAACATGTTCATATCTTTTAACTTAGTTTCCTCTTTCTGAGAATTTATTCTAAGGAAAATGTTCTATGGATGGAGAATCTAAATGTGCAAGGTGCTTCACCATAATGCAGAAGTGGTTAACCAAACCATAGTAGATCTATGCAACGGGATATTATTTAGTCATTAAAATAATCAATGTGAAGACTTTGAGGCCACAGGCTAATAAAGTAATGATAAATGAAAGCAGCAGAAATTTACCTACACAATTATTCCACTTCTGGGAAAGTAAGTTGTTATGATTAAGGCTTAGAAGTAAATAGGGAAAAATCAGTAGTGTTGTACTTGGATAAAGATAATCAGGATTTTTTTATTTAAAAATTTAGCTTCTGCTCACGAATGATTTTTTTAACTTTTTATTTTGTATAGGAATATACAATATCACAATATTGTGATAGTTTCAGGTGGACAGCAAAGGGACTCAGCCATACGTGTACATGTATCTATTCTCCCCCAAACTTCCCTCCCATCCAGACTGCCACGTAACATCGAGTAGAATTCGCTGTGTTATATAGTAAGACCTTGTTGGTTATCCATTTTAGATACAGCAGAGTGTACATGGTCAAAATTAATTTTAAAGAAAAAAAAGAAAATTGTGGTGTTGGGTTCTTTGGNTAACATCGAGTAGAATTCGCTGTGTTATATAGTAAGACCTTGTTGGTTATCCATTTTAGATACAGCAGAGTGTACATGGTAAAAATTAATTTTAAAGAAAAAAAAGAAAATTGTGGTGTTGGGTTCTTTGGGCATCTCAGTGGGTTATTTGTCTACACCAGCATTAGACAGTCGGCTAGATGGGACAGTGGAGCCACCACCTCTGTAGCGGGCGCAGACCCCACCCAGAGCTGGTGCCTTCCATTCAGATTGTCACTCCTTCGTCAGCCTGTAGCCTAGGCCCTCTTCCTGACTCTCATGCAGGGCATCTCCCTAGCACAGTCCTCTGTCCTGCCGCAGCTCCAAAAGCTTCCAGATATACTGCACTCCCTTGTTCAGCTCCTGCTCCCTCGTTCCCACAACCCTTAAGAGAAGTAGTTCCAAATGAATGAACAGAACAGAACTGGACTTTGTTATGTAGAGGGTAATTACCCGAGAAACAGGATGCTATATTAAATTTGTACGATTCATCTTTTACATGACCAAACTGCTTCCTAGAAAGGGCTTCCCTCGTGGTTCAGACAGTTAAGAATCCGCCTGCAATGCGGGAGACCTGGGTTCTATCCCTGGGTTGGGAGGATCCCCTGGAGAAGGGAATGGCTATTCCAGTATTCTTGCCTGGAGAATCCCATGGACAGAGGAGTCTGGTGGGCTGTAGTCCATGGCGTTGCAAAGAGCTGGACACAACTGAGCGACTAACACACACAGAAGGATTAATCCAGGTTAATGTGAAAATTTAAAGGCCTTTGAATAAAGCTTGAGAGAGGACCACAGGGGCATGGACAATTGACAAATTAATCCAAGAGTGAGGAATATGACTTGTTAGATCTGGAATTCTCTGGAAAACGGTGCTAAACACACTCAGGTATCTTGAAAGTGTCTGAAGAAGCAAAAGGGCACAGAAGGTGGCAGTCATCAAAAACAGGGCATGATCCAGGAAAGGATTTTATTTATAGAAGTGTGAGGCTGGGAGGACAGAGAGCAGACAGGGCCAGCCCCGCTTGTGTTTCGGCTGAGGAAATTCAGGGTGGCCAGAGGTCCAGCCAGGATCAAGTCTGATCTTCTGTTGCTCAGCCCAGTACTCTTTGTCCTTCTGGAATGCATTCTAGAGGGGATTTTTTTGGTCCTGTATTCATCTCTATTTTGCAAAGTTAAAATGTTCCCATGATTTAGAAACAAAAACATTATGAAAAGATGAACATTGAAAAGATTCCTTCCCACTACTTTTGTTAATTTCTTATGCATCCTTCTAGTGTCTCTTTGTGGAAATACAAGCAAATCTAAAAATATTAAGATTCTTATTTCTTACTCTTTCTAACATAATATATCAAGGAGATCTTTGCATATCAATGCATATAAAGCTTCCTTGTTTAAGATACTTCACTGTAAGAATGAAAGATAGTGTATTTAACTAGTTCCTTTTTATGGACCCTTGGGTTATTTCCAATCTTTTGCTTTTGCAATCTGGGCTGCCATAAATATCCCTGTACACATGTCATCTTGTAGGAATGTAGGTGTATCTGTAGAATAAATTCCCAGAAGTGGATTTATAAGGTCAAAGGATAACTGCAAGTAGAGTTTTGATAAATTGTCAGACTGCCTTCCATAGGAACTGTACCTGTTTTGCATACCATTTAGCAGAGTAGAAACATGCTTTCTTTCCCCACAGAGTTGATCTTTGCTAGTGATCTGTCTTCCCAAGTTATACTCTGCTTGAACTAATATGGGATTTTATTTCATCTTTTGAGTAAATACCATTGATATCATCCCGAGGCATGTTGGATAACGTGGGGGAGCCAGCTTAGATTTAAAAACTTGGCACAGCTAATACATAATACATAGTCCCACAAGTGTCAGTGTTTCTTGCTACAAATTAGCTCTTTCCTGACCTTCTCTTTGAAAGGCCCTTGCTTGGAATAACCTTGGGTATTGGTAATCAGGTAGGCAATTCTAAGTTTATTCTCAAAGTGATCCCGTGGGATGTGAGGAGTAATTATAATTTCCACTTGACAGATGAAGAAACTAAAGCACAAAAGAGTGAGACAGCACTCTCTGATTGCCTGCTCCTCTCTTAGGGTAGGGGGCTCAGATGTAAGATTGGGGGTTTCAGTTTGAGATGGGGGCATTTGAGCTGGGGCTGCCTCCTGCTGAGGAGATGCAGGTCATGCAGAGGGAGCAGAGAGTAGCACTGAAGGATAGCTCTAGGCTCCAGGCTTAAAAGAGTAGAAAGACTCCTTAATTCAAGTGCTATGTGTCAGCCTGGTTTGCTTGCATCAATGTTGCTATGGACCAGGCACTGGGCCTTCTCTACCTTCATAGGTGGTACTTCTAGGATCTGCAGGGCTCAGGACAAGAGAACAAAAAGAAGATGCCAGCCTCCAGCTGTCCCTTTCCAGTCCTAGCCATGGCCCCATCCCTGTTTCTCAAGGAGCCCCGTACACTGGCCTCAGCCACCTCCTCAAGCCTAGAATTTCACACACAGGCAGGCAGTAAGATCCACCATATAGACCCAAGGAAAAGGCCTGTCCAGACCCTGGAAGCAGGCTTAGGGCTGCGTGGGTATGGAATCCAAACATCTCAGGTACTTGGAAGATGGCCTAGAGGGAAGTTAAGACTCCAGATGAGCACACCCCTTTGGGCCCATAGGCTTCCCACCAGAGCAGGACCCTCTAAAATACAGGGCCTAGGGATAGTACTATGGGAAAGAGTTCCATCAAATTATCAATCTGCAGGCATCAGTGAGAGATAGAAAATTCAGCACAAAACACCTCCAAGAAAATCATGCCATGGTGAGTTTTCTTTGACCTTCGGTCCTTCCCTCCTTGAGAGTTTATCCAAATTATTTTGTCCTTTCAGCTATCCTAAAATGTTCCTACTATTATTTCCATTTCGGGTGATTCCAGCCAGCAAGTCAATGCCTAACTGGCACCAGTGTCAATATTATCAGATTTTTACTGCATTTCCTCAAGTCTTCATAAGCTCAGTTTCACGTTCTCAGAAAGTTATTGACTCCTGGACAAGCCAGACGGGAGTCAGTGAAACATGTTCATAGTAAGAAGAGTTTGAAGAGGCAGAAGGGAGGCAGAGGTCGGAGAAGCTCAGGAAGCAGGAAAACACAAGTGCAACACAGGTTATAGAATGGGGCGGTGGGGATGGGCAGGGAGGGAGCTGTCCCGAGCTGGAGCATCTCGTCACAGCACCGTACACGGCACTGACTGTAGGTGGAAACCAGTCTTTTTCAGACCGTAGTTTCAGTCTCTGTCCTCTACTCAGAAGGTAGAGGTGTCTGTAGACGCGGGCAAAAGTCCTTTCCAGCCGGGTTGTCAAGCCACCGTGTTCCGCCCAGATTCAGAGGCTTTTGCTTCAAGCAATACATGGTTGGGTTTATTGAAGCATAACTTTAACTCAAGGATCCCTTTGCGATATCAGTTCAGTTCAGTCGCTCAGTCGTGTCTGACTCTTTGCGACCCCATGAACCACAGCACGCCAGGCCTCCCTTTCCATCACCAACTCCCGGAGTCCTCTGCAATATGGGTAATGCAAAAACTCTGTCGGCTGAGTGGCTCCATAAAAATATAACTCAGCACAAAACACCTCCAAGAAAATCATGCCATGGTGAGTTTTCTTTGACCTTCGGTCCTTCCCTCCTTGAGAGTTTATCCAAATTATTTTGTCCTTTCAGCTATCCTAAAATGTTCCTACTATTATTTCCATTTCGGGTGATTCCAGCCAGCAAGTCAATGCCTAACTGGCACCAGTGTCAATATTATCAGATTTTTACTGCATTTCCTCAAGTCTTCATAAGCTCAGTTTCACGTTCTCAGAAAGTTATTGACTCCTGGAGTTAGAAGGAATTTAAATCTTGGTGCTTAAATGTTCTCAGTAACCAAGGTCTCACAATCTTGTATGGTAGTGAAGTCCACATTTGAGTCACTGACTTCCAAAGGGTCTTCTTTAGGTTTGGCTGAAATCTAAATTCTCCAGTTTCCCAATCACTAGTTTGAATCTGACCCCTTGGGGTCTGAAAATCTTCAGTTCTTTTACCAGTTCACCATTATGCCCCAGTTTACCACTGTAATCTATCTGAATCACCTCTGTTGATTAGACACCTTTAGTATCTTCAACTATTTTCCATATGATACAGTTTTAGGGACTATTCCCTAAATCTACATGCTAGATTTGCAATGCTTCAGAGGCTCCCCAAGTGAAGATGCTGTGGAGGCTGTTGGATGGGTAATCTGATATTCAAGAGAAAGAACTAAGCTAATGGATATAGACTTGAGAATCATTAGCTTGTGTAGGGCGTGATTGAAACCTTGAGCATAGGTTAGGTCACCCTGGGGGGCCGTGAGGTAAGGAAAGAATGGACTGTTCAAGGTTGGGTGCAGAAGGAGGGAAGGACACACAAAGAACATGGAGAAGGAGCGGCTGGAGAGGCAGGAGAATGACCAGGGAGAGTGTTAGAAACCCAGGGAGGAGAACATTTAAAGTAGGGGTAGCAGTGACGCCTAATGTAGCAGAGGCCCAGTCTTTTGGCAGTTGAGGGAGATGTCAGTTTCTTAGGAGAAGGGAGAGCTAGAAAACAGAGAATTGAGAATGGGAGGCAAGGAAGCAGAGTCAAGTGAGAAGAGATGAATTTTTGAGATGCTAGGCTGGGAGGGAAAGTGGAGCCCTAAGGAAGGGGAACCCTAGGGAGATCTATGTATCTTTAGAGTGGGAGAGACCTGAGCTTGTTTCAGGTCTATGGGAAAGGGCTGAGACAGAGGGAGAGATGGAAGAGAAGTCGGGGTGGGGAGGGAGAAGATGGCTGATGGAACGATGGTCCTGAGGAAGCCTGTGGGGGAGAATGAAGGACATGAGGAGGGATCCTTTATGGATTGGAATGGGCACCTCACTCACAAAGATGGAAAAAAGACAACGTGGGTGGGTTTCAAAGCAGATGAATTGGAATGTTGGGGAAGAGGGTTAAGGACAAGATATCCAGTTTCTTCTTGACATAGAAGGTATCATCATGTACTGATGATCAAGGGGTGCAATGGTAGAGTAGGGATCTGAGAATAGTTACCAGGATGAGGAATATGTTGCCCTGCTCCTAACAAAATGATATGTCTCCTTCCTGGCCCTGAGCGGCACCGCAGCTCCTGCTGTGCCTACCCCCCACCCACAAGATTGGATAACTGTGGATCCCACCATCAGCTTGAATGGGATCCCAGTTTATTACCATCAACCTCGAGGACAAATATCTGATTAAATCCTTGATGTCCAAACTCTTCTCTTGGACGAGAAAGAACCTGGGGGGTCAGGGACTCTTCCAAGTGGTCTAAGAATATGAAATAATTTACTACTCAAGCAACACTATGAGGCAGACACTAATGTTATCTCCACAAGGAAACTGAGGCACAGAGAGGGTAAGTAGCTTGCTTAATGTCATTCAGCTGGGAAGTGGATGAACAGTGTTAGGATAAGAATATCAGGTAGCTGGTTCCAGAGTCCAGGCTCTTAAGTTCCTTTAATGAGAGAGAATGAAGATAACTTACAGAGCAAAGGAGAGAAGGAATCTAAAGAGATAAGGGTCCAAATGGTTTTGAGCTCCTGGTTATAGTCTTTGAGGTCCAGGCTTTTCCGGGTCTTGTTTTCTTGAGCTTTAATTGTTCAGCCGTGCTTCTGATACTGTGAGATACCCTGTGTCATAATAAAAGGTGAAACTGGAGAGATTCAGCTGGAAAGCCTGAGTTGTTCTTGGGAAGCTAAGGTTTCACTAGCCCGGATATCCGGGAGTCTTTGATGAGTAGGACGTGGCATGGCCACAGGGGATTGTGTAGGATTTCTGCTGCCTTGCTTGCGGGAACAGATGAGGCTGTGTGGGTTACTGAGCCAGACTGGGCATGGGAGTGCCAGTTGCCTTAGTTTTCTCTGTCCTCGACTTGTCTTCCCCGGTGCCCTATGCTTCATCCCTTTGCGATCCTCACAGATTCACCCACAGTTTGTCTGAGTTGGGACACTCTGGGTATCAGATCCTCCTGGGTTTATCTCCCTCTCCTTTCCAGCCTGGGACCAACTAGCAATTGTTTCAGCTATATTCTCATCAACAACCCCCCACTTGCTTTCCCTATGTACCTGTCAGGCCGTTTCCCAATTCTGAGGGCACCCTACTATTCATTTTCTCTGCTGGGGTTTAGCTAGAGAAAATTCACAACCAGGCTGACTCCTCAGACCACAGATGTTGTCTTAAAAATAGCTGAGAAAAGATGAGATGTGAAAGGCAAAGGAGAAAAGGAAAGATATACCCATCTGAATGCAGAGTTCCAGAGGATAGCACGGAAAGATACGAAAGCCTTCTTAAGTGAACAATGCAAAGAAATAGAGGGAATCAATAGATTGGGAAAGACTAGAGATCTCTTCAAGAAAATTAGAGATCCCAAGGGAACATTTCATGCAAAGATGGACACAATAAAGGACAGAAACAGTTTGGACCTAACAGGAGCAGAAGATATTAAGAGGTGGCAACACACACAGCAGAACTGCACAAAAAAGGTCTTCATGACCCAGATAAACATGATGGTGTGGTCACTCACCTAGAGCCAGACATCCTGGAGGGTGAAGTCAAGTGGGCCTTAGGAAGCATTGCCATGAACAAAGCTAGTGGAGGTGATGGAACTCCAGCTGAGTTATTTCAAATCCTAAAAGATGATGCTGTGAAAGTGCTGCACTCAATATGCCAGCAAATTTGGAAAACTCGGCAGGGGCCACAGGACTGGAAAAGATCAGTTTCATTCCAATTCCAAAGAAGGGCAATGCAAAGAATGTTCAAACTACCGCACAGTTGCACTCATTTCACATGCTAGTGAGGAAATCCTCAAAATCCTTCAAGCTAGGCTTCAGTGGTACATGAACCGAGAACTTCCAGACGTACAAGCTAGATTTATAGAAAAGGCAGAGGAACCAGAGATCAAATTGCCAACATCTGTTGGATCATACATTACTATATGTAAAGCAGATGGCCAGTGCAAGTTTGATGTGTAAAGCAGGACACCCAAAGTTGGCGCTCTGGGACAACCCAGAGGGATACGGCGGGGAAGGAGATGGGAGGGGAGTTCAAGATGGGAGGGACACATGTGTACCTGTGGCCAATTCATGTTGATGGATGGCAAAAACTGTCACAATATTGTAATATCCTCCAATTAAAATAAATTAACTAAAAAACAAAAATATTGACAGGAGACAAAAAAAAAAAAGAGAGAGAGAGAGGAAAACAATAACAACAAGGGAATTCCAGAAAGACATCTACTTCTGCTTCACTGACTACACTAAAACCTTTGACTGTGTGGATCACAACAAACTGTGGAAAATTCTTTAAGAGATGGGAATACCAGACCACCTTACCTGTCTCCTGAGAAACCTGTATGCAGGTCAAGAAGCAACAGTTAGAACTGGACATTGAACAACGGACTGGTTCCAAATTGGGAAACGAGTACATCAAGGCTGTATATTGTTACCTTGCTTATTTAACTTACATGCAGAGTACATCATGAGACATGCTGGGCTGGATGAAGCACAAGCTGGAATCAAGAGTGCCAGGAGAAATATCAATAACCTCAGATATGCAGATGACACCACCCTTATGGTAGAAAGTGAAGAGGCACTAAAGAGCCCCTTGATGAAAGTGAAAGAAGAGAGTGAAAAAGCTGGCTTAAAACTCAACATTCAGAAAACTAAGATCATGGCCTCTGGGTCTATTACTGCATGGCAAATAGATGGGGAAACAATGGAAACAGTGAGACTTTATTTTCTTGGGCTCCAAAATCACTGCAGATAGTGACTGCAGCCATGAAATTAAAAGATGTTTGCTCATTGGAAGAAAAGCTATGACCAACCTAGACAGTATATTAAAAAGCAGAGACACTAGTTTGCCAACAGATGTTCGTCTAGCCAAAGCTATGGTTTTTCCAGTGGTCATGTATGGATGTGAGAGTTGGACGATAAAGCAAGCTGAATGCTGAAGAATGATGCTTTTGAACTGTGGTGTTGGAGAAGACTCTTGAGAGTCCCTTGGACTGCAAGGAGATCAAACTAGTCTAAAGGAAATCAGTCCTGAATATTCATTAGAAGGACTGATGCTGAAGTTGAAGTTCCAATACTTTGGCCACCTGATAGGAAGAACTGACTTACTGGAAAAGACCCTGATGCTGGGAAAGATTGAAGGCAGAAGGAGAAGGGGACAACAGAGGATGAGATGGCTGGATGGCATCACCAGCTCGATGGTCATGAGTTTGAGTAAGCTCTGGGAGTTGGCAATGGACAGGGAAGCCTGGCGTGCTGCAGCCCGTGGGGTCACAAAGAGACGTGACTGAGCAACTGAACTGAACTGAACTTTTAGATCCCTTCATGATATGGCCTCTGGGGGTCTTGATCTTGATTTCATCTGTAGCACATTCCTGCCTCTCCTCCTTCCTGATTGTTCTTTCTGAACGCTTTCCCCAGGAAGCCCCTTCTCTCTCTCCTTGCTCCAGGAATCCTCTCCCTGGAGGGTGAAGTCTCCCTCAGCAGGTGCTCTTGGTCCTGCAGTGAGCCTTTCTCTGAATGTTTTCCATGAACCTCCTGCATTGGAATAATTCTCTGTTGACCCTGAGAGTTCTTGCTCTTTATCAGATCCGGGGGAGGGACCCTGGAATCTGCTTTTCAACAAGGTCTCCTCTTGTCCCTCTGCATCTGGGAGCTAGGAAACTCTTTTTCCTATTGCATCTGAAGTTCCTCAGAAGTTCAACCTCTCAGAATCCTCATCTTCTTTCCCTCCTTTGTTGTACTTGCTTTTCCTCAAGTCCTGTAGAGGTGCTCAGTTTTCCATTGACTTCCACTATAGATGTTCAGTATGTGATAGATGCTTTTTATAGTCTGCCACAGATATGGCAGACTAGAACCAGATATGACAGGAAAATGAGCTTGGAATTCTAAACAACCTTTGAAAAATTAAAAAAAAAAAATCTTGAGACCAGAAGCCATGAATCGTCTGGGGCTACTTGTGCCGTTATTGTTGGAATTACTGGAGCTGTTGATGTTTTGGAAATCAAATCCCATAAACAAATTGGCTGTGCCATCAGTCATAAAAAGATCTGGCTCTAGGAGATCCTGATGGATAGGAACAAACAGGGACATGGGAAGAGAATGGGGAGGCTCAGAACTGCATGAGTTGAGTAGAAATGTTTGGCGAGCTGCAAGGAACAGCTGCTCCCTGTGAGCTGGGCCCTAGGGACTTGTGGAAGGAAAGACAAGTTCTGGGCGGGCTGATGTCATCGAAACCGCTCTCTGGAGACATAGGTGCTGTTCACTGGGAAGGCAAGTAGCCCTCGGTCACATGAAGGGCTTTGCTGATCCCTGACCCTGCTGCCAGGAACTAGGGGAGAGAGTGCTCTGGGGCATGAGTCAGGGCCAGGAATGCCAGGCACAACCAGGCAAGGAGCCAAGGAAGATGACTCTGGTCTAAACCCTGGCAACTTGAGGTGGAAAATAAATCAAAGAGAAGGAATGGAGATGGTTGTGCTGGGAGTGTGCACTCACTCCCCCATCTGTTGCTCCACACGAGTCAGCTTCCCTGTGCAAGCCTGGCAGCAGCTGCCCTGCTCCTTCTTGGGGGACAGGCCAGGCAGAGGGCCTCTTCTCTTACTGTTAGACAGACTTGGGTTCAAGTTCCTTTTCGGCTACTTTACTTACTAGTTGTGTGATGCTGGCAAACCCAAGTTCTTTCTCAGACTGCTTCTTTATCAGTAAAATGAGGATAATGAAAGTACCCGCGTGTAGGGTTGCTGCAGAATGTGAATGGAGCTTATACATGTAACATGCTTAGTTTAGCGCCTGCTCATGGTTGACATTTGATAATTGTTCGTTGTTATTACTACTTTACTAACCAGGAAAGAAAGATCTTCAATGAAGTATTTGGCCCCCAATTATTAAATCTATCCTTAATCTCTTTCCCTATAGACTGGGATGGACCTGCTATTGAGAGTTTAAAGAAATTTCATCTTGTTTCCTGACTCCTTTCAGTGGAAAGAGTTTCTTCTCTGCATTTCTTTTTTACAGAAAGAAAATTGAACCGACATGTTCAGTCTTGAGTTTCACAGAGCTCTCAGTCTGCAGGGAAGAAAGAAGAAGAAAGAAGCAATTTCAGCTCTGTAGGGGAGCATTTCAAAAAGGGGATGTGAGGGGACTGGGCTCAGTTATTAATAATACACTTATTTCTCTCAATTTCCTTAAAATTTGGAGGTCTGGTTTTAGGAAGTTACTAAAACTTGAAAAACTGAAGGCACTGCATAGATATTTGACAAACAGTTATAACAATATATATACTCATCACATTTAGAAGAATTATAAAGGCAAGAGTGATACAGTAAGTAGAGCCCTGATCTTGGGGAGAGAAGAGCTGGGTGTGTGTTCTGGCCTACTTGCTGTATGACACAGGTATGTCACTCTGAGCCTCAGTTTATTCATCTATAAAATGGGGATGAGGCCATCTACTGCCCCAGGCAACGGAAAGAATACATACGATTGTACTGAAGACAACTGTAAAATGATGAACACATGGGAAATTGTTTATATGGGAATTTAAAAACCAGAATCTTCCAAGCAACAAAATGCTGAATACAGCAAAATCTAGTTCAGGTTTAACAGACTGACATTTGAGTTCTTACTGGGTAAGAACCATAGTAGGCCTATTTAATTTAATTCTCATAAATAACTTGTGAGATAATGCTGTCATCATATCTATTTTACAGATGACAAACTCAAGGCACAGAAAAGTGAGGTAACTCATCCCATATCCCCCAAACGAGCAAGTGTCAACGCCTGAACGCACACGAGTGATTTGAGCTTAGAGCACATCCTCTTTTTTAGTAGGCTCACTGCATGCACTCATGTGACAATCTCATCTAAAATGAACAACAATTCTATGAGGACTGGATTATCACTTCCATTTAGTATACAAGGAAAGTAAGGCATAGAGAGAATAAGTGACTTTGTCAAGGCCAGAAAGCTTAAAAGTTTGAGTCAGGATTTAAACCAGGTAGCTTGACCTCAGGGTCTATACTCAACCACCACTCTAATAGAATGGTTCTAAAATTATTTTTAAAATGATCATTCACTTTCAAAATCATACTATCAGGGTGTCTGAAGAAAGAGTCACTGTGGCCCAGAATACAGGGCAATGAGATAACCCACTGGGCTGTGATGATGACCACTGGTATGTCATAGGGGGCATCCTGAGCAATTTAGGCAGGGCAGAGCCAACTGTGATGGAAATCACAGTGACAGCGTGGAGGTGGCATTAGTAACTCATCAGCTCTGACCTATGTGGATCCATTACATGCTTTGGTGGTGAACATCTGTTTTATTGCACTAAACTGCACTTGTGCAAATATCAATCCCCTTCTAAATCCACAAAACGTAGAAAGAAACCAAAGAGAAACCTCCAGAGGACCCGTGGAGCCTAGACCAAATCTTCTGCCAACTGCTGTACTCTTTGGAAATAATATGTTTAAACGTCAGTAGTTCTAGTAATCTAGACTATATCTATCCTGTCTTGAAATCCTCCTTCCAGTCACTGGCCACCCAACACGGTCGGCTGGCCGCTCGAGTCCTTTCACCCGCAGGTGGCAGCGCCGGTCTTGGTCTGGTTAGGACGCTCCGGGCTGCGGAGTTCAGGACCCAGGAAACTGAAGATGAGAAAGGAGTTAGATACAGAAATAAGACCCATGAATTCTGACTTCGGATGAAACATGTCATTCGTTTAAACCCCGCCCGTCTGGCCGGACTTGAAACTCCCGGTGAGCAGGCCTTGTGGGCCCCGGAGACGTGCAGAGCGGGGCGGGCCCGGGGAGGGCAGGCGCAGCACGCTCTGCCCGGCCCACAAGGAAGCCTTTGCGGAAGTCGCGGTGGGTAAGGGAGCTGAGTAATATCCTGCGTGGATATCAGTCTCTTCACGGCTAAACTGCAGCGCCAAGGCCGGCCGTTCCCACTTCGTAAGACCGGACAGAAATGCACCCTCTGCTACCCGGACCGGGGCGGGCCAGCCGCCCTCTCACGTGCTCCCCGCCCAGGGCGCAGGCTGCGGCTCGGCGCGTCTGAGGGCTGGGCGCCCGCGGGCTCGGCCGCCAGGCCTCCCCACTTACTGCAGGCGCCCGCAGAGCGGAGGACGCGCCCCGGGCTCAGTCGTCTCCGGACAGGAGGCTTTTCCCTTTACCAAGTTATTTCTCCCTTTTCCCAGTTATTTTGTTCCCAGTTTTCCTGGCAGGGACTCATCCTCAGTCTCTGTGTCCTCTTTCCTCCTCTCAAATGAATGCTAATCACATCTAAACCAAAAGACTGGAGACTAAATGTGGCCTTCCTCCGGAAGGAAAGAACTGGATGCAACTGCCTGGTGTATAATGGTGTTGCTCCAGGCTTGTGGACAGGCTTTTGGGGGAGATCTTTCAGGGCAATAGTTTTCTTCCTAGGATTCCTCACCTTGCATCTCCTAACTCTCAACTGGCTCAAGCCTTTGAGTGTGTGAGTCAAAGTCGCTCAGTCGTGTCCGACTCTTTGCAGCCCCATGGACGATACAGTTCATGGACTTCTCCAGGCCAGAATCCTGGAGTGGGAAGCCTTTCCCTTCTCCAAGGCATCTTCCCAACTGGGATCAAACCCAGGTCTCCTGCAGTGCAGGAGGATTCCTTACCAGCTGAACTCTCAGAGAAGCCCACCTTTACTTAAGACCATATGTATGTGATGTAGAGGGAAGTCTGACTTCCCTGCAAACCTTCTCTTGGATGAAGCATGGGTGACTTTAGTAATCTGAATAGTAACTTGCTGCTGCTGCTGCTGCTGCTAAGTCGCTTCAGTCGTGTCTGACTCTGGGCGACCCCATAGACGGCAGCCCACCAGGCTCCCCCGTCCCTGGGATTCTCCAGGCAAGAACACTGGAGTGTTCCATTTCCTTCTTCAATGCATGAAAGTGAAAAGTGAAAGGGAAGTCACTCAGTCGTGTCCAACTCTCAGCGACCCCATGGACTGCAGCCTACCAGGCTCCTCCGTCCATGGGATTTTCCAGCCAAGAGTACTGGAGTGGGGTGCCATTGCCTTCTCCTGAATAGCAACTTAGAGCCTTAAAATAAAAAAGGCAAAAAACTCAAAAACTTCTTCAAAGTTGACTCCTCAGAAACTGTAGCTATTTTTATTCAGCTACAGGTTTGGGAAATTCCCATTACTCACATGGACTTCTGACAGGTAAATGCTAATCCCTGGTGTTTATAGTTATGATAATTACTGTATGTGAACACTGTAGCTGGTATCCATTGTCATCTACTGATACTTCATAGCAAAGAATCATTAACTTAGTAGGTATCATATTCCAATTAGCTTATCTCCCTCCCCAATAAAGCAGGTGTAATAATAATTCTGTTGTAAAATTACTCCTCCTTCTACTTTCTCTGTCTAAATTCATCTGCCTTCCAGTGAGCTCAGCCTTCTAGTGAAGATTTCTGTCTTTGCCTCTCCCCTCCCCACTTTCTGACTCCTTCAAAGACTCCTCTCTAGCTTGACCACCCAGGAAACTGTCTGGATTATACGTTGTGAAGTTTGATTACAGTTGATTAAACACATTGCTAAATATTGCCTTGACTTGTTCTCAGTTTTATTTCTGAAAGCATAATCTTCTGAACTAGGCTGTAAGTTTTGATAGGGCAAGAACCATATTCATTAATCCTAGACTTAATAAGAGGTATTAATAAGATTAATAGGATACTTAATAAATATTTGATTAATAAACAGGTATTGGGATGCAATTTTATTGTTGAGAAACAGGAAATATCATCCACTTAAACTTTTGATTAAAGTTTCCTGAGTCTCAGCTCTGTGACAGACCTTGTGCTGGGCTGTGTAGAGGTTATTGAATATAAGGAAGACATGCACTGTCTTAATTTGTAGGAAGATAAAGCATTCACATAGCTTACCAGAAGGTGGTGTAAATGCCTTAGAAGTATTGTAAGCAAAGGTGAGAGGGGTAAGGATAAAGCTCTTAAAGCTTGTGATTGAGGAAAAGCTCAGAGAAAGAGCATCTGAGCAGGGCCTTGAATAGGATTTCAGAAGGTGAAGATGGTGGGTAAAAACAGCAGGCCAGGGAACAGTATGAGCAAAAGTAGGGAGATGAAAAATAAATCTCAAAACTTGTATGGGGAGACCAAGAGGTTCAGTTTGATTGCAGTGATGTCATAATAGTAACAATATCTGATGTTTGTTTATGCCTGATTTTATGCTTTGTGTACTTTATCTCATCCTATCCTCCCAATAACACATGATGTAAGTGCTGCAAATACTCCTATTTTGTGGATGGTGAAGCAGAGGCTTAAAATAATTTACCCAAGGCCAAAGCACTAGGTTGGGTTCTGACTCTGGAGCTATACTATTCCCCCCCCAAGATGTGTGTGGGAGGAAGTGAAAAATAAGATTGGGGATATTATTTGGCATGTCATATTAAATTGGGCCTTAAACATCAAAACTCAGTTTGGTAAGTAATGTGGAGCTGCTGAAGATTATTGAACAGGTAAGCCATGCACTGAAAGCCAAACTTTAGGAAGGTTAATATGGTGATTGGATCTAACATAGATTGGAGAGAACAGAAATAGAAGATAAAAGATCAAGTAGGTGGTAAATGCAAGTGGGAGATGAAAATTCAAAGTCTGAGTGGAGCAGTGAGAATGAGACATAAGAAACTGTTGTGGGAAATATCTCAGACATAGGTTTCTGTAGGGCTTGTCACTTGGTGAAGTGGAGGGAAAAGGAAAGAGTGGACAGTGACTCTGAGACGTCAAGCTGAACACTGAGGAAGTGGGGGCAGCATGGGCAGACACAAGGAGGCAAGCAGGGCTAGTTGAAGGCGGTTCCCTGAGGTTGGTCACTGGAGCTGGGGATTCTATATTGGACTATATTTTGGTGGTTGTGCACAATAGACAGGAGGTCTGGAACCCTGGAAAGAGGTTAGGGCTGAGGGTGTAGGGCCAGGGAAAGAGGCTTTTGGAGAAAACAACCCTGATGACCCCTTGATGTCAGCCTTCTAGCCTCCAGAATTGTAAAAGACATTTCTGTTGATGCCTCCCAGTCTGTGGTATTCTGTTATGGCAGTCCTAGAAAACTGCTAACAGTGATAAAGAGCAGAAATATGTCTTTCAAAGCCAATCTCTAGCCAACAGCTAGGATAAAGGCTCTCTCCCTGACTTGATACAGGGCTTCAGTGAGAAGGGAGACCAAGGGGACTTTACAAAGGCAAATGGAGGAAATTTTCAAGGCAGAAGGATGATCAGTAGTGTCATGTACTGTGCAAAGTCAAAGAAAAAGAGGGCTGAATGTTTGGCAACTAAGGGATCACCGGATTTAGCAAAAGAATGAGATAAATACATACGGTGGAGTATTCTGTGAACATGAAAAAATCCAGGTTTTCTAAGAAAGCTCAAGGATTTGGGAAAGTGCATATAATATAATATTAAGCAATAAACACATAGATAAAATAAGTTTGAGAGAGAGGACACAGACTATAGATAACATCCTAATTTTGTTTAGTCTTCACTCCTTTTTTACATGAATAAAATATTAACATATATTGAAGTGCTTTCCTGTATTTTCTGCCAGGCTCTTCTGCTCTTGTTGAGCTAATCAGGGAATATGTAGCGGTGAGAATTGGAAGGAGTTCAGAAGACTAGACTGAAAAGGGCTTGGAGCTGGTTGCATGAAGGATCAGGGAAGATCAGGAAGAGGGCAGGAAGACGCAAGAGGGAAAGGGTGGCGAAAAAGGCAGATGAGTCCAGGTAGGGCAGAGAGTTTGAGAGGGAATCAGAGAAGAGAGACATGGCTTGAGTTAGTGGGACTTGGAGACCTAAGAGTCTTCAGATTTTTGAGTTGATATTTCCAGTTCTCAAACAATGTGATTCCTTGTGTACTTTTTTGAAAAAACTGAAGCAAAAGTTGAAATTCATTTTTAATGAATTTTGAATGTTGTATAGATGAATCTTCTTTTTTAAAAAAGCATTTAATGATGGAAACATTCTAAGCATTCACAAAAGCTGAGAAAATACTTTAATGAACCTGATTCGCTCAGCTTTAACAATTATTAGTACATGGCCAATCTGTTTCATATGCACCCCCACATGCTCCTCCTACTTCATTACTTTGAAGCAGTCATATCATCTATAAATATTTCAACAGGTATCTCTAAAATAAATGTCCTTTAAACATAAACATCATCACACTTAAAAACCATCAATAATTGCTTAGATTACCAAATATTCTGCATTCACAGTTTGTCAATTGTCTTATAATATTTTTTTTTTTAGTTTATTTAAATTGGGATCCATAGTTTACACACTGCAGTTGGTTACTCTAGCTCATAAATCTTTTTAAAGCTACCTCTTTACCTCCTCTGCTGTTCCTTGAATTTCTTTTCTGAAGAAATCCACAGTATGGATTTTGCTGATGATATTTCCATGGTGCAAGGTCTGGGAGAGAAGCAACAGGAAGTCGATTTCAGGTGGATAGCTGTGAAAGCAGGGAGGACCCAGATGTGTTTGGGAAGTGGAATGTTTAGCAAGTCCCGTGGAATAGTTGTGATACTTTCTCTAGCAAAACTTGGCAGCTCTGAAGAGAGCAGATGTCCAGTGACCTACAGTGAGGGTTGGTGTTGAGAACACTGGCAGGTAAAAGGGCCAAGGGGGCCAACGATGTTAGCAATGGCAGCATTGATTGGCTGGAGGCCAAGATCTCTCTGGTAGCCTTGCCTGTCCACGGTCGTCATGCCATTGACGTTGATATATAGAGTTCTTGGAAATTCTTTGTCTAGCCAAGGGGGATAGTTATTTCAGCAAAGGCCAAGTTATAAAATTACAGAGCCAGGGTTTACCTTTTTTTTTGTAGGTTGTTCCACCTTTGCAGCTCTGATTCTTTCTGAATGAGCCACCAGTGAGATGTTAATGGCCCCACAGAGATGAGTTTCCTTTCTCCTCTGCGGTTTACCCGCTGTCTGAGATTCTTGGCACTGATTACTTTCTCAAGTGGGGAGAATGGGCATTTCTGCCCAGCAGTTTTCAATCACTAGAGTTAGTCCTTTGACTTTTCAGGTGGGTTCTGGGAATAATTGACCAATGACCCAGAAAAGCCGCCCCTGTTCGCTCTTGAGGTGGAAGAGGATCTTGTACATGGGACCACTGCCTCTAGTCCTGTCTGCATGTGGCTTTGGGGAATCATTGCTCATGAAAAAGTGAAGGAGAAGTACCTTGAATCCAGGACTATGTTTCCAAAAAGATGGTGTATTTTACTTTGCTAGTACTGACATGCAAACTGGGTGGCTTAAGCAGAAATTTACTGTCTCATACTTCTGGAAGCTGAAAGACCAAGATCATGGTGTTGGCAGGATTGGTTCCTTACAAGGGCTGAAGGAAGAATGTGTCTAGGCCTCTTTCCTTGGTCTGTAATTAGCCATCTTTTCCCTATTTCTCTTCACACCGTCTTCCCTCTATGTGTGTCTGTGCCAGTAACCAAGTTTCCCCTTTATATAAGAACACATCATGCTAGATTAGGCCCCACCCTAATAATACCATCCTGACTTAACTAATTACATCTTCAATGACCCTAATTCCAAATGAGGTCACATTCTGAGGTACCAGGGGCTAGGACAACAATATGTGAATTGGAGTGGGGGGTGGACAAAGTTTACCATAACAGATGAATTGGCACACTCCATTTTTTCTCTCTCCCTACCCACCTCCCTTCTGTAGGCCCTCATGACCCTCTGCTGGGGGAATTGACATTGTTTCCAACGATTCCTTGTCTCCTGTTCCTCAGCTCCAGTCTACATTGCATATGGTTCATCAAGTTCATCTTTTCTAGAATCCCCAGTCATGATTCTTGATTACAAATCATCCATGGCCCATTGCCTGAAGAAGTGGTTCCAAACTTTCTGGTTTGGCAGAGTCAAGTGGCAAGTTTAGAGAAACACAGGCTCTTGGGCTCGACTCTCTAACATTTTGATTTATAAGGTCTAGGCTGTGTATTATCATTATCACCTTGCTTATTTAACTTATATGCAGAGTACATCATGAGAAACACTGGCTAGAGGAAGCACAAGCTGGAATCAAGATTGCTGGGAGAATTATCAATGACCTCAGATATACAGATGACACCACTGTTATGGCAGAAACTGAAGAAGAACTAAAGAGCCTCTTGATGAAAGTGAAAGAGGTGAGCGAAAAAGTTGGCTTAAAGCTTGATATTCAGAAAATTAAGATCATGGCATCCAGTCCCATCTCTTCGTGGCAAATAGATGGGGAAACAGTGGAAATAGTGGCTGACTTTATTTTGAGAGGCTCCAAAATCACTGCAGATGGTGACTGCAGCCATGAAATTAAAAGACGCTTACTCCTTGGAAGGAAGATTATGACTAACCTAGACAGCATATTAAAAAGCAGAGACATTACTTTGTCAACAAAGGTCCATCTAGTCAAGGTTATGGTTTTTCCAGTGGTCATGTATGGATGTGAAAGTTGGATTATAAAGAAAGCTGAGTGCTGAAGAATTGATGCTTTTGAACTGTGGTGTTGGAGAAGACTCTTGAGAGTCCCTTGGATTGCAAGGAGATCCAACCAGTCCATCCCAAAGGTGTTCATTGGAAGGACTGATGTTGAAGCTGAAACTCCAATACTTTGGCCACCTGATGTGAAGAGCTGATTCATTTGAAAAGACTGAAGATTGAAGGAAAAGATTGAAGAGAGGAGAAGGGGACAACAGAGGATGAGATGATTGGATGGCATCACCAACTCAATAGACATGGGTTTGGGTAGACTCCAGCAGTTGGTGATGGACAGGGAGGCCTGACGTGCTGTGATTCATGGGGTCACAAAGAGTTAGACACGACTGAGCGACTGAACTGAACTGAGCATTTTTTTTTTCAAAGATCTCCAGATAATTTTCATCATCAGAACAACTGATTTAGAGAAGAGAATAAAATTCATCACAATCTGATCAAAATTTACTCTCCAACTTCACAATCCTCTAGAATCCTCTGTCTATTTACCAGGCTCCAAAATTGCTGACAATTCTGCCCCAATATATCTTCATGTTGGACCACCTGCGGAGGTTCTCTCTCCTGACCTACTTCTCCAACTGTCTCTAGTCCTTCTCAAGTCCCTTTTCTTTGATGTCTCCCTACAACTCTGTCTTACTGTTACCACCCCTTTCTTGACCTCCTATAGATTCTTATCTGTGCTACTTGCTAGGCAGAGAGCTCTACCTTGTGAAGGTTCCTAGGCTAGGGCTGAGAAGACCTTAGAGAACACGTGTGTCTCAAAATCCTCAGAGTACAGAGGGAAAAATGAAGGCCCCAACATGATATGCTCAGGGACACACAGTAGTAGAAAACAAGAAATGGTTCAAGGTATGACTTCAAACAAGAGGACTGAATACAACCTTTAGGCTTCATATCCTTTTCCCTGCTACACACAACCAAGCAGTTATTGATTGACAGGGAACTGGAGCAAATATATTTTCTGCAGAGATTGTGGCAAAGAAGTTCTGGAGTTGAGAACCCGGGTGCAGCAGAGGGCAGGGCAGAGTGCTATACTGAGAAGAGTGCCATTAAGTGAGAATCCATATACTTAGCAGGCTCTCCAATCATCAGAAATACCTAAAATAAAAAACTAAATGATTTTTATCTGGAGAAACTGACCAGTCCAAAAAGAAATACTGACAGAATGGATTTATTAAAAAAAAAAAAAAAGCTAGTTTTCCACATGTTCCATCCATACACACTGATCAGCCTTTTGGTTTCTTATTTACACATGTGAGTAAATAGTTGTGATCATCAAAGACACAACCAACCAAAGCCTTTCTGGAGAGGAGTACAAGAAGGAAGAATAGATTACATATAAAGGACTGGGAGGTGGAATAACATAGGACGTTTCAACTGCAACTTGGAAAATAGAAGATATGGAACATTACCTTCATTATTCTGGGAAAAATAGCTTTCAACTTAAATTTTCTTACCCAGACAAACTATCTATCAAGACTGAGACTAGGCCAATTCAGGCAAACACTTATCTCCTATGCCATACTTTCTCAGGAAGATTAAGATTCTGCAAGATGTGAGTCTCAAAACACAATTAAACCAAGAAGAAGAAGCCTAGAATTTAAAATATAGATAATTCAACATAAGTGAGAAGACATTCAGGATGACAGAAAGGAAAGTTCCAGCACAACAACCAAGCAACAGGCCTGAAGAAGAAACAGCCAATCTGGAGCAGGGTATAGGGCTCCGGGAGGAAAGAAATTTAAAGGACTAATGGATCATCTGATACATTTGATTTTGTGGACTATTGTATTAAAAATCTCTCTCTCTCTCTCTCTCTCTCTCTCTCTCTCACACACACACACACACACACACACACACAGGCTCTTATGGAACATAGGAAGACTTAACCACAGAAATAAAGAAACTAAATAGATGAAAATATAAGGTAGGAGGACAAGAAGGATGTGGTCAAGAAAAGAACTGGGCTCATAGACCAATTGTGTTTGTTTTGAGAAGAGTTTTACATAGTTCTATGGAAGAATTTTGGGGATAAAATTGAGAACACAGAAAGATAAGAAAATCATTAAATTCAAGAAAAAGAGAAAGTTGTATAAGAAAGGAAATGTTATCATGCACAGTACATGACTCAGCTGTAAACAATAGTATATACTAACCATAACATAATTGATAAACATTGATTTAACCAAAAATAGAAATATACGCTATATTGTAAACATAAGGGCAAGATAAGTGTGTGTGTGTGTGTGTGTGTGTGTGTGTACATATGCCAGTTATTACATGATTGTGTCTTAGCTTTGAACCCACCCTTCTGCACTTTGCTCTGTAATGCTGGGACTAGAACCCTGCACACCATAATTTTCCCTTGCCAGCTAGCTCCATGCTAGTCTCTGTCAATACGGGAACAAGAAGAATATTGCAGAACTGGAGGAGAAACAAGCTTATATCTCCCTACTTGCTTCTTTTTCTCTCAATATTCATTTATTCATTCAATTATTGAACAAAGATTTGAGTGACTACTGCATGCCAAGCACTGTTCTAGGTGTTTAAAATTCATCAGTGATAATAGTTCTGCCCCCATAGAGCTTATTTTCTAGTAGAAAGAGGTAATAAGCAATGTGCATAATAAACAACAGTGTTGTAGAAAAAATGAAAGAACAAAGCAAAGTAAGAGTGATTGGGAGTACATGCTGCTGCTGCTGCTGCTGCTGCTAAGTCACTTCAGTCATGTCCGACTCTGGGCGACCCCATAGACGGCAGCCCACCAGGCTGCCCCCTCCCTGGGATTCTCCAGGCAAGAATACTGGAGTGGGTTGCCATTTCCTTCTCCAATGCATGAAAGAGAAAAGTGAAAGTGAAGTCACTCAGTCTGTCTGACTGTTAGCGACCCCATGGACTGCAGCCCACCAGGCTACTCCGTCCATTGGATTTTCCAGGCAAGAGTACTGGGGTGGGGTGCCATTGCCTTCCCCGGGGAGTGCATGAGTGTTACAATTTTAAATAAGGTGGTCATGGTAGAGTTCTTTGGGAAGAAGATATTTGAGTAAAGACTTGGCCTTAAAATGAAAGTAGGCTTGGCATGTTCAAGGAACAGTCCACAGGTCAGTGTGACTGGATTGAAGGAAGGGAGGATGAAAGGGAGAGAAAGATAAAACTGTTTACCTGTGGGAGAAAGGAACTTGAGGTGAGGAAGGTTTAGGCAGATTGCTTTTCTTTCTTTTAAGTGGTATACAGTCTTTTGACTTTTTAAACCATGAATATGTGTCAATTTTATACAATTAAAATTTAAAATAATGAATTACAAATTGCAATATGGTATCCTGAATTGGATCCTGGAACAGAAAAATGACATTAGAGGAAAAGTTGGTAAAATCTGAATAAAGTCTATTCAATCAAAATGTGCTAATACTATTTTCTTAGCTTTGACAAATATATTATGTACTATAAAATGTTAACATTTGGTAAAACTGGATGAAAGGTATACACTAATTCTCTATATTATGTTTGCAACTTTTTGGTACACCTAAAATTATTCCAGGATAAAAAGTTTATGTAAGAAAAATTTGAAACAACCGGAAAACTGAATCAAGTGGTAAGATCTTGCCCTTTCTTTATCTCCAACTCCCAGCCTGCAGCCTTTTCTGGGTTTGAGCAGTGGGTTATTTACCTGGCAGAAAGATATGATTTACCCATGGGCCTGGGCTAATCCCCAGATGGAAGGGAAAAGGCTGGTAGGGAAGAATTTTGGATCACACCTATGGAACATCCAGCTCACTGACCCGTCTGAATGTCATCCAGAAGCTGAAAAGAAGAAACCAGGATAGACCATTTACACATAAAAAATATGAATGTGCCAGTTCCCTTAAGCTTTTAAGAAAGTGGAGTACTAAAAATATCTTCACAGAACTTTACTCCTTGTTTCATTTCTGTCTCTAGAGAGCTTTAAAATTAAAGGAGTGCCTTCAAAGTAGGAATAACTCCAGATCCTTGATTAAGTGACTTTTTCCTCACCTCAGACTTTCTAAAAGTTTTTGGTGGAGGTGCCTGTTTAGGTGACCCTTGTTGATGTTAAATATTGCCTTATATCAATACTTTCCACATCTACTTTTATATTTATTGGTGTATGAGTTACTAAAAAAGTTGTTTTAAAATTTTTAGATAATTATTTGATGTTAGATAATTACTTGATTTGGTATTCTTCTCCCCGGTGAGTCTTTTCTTAGTATTGAGGAGATCATTTTCTGTTCATGGTCCATCCACATATTCTGCTTCTACCCACAATTCCTCTTCTCTTTCTGGCCCTTACCTTTTGGGAAATAAAAGCCAGAAAGGAAAGCATTTTGCATACTATATTTATTTTCTGTCCTTCCTACCACATACCTCCCTTGAAATAGAGCAGGCTACCCCTTAAGCTGGGGTGAAAGAAAAAGGGAAAGAGAAAATGAGAGAGAGAAAAATAATGGACAAATCAACATTTTATCCAACCACATTTAAATCCACTCTTCTGGTATGCAGGAGTCTGTATATATTTATATTTATATTATATATATGTACTTCTGGGATCATGAGCAATTAAGTGGTGATGAGTAATTAGCATCCAGAAGTTCCTTTTGATTTTGTTTTCCTCATACTTTAAAAAAACTATGTAAGAAATACATATTCAGTGTAGAAAAATAAAAAAACAAATATTAGATTAAATTAAAAAGTACTTGAAATCTCAGAAATAATCCACCTATTCTAACATACCATCAACCAGTCAATGGAAGAAACCAAGAATGGAAATAAGGAGTGAAGCACTAAAGCATGTGAAGCTCCAGTTCCAGAAGATTCTGAGACTCAATGCCTGTCTTTCTTGGGGTTTGGTGGCTTCATGTTTTGCCACGGTTGATGTACAGTGTCACATTAATCATCCCTACTGGATAACACTCTGGTTATAAGTGACAAAAAACCCAACTCAAGTTTATTTATACAAAAATAAATAAAAATAAGATCTCTGCTCAAACTGTATAAATTTGAATGCCATCACTACCTGATCTTTAGCATGTTACTACCTCTTAAAGCCTCTGTTTCCTCATCTGGAAAATGGCACCTCTCTTCTTGTGAGGTTGTTACAGGGAAATGAGGCATGTGGCTGGCACATAGTAACCACTTCATGAATGGTAGCTAGTATCTGAGTAATTAGATAATATTTGGTTTCCTGAAGAGTGGGGAAAGTTGTGTGGCTAGCATTTTACTACTAGAGGAAGTTGAAAGGCAGGAAACAGGGGGAATGAGGTGGAGCTTTCCTTCTCATGTGTTCTTATTCTCATGAAGTCCACCACAACTATGCAAGGACTGCTGGTGTGGACAGCCATGTGCTGACATCCTATCTTACCCACAATGCCCGAGTGACTATTTCCTGCTTAACAGGCAGACTTCTGTAGCCAGAGTCCAGGAAAACTCCATATTTCCTCAGTCGTGAAGGGAAACTTTGCCAGAGCTTACCTGGAAAGCTGAGAACTCTGCAGTTAGAGATGGTGGTTCCTACAACCCAAAAGGACCTGAAACCTGTGTCAGACACCTTTGAGAGTTTAAAGCTGCTCCTTCTACTCAGGGTACCATCAGGAAGAAATAAGTTTCCCCCTCTATCCCTCTTGAGTTCTTGTGGCTGAACTAATAATAAAATTGACACAAGAGAGATTAACAGAAGAAGAAGAGATGAGTTTAATTCATGTTCATGGAGGTCTCATTGAAATGGGACCTACGAAGAAGAGATGAGTTTAATTCATGTTCACGGAGGTCTCATTGAAATGGGACCTAAGAAGAAGAGATGAGTTTAATTCAAGTTCACGGAGGTCTCATTGAAATGGGACCTAAGAAGACAGCTTTTATACTTTTTAGAAAAGAAACAATAAATTTGAGAGGAATTGGCAGGAGGAAGAAACTTCGGTTTGGGTGCTTAATTAGTTAGGAATTTACGCAAAGTTTGGGTTTGGGTGGAAGATTAGTAAATAAGTAATAAAGTTTGTCTACATAGGCTTCTTGGCTTTGAATTCCCTGTCTCTGGTCATAAGGAGGTCCTACCTTTTGGAGAAGGCAATGGCACCCCACTCCAGTACTCTTGCCTGGAGGATCCCATGGATGGAGGAGCCTGGTGGGCTGCAGTCCATGGGGTCACAAAGAATCGGACATGACTGAGCAACTTCACTTTCACTTTCTACCTCTTAGTATAGGGAGGGCACTTTTCATATGGGAGATTTATTTCCTACTTTCAGGGAGACAGAAAGGAAGGTCAAAGTGTCCCCCTTGCATAATCCATTTCTTAAGTAACTTTAATTCAAAAATAATATGCCATTGAGACATGTTTTGTGTTGGCCTGCCCTGGGCCCCAACAGTACACTCACACATGCTGATTATGTCCTATGTCTATCTTTTCGTCTTTAGGGTCTACTTAATAAATACGTAATAAAAAACCAACCAGAACTTGGTAAAAACATTTTCAGAAATGATTGCCTAAAATCTCTAATTCATAGGGTTTTCAACTTCTCTTACTAAAAATTCAAAGTTTCTTAATGGAATACTTATTAAAGCACATTGGGATATAGTCCATTCTTTTCTTGGAACCAAATCAATGTCAATGCCTCAATCAGAATTTGTGATGAACCAACATGTACAAATCTTCAGATCTGGCTTGAGGTGGCCTATAGGCCCCAAGAGGAAAGTACCATTTCTCATGAAGTCCCAGAAACAGGATGGTGAGGCCATAAGATGCTGTCTCTTTTTATACAACAGTTCTGTAGTCCAGGTAGAGCGGCCACCCATTTGAATCATGGCAGACAGGTTTTTCCTAAGTATGGCTAACTGAGTCACAAACTATAGCACCCCACTCAGTCTATTTGTGTGTCTTTTTTTCCTACCAAAATAAAACTCTCCATTAAAACTGAACAGCAATTGGACAATTTCTAATCTTAAATCTCTAATCTTATGCATGAAAGGCAACCTGCAATTTAGAGCAATATTTAAAGAGGTAAACACATCTCTTAAACTTTTTTCTTACCAATCTGCTTCAATAGGTGGGAATTTTGTTTAAACTGACTCCAGGTCTTTCTTTGTGTTTGAAGAAAACACTAGTCTTTTGGGGTTTCTTCATGTCCCAGTTGCAACTTCAGGAATTCTAATCTTAAATCTCTAATCTTATGCATGAAAGGCAACCTGCAATTTAGAGCAAGATTTAAAGAGGTAAACACATCTCTTAGACTTTTTTCTTACCAATCTGCTTCAATAGGTGGGAATTTTGTTTAAACTGACTCCAGGTCTTTCTTTGTGTTTGAAGAAAACACTAGTCTTTTGGGGTTCCTCCATGTCCCAGTTGCAACTTCAGGAACCCTGATAAGTGCCATCAAAGTTGTAATTTATAACTTTTGGGAGGCCCAGGCCTCCTCTGAGTGAGACATTTATCAGTCCTTGTTATCTAACCATCGTTTCTTTCTTGTTGTTCTATGTCGTAAAGAAAGCAGTTTTCTGCTCCTGGCAACTTGGCAAAACACTAAATAAGAGAGCAGGATTATGGTCATAGCAGGTGCGTACAGCAGGGTTCTTCCCAAACTCCTTCCCTGGGGTCCTTTTCTAAACAGGAGTCATTGGTTTCCCTGTTCAAAGAGGCTGATCTATTTTGCCCCGTCATGAGACAGAGAGAAGCTTAATGAGTAAATTTAGTGTCAGAATGCAGCAGGTTCTCGGTTTCCAGGACACCTCTGGTGGCCCAGCGGTTAACAATCTGCCTGCCAGTGCAGGGGACATGGGTTCAATCCCTGGTCTGAGAAAATTTCGCATGCTGAGGAGCAACTAAGCCTGTGCACTGCAACTCCTGAGCTCCTGAGACGAGAGCCTGTGTTCCTGAACAGGAGAAGCCGTTGCAAATAGAAGCCTGCACATCACAAGGAAGAGTAGCTCCCTGCCACCACCCCCCTCCAACACACACACATCCACCAAAACTAGAGAAAGCCTGGGTAGCGACCAAGACCAGCACAGAAAAAAAGGATCAAAAACCAAAACCCCACGCAGAACAAAACAAAAGAAGTTTCCAAATTATTATTTTTTAAAAATTACCCGTTTTATTTTGGCTGCTGTGCACAGGCTTTCTCTGGCTGCGGCGAGCAGGTTCAGTAGTCGCAGCCTGTGGGCTCCGGAGCTTGCGCTCAGTAGCTGTGGCGCACAGGCTCAGGTGTGGGCTCCGGAGCTTGCGCTCAGTAGCTGTGGCGCACAGGCTCAGGTGTCCCACGGCATGTGGGAAGCCTTCCCCAGACTAGGGAAGGAACCCATGTTCCCTGCATTGACAGGGGGATTCTTAACCACTGGGCCACCAGGGAAGTCCACCAGACTACTACCACAGCCATGTTAATTTCTTGAAATTAATTTTTACTTTTATCTAGAAACATATAGCTTTAAATATTAAATTATTCCAAAAGTCTCATAAGGAAAAACAGCTACCCTTGCCCAGTTAACTTTATGTTTTTAGTTCTTTCTTTTCTTTACTGTTTATCTCTATTTTTCTATGGATATGCATATATGTAATTGGTTGGATGACTTAACTATGGACTTTCTCATTAGTTAAATGGATATTGCTTTTTTGCTACTTCCTTCTTTTTGCCAGTACTCAAATTCTTGGTTAAATGCATTTCCAGTATTGTAATTATTATGACTATATAAATACTGTTTATTGCAAAGCCAAAAACTATTTATTCCTCCTTTCCTGTAAACATTTTGATATTATTAGGGTTAATAATTGCTCCTCCACCCTTCTGTCCTCTTTTGCTTAAATGTCTTGGTTCTAATGGTCAGATTTTAAACACAGTTGTTCACATAGTTAAACGTATCAGATAACTTTCAGACAACTTTTCTGCCTCCATTATCTTGATCCAAGCAAATGTCTTATTCTCTGGGCCAGTTATGTAGCTACAGCTCTGGAACTTCCCTTCATAAACCTGGAACTTGTTTGTGCCTGAGTCCGATACCTAGATGACATGGTTTTCTTTTTTGGTGTTTATTAACTCCCTCATTTTTCATGGATCACATTTTCAAATAGCTTCTTGAGAAAAAAATACTTGAGAGAAAAGTTTTTTGAGACTTTTCAAGCCTGAATTTTCCTTTATCTTCATAGCTGATAGATAATTGAACTGGGTATAGAATGGACTGAAAATGTTTTTTTTTTTTCCCCCTAGAATTTTGAACACATTCTTTCATATTTTCTAGTTCCTTATATTACAGTGGAGGAAAGGCCCTTCTTATTTGTAGTTATTTTGATGTAACTTTTTCTTTCACTTTAGAAACCTCTCTTCATCCCTGATGTTCTGAAATGTTATCATGATGTGGACTGTATTCTTTGTACTGGCACTCAATGAGCTCTTTTAATTTTGAAACTCAAGTCTTCTGGTACAAAGAATTGTTCGTAAATTATTTGCTTGATGAATATCTTCCTTTCTCCATTTTCTGTTTTCTGTTTCTAGAATTCCACTTGTTCTCATCATTGTTTTTCACCTTGAGGATCATTTTCAAATGTCTGTGAATCTTTAGCTGTTTGTTAAGGTTTGATTCAATCACTAAAAGTTAATCAGGGCTCTATGTGCATATGTAGGATTCTTCTGGTGATCTTCACTGTAGGACAGTGGTTCTCAACAGGGACAGATCCCACAAAAGGCATTTTGGAAGTTGTGAGAATTTTTAAAAGAGTTACTGGGGTTCTGTGACATAAAAAGAGATATAAATATTTGGTCTTTGCTCCTGGTTCCTGACACAAAGCTCCAAAAACCTTTCCAATTTCCTGAGTAATAAGCATGCTAGGAGTGTATTACTCATGATGCAGAATGGTCACCAGAAGGTCCAAGTCATGATTAGAGGCTTGGAAATTTCCTCACCTCCTATCCTCTGGGGAGAGAAGAGGGGTTGGATATTGAATTAATCATCAATCATGCCTACATGCTGAAGTTGCTATAAAAGTTCCTAAACTATAGTGTTCAGAATGTTTCTGGGTTGGCAAACAACATTGAGGTGTTGGGAAGCTTGCGTGTGTGTTAGCTGCTCAGTTGTGTCCTATCCCATGGACTGTAGCTTATGGATGTAACCCTCCAGACTCCTCTGTTCTTGGAATTCTCCAGGCAAGAATACTGGAGTGGATAGCCATTCCCTTCTCCAAGGGCTGGGAGTGTGACGCATCCCAAATTCCTTGGGAACAGAAGATCCAGCGCTCAGGACCCTTCCAGAATTCACCTTATGCACTTCTTCATCTTGCTGTTTGTCTGTATCCCTTATCATACTCTAAAAAATAAACTTTTAAATGTCAGCTAATGTTTCTCCGAGTTTTGTGAGCCACTACAGAAAATTATCAAACCTGATGAGGGGGTTGTGGGAATCCCAATTTGATCAGAAGTACAGGTGACAACATAGGACTTGTGATTGGTGTTGAAACTGGGGGCAGTCTCGTAAGACTGAGATATTAACCTGTGGGCCTGCACTAATTCTGAGTACTTAGCATCAAAACTGAACTGTAGTATGCCTAGTTGGTGTTGGAGAAATTAGTAAGTGTGAGGGAGACCCTCACACATTGGGTGACAGAGTGTTATGAATGAAGTGGCCTGCTAGTATGTAGTATATGGGGGACAAAAATGCTAGCTGACTTGCCAAACTGTCCCATAAAACAAAGACTGCCATAGATCTAGGGTTGTCAGATAAAATAAGGTCACTCAGTTGAATTTCAAATTTCAGATAAGCAACAAATATATTTTTTGTATCAGTATGTCTCAAATATTGCCTTTTTATCAGTCCTTCTTTGGAAGGACTGATGCTAAAGCTGAAACTCCAGTACTTTGGCCACCTCATGCGAAGAGCTGACTCACTGGAAAAGACTCTGATGCTGGGAGAGATTGGGGGCAGGAGGAGAAGGGGACGACCGAGGATGAGATGGCTGGATGGCATCACGGACTCGATGGACGTGAGTCTGAGTGAACTCCGGGAGATGGTGATGAACAGGGAGGCCTGGCATGCTGCGATTCATGGGGTCGCAAAGAGTCGGACACAACTGAGCGACTGAACTGAACTGAATCTGGCAACTTCCTCTGTGTTTTATTTCACTCTCTTAATGTCCTCCTGGACAGTTATGAAGTCATTTTTAGTTATTTGATTCAGGATATCAACACTATTTAATATAAACACACCAATTATTTTTTGCCTAGATTTGCTGTGCCATGAGATTTCCATAGATTTTCATTTCTTCTTCTTTTCATTTCTAAGAATGTAGCTACCATATAAAACCAGGGGTGACTGGACTTTGTCTTGTTTTGAACTTAATCAGAGGTTGTTGTTCACCATTTAGAGAGACATATCATGGACAATAGCCTTGCTTGTGATCAAATATGCTGATATTGGTCTGCGGTTATAGTTGTCTTACTCATGGGGATTCAAATATACAAAATACAAAGAGTCGTAAGAGAATAGTAGTAGCAATTACACTCCAACAAATTGAACAACCTAGAAGAAATGAATAAATTTCTAAAAACAACAATCTGTCAGGACTGAACCATGATGGCAATAGAAAATATGAACAGGGTAATTACTAGTAAGGAGGTTGAGTAATTAATAAAAAAAATCTCTTGAGGCTCAACTATTTGCTCCTGCTGAGACACTGGTGTGGCTCCAAGGCTCTACCAGCTAATAATTTCTGTGGATTCCAGCCACAGAGAGGACAGGATCTAGGGGATATGGGACTGATGGTGCTTGTCCCCTGACCTTCAGCCTGCTGGGAACAGGACTTCTAAAACAATAAATATGTCCGGAAGGCTGTGATCCAAGGCTATTGTTGCTGGTTTTAATCAGGATCTATGGAGCCAGAGGGGAGCACACAGCTCTAATGAAAACTGAAGGTGTGTATGTCCAAGATGAAATTGAATTCTATCTAGGCAAGAGATGTGCTTATGTGTACAAAGCAAAGAACACAGTAACTCCTGGCAGAAAATCCAACAAAACCAGAGTTATCTGGGAAAAGATAACTCACACTCAGGAACAGTGGCAGAGTTCATGCCAAATTCGGAGCAACTTTTGTGCTAAGGCCATTGGACACAGAATTCATGTGATGCTTTTTCCTTCAAAGATTTAAATTTATTGAAAAGTGAATCAAAGTGTGGATTAAAAAAAAACAAGTTCAGTTCAGTCTCTCAGTCGTGTCCAACTCTTTGCGACTCCATGAATCGCAGCACGCCAGGTCTCCCTGTCCATCACCAACTCCCAGAATTCACTCAGACTCGTATCCATCGAGTCAGTGATGCCATCCAGCCATCTCATCCTCGGTCGTCCCCTTCTCCTCCTGTNATAAGCCTGTGTCATACCCACTGCAGTGAGATCAAAAGACTCTAAACCAACTATCAATCTAAACAAATCAGCCTAAACAAACTCTACCAATGACTCCCAAAACGTGTCACCAGCAGTTACTCAGCTAATTTATCATCAGACTTATATCTGAGTGATTTCAAAGGGTGGCTGTTCCTTTGTATATGAGAAGAACTAACCACAGTCGGCTGGACCACACAGTGAAGAACACAGATGCCCCCGCCTCCTTCTCTGCTGGCTTCCAGCTGGGCCAGTGGTGCTTAAGCTCTTCAAGACAATGGAAGAGTGTCCTAGAGATGGAATCAAGAGGCCAAGTGCTTCCCAGCTAAAGTGCGCCCTGACCTATAGGGGCTGTATTAGTCCTGTGTACTCAAATGGGTTCAACAGCCTGCTCTTCAAGTGGGAAATGTTCAGTCACTCATTAGCATTTGAAAATAGCCACTATAGTGAAAATGAATATATTACCCAAGGCAATCTACAGATTCAATGCAATCCCTATCAAGCTACCAGTGGTATTTTTCACAGAACTAGAACAAATAATTTCAAGATTTGTATGGAAATACAAAAAACCTCGAATAGCCAAAGCAATTTTGAGAAAGAAGAATGGAACTGGAGGAATCAACTTACCTGACTTCAGGCTCTACTACAAAGCCACAGTCATCAAGACAGTATGGTACTGGCACAAAGACAGAAATATAGATCAATGGAACAAAATAGAAAGCCCAGAGATAAATCTACACACATATGGACACCTTATCTTTGACAAAGGAGGCAAGAATATACAATGGAGTAAAGACAATCTCTTTAACAAGTGGTGCTGGGAAAACTGGTCAACCACTTGTAAAAGAATGAAACTAGATCACTTTCTAACACCACACACAAAAATAAACTCAAAATGGATTAAAGATCTAAANTCTGTGCAACCCCACAGACAGCAGCCCACTAGGCTCCTCTGTCCCTGGGATTCTCCAGGCAAGAACACTGGAGTGGGTTGCCATTTCCTTCTCCAATGCATGAAAGTGAAAAGCGAAAGTGAAGCCGCTCAGTCATGCCCGACTCTTAGCGACCCCATGGACTGCAGCCCACCAGGCTCTTCCGTCCATGGGATTTTCCAGGCAAGAGTACTGGAGTGGGGTGCCATTGCCTTCTTCGTTATCCTTAATAAAGGAGACTTATTAAACATTAACAGAACAAGTTTAACTAATGCAGCACAGAGTAAGGCCGTCTGTGTTCCGATCCATACCTGCTACTTGAGGGATCTGTGGCCTCAAGAGTTACTAACCTCTTTGTTCCCATTTCCTCGCCTCTAAAATGGGGATAATGAAAACATCTACTTCATAAGAATTAAATAAAAAGCCCATGTAAAGCACTTAGCGCAGTGCTGGGCACACCATAAATGTTTAATAATGTTAGCAGTTACTGTACAGCTTTAATTCACAAGTCTGAAAGAATTCCTTTGGAAAATGGTTCAGGAAGTGTGCTGGTCCTCATCCAGGTTGTGGGATAGCGCCTGGGAATGTCACAAATCATCAGGCCCCTCGGCGACCTTCCTTGCCTGCAAATGTGAAGGCTGGACTAGATTGTGCTGTGTGCGCTCAGTTGCTTCAGTCATGTCCAACTGTTTGCGACTGTAAGGACTATAGCCCACCAGGCTCTTCTGTCTATGGGATTCTCCAGGCTAGAATACTGGAGTGGGTAGCCATGCCCTTCGCCAGGGACTGAACCTAGGTTTCCTGCATTGCAGGCAGATTCTTTACCCACTGAGCCACCTGGGAATCCCTGGACTGGATCAGTGATGTTTAAATTGTGCTCGTTTGATGAGAAACAGGAGTGGGATGAGGGAGGGGAAGGGGTCACTCTTATTTGCCTACTGTTTCCAGAAAAGACGTCACTTGCAAAGGTTTCTGTGGCAAAAACATACTTGGAAACCACTGGATCACAAGGTCACTTAGATTCCCAACAGCTATTATGTCCCATTATTCAATGAATATAATGAAATACATAACAAGAGAAAATGTTAGGCTTCATGATGGAGAAAAGCAGGAAAAACCACTAAGGTAAGTTGTTTGTTATATTCACTAAATTCTGCATTTTCAACATATATCTGTGAATGTTTTTCTGTCTTCAGGTAGGGTCAACTGGCCCATTTCAGTTTAAACATTTTTCTATCTGGAAGTGGGTTATTTAAAAAAATTTTACATTCCTATTACTCAACCACAATAAAGAACAAAATTTTCAGCCACATGGATGGACCTAGAGATTATCATACTAAGCGAAGTCAGAAAAAGACAAATATCATCTGATGCCACTTACATGCAGAATCTAAAACAGGACCCAAATGAACACATTTCCGAAACAAAAACAGAATCACGAGCATAGCGGACAGGCTGGCAGTTGCCAAGGGAGAGGGAATGGGGGAAGAGATGGATTGGGAGGTTGGGATTACCAGATGTCAGCTTTATATGTAGGAGGGATGAACAACAAGGTCCCACTGTATAGCACAGGGAACTATATTCCATAATGGGAAAGAATATTAAAAAAAAAAAAAAGAATGTATAAATATGTGTGACTTGATCACTTTGTTGTATGGCAGAAATTAACATAACATTGTAAATCAACTATTCTTCAATTAAAAAAAAAACTGATAAATTCTACATTCCTTTAGGTAGAGTTAAGAAAGTGCCCATTCATATTTGTAAATATTTGTAAATGACTGAAATCCCCCTCTGGGTTGGTGTCCTGGCATCACTGCTCTGCTGCTCAGACCAGCACTGCTGATGCTGGCTCAGGAAGAGGTCCCTGAAAGCACAGGACACATTGACCCACCCTCCTCCGCCAATGCAGACACCTGCAGTGACCCTACCACAAGCCCTAGGATAGTCTGACAATTTTTTTAGTAGAATAGGACAAAAATAAACAGAAGATCTTGAGCAATACCCTTAACTCTCAATGCTCTCTGTTTTCTCATTACAACAGATCCACAATAACATGAGGCCCACACTTACCACCACCACACTCTTGGATGCGTCCAGGACGTGGATCACAGGCGCACTGTATCTTGGGGCTATTTTAACTGCTGTGTGGGTTCTGAAAAGAGAGGTCAGGGAGAAAAACACATCCATCAGGGCTGACAGTTGCTACACAACTCCTGTTCAGAACCATTAGAGATAATGTGTTTCTACAGTGCTTTCCAGAGAAAAATTTCACAGTACTTACAAATAAATATTGAATATCCCTTGAAAAGTGAGAATGACCTTCTCCCCACTCTAACATGGGGAAACCAAGGGGAAAAGACATGGATATTTGGCCCAGGCAACAAAGAAGTCTAGGATCAAAAGAGGACAATGTCCTCAGCTCTCTGCCAATGGGATCAGACCTGTGACCTCACACTCATTAGCAGCCTGTCTGAACTAAGGGAGCAGACTGGCCTGGTGACTGCACTTTGCTGTCATAAAGGTCAAAGTGGAGTTTTTTCCTGCAGATGAATTGGGCCACCAGCCAGAGTCCCTGGAGAAGCAGACAGCGGCAGGGGACATGGAACACCACTCCCCAGCTGCTGTTCCCCTCCTCCCACCAGGAGATAGCAACACTCCTCCAACCCAAGCCCACTTTCTACTTGTCGGAAGGAAACTTGGACCTAAATAAATTCAACACACAGTAATAGAGAGAGGTCAAAGCAACAAGATCTTATCCTAACACTGGCTCAACCCCCAATTTCTTTCACCAAACCTGAGAATGTCAGTTCTGAGGAAGGAACACTCTTTAATGCTTAAAGTTACCCGATTTTACCAACAAATTGCCCTCTGATTGCTGAATGTTTCTATCAATAACACAGGCTACATATCTGCTATTTTAGAATAGAGCATAACATATTAAAGTGAGAGTTGAAGATATATACATCCTTCTTTACTGCATGTGGTTAATCTAGGGCCCTGAGGCTGGGACAGAAGTGCAGACTTAGCCACAATTCCACGCACAAGGGTGATAACCATAGTTCCCATTCCCACTAAACGGACAGTGTTTCCAGTCTTCTCTCCTCCTCCTTTCCCCCTTAAAGCAGCAGCAGCTTTCCCCAAGTCACATACTTTCATATTCTTTCCCCTCAACTAAAATATAGTCCCACTGGGAAAGATGTCCAGAATGTGCTATTTTATGGGGAAAAACCAAACTAGCAAAAACAGTGTGTTTAATAGAATTTTATTTAAAAAATATGTATACTATCATGTAAGAAACGAATCGCCAGTCTGTTCGATGTAGGATGCAGGATGCTTGGGGCTGGTGCATGGGGATGATCCGGAGGGATGATGTGGGGTGGGAGGTGGCGGCGGGGGGGCGGGGGGTTCATGTTTGGGAGTTCAAATAAAATTTAAAAAATAAATAAATTTAAAACAAAACAAAACAAAACACTACCACCCTCACCGTGCCCCAACCAACCAACCTTCAAGTGTCTGTATAATAGAGAAAGCAAAGACAGATAGCAAAATGTCAGCACTGGTTACATGGAGATTAGAACTGGGACTGAATCTGGGAAGGAAGAGACAAAAGTTTACTTTCTGAATTGTTTGACGTGTTCTAATAAATGTGAATTACTGAGGCAATTTTTGAAAACCAAAAAAATAAATAAATAAAATTAAAGGTGTAACATCTGAGTGTGTTTTTAATAGGCTTCTAAAAACTCATTCACAATGAGACAGACAAAACCTCTAACATTTCACCTGTCCCCTTTCTCAGCATATTTCTCTATCGAAATAGAAAGCAACGGACGAAAGCCATAAGCCACCAGAACGGGGGTAAGATGGAAGTTCAGGCCTAGACCAGCTAGCACAGAAGGTGCCCTCTGAACTGGGAGGCTGGCATGGTCACCAGCAGGGGGCACCGCACCGCAGCCCTGGAGCAGCCTAACGAACGCCACGGACTCCTCACGACCATCTGTGCCTACTGTGTGCTTGGAGACCAAAGATTCTGGTTACCCTGGGTAGTCTATGAGGCGGGGAAGATTTTCAAACAGGAGGAAAAGTTATAAAGAAGGAGTTGCTTCCAGCTTCAAAACAGAACACAAGTCAAGACTCTGTATGCTTCCTCTTCCTCAGATGCTTCCCAAGCAACTTGAAACACACAAATATACCTATGTCCTTTTCCTCCTTGATGCTCCCCCAGAAAACAATATTTTAGGCCTGATGTGATTTCAGTGACATTTCTTTTAAAGCTAGTTGGTAAAAATTGGAAATGTTTAAATCAACATAATTGATATTTAGTAAGTATCCAAGGTTTCTCAGTGCAATTCTGGTCATTGTCTATTTGATGATCTAGAAAAGGGCGCTGAGAAGAAATGGATGGATTTCATGATTTAAAAAAACAAAACAAATCAAAGTGCTCCTTTCCAACATAAAAACTGCCCAAGATGGATAAGCACAGGCATGAAGTTTGAGTTTGTCCAGCTATCAACAATAAATGCTGGAGAGGGTGTGGAGAAAAGGGAACCCTCTTATACTGTTGGTAGGAATGCAAACTAGTACAGCCACTATGGAGAACAGTGTGGAGATTCCTTAAAAAACTTGAAATAAAACTGCCATACGACCCAGCAATCCCAATGCTGGGCATACACACTGAGGAAACCAGAATTGAAAGAGACGTGTACCCCAATGTTCATCACAGCACTGTTTACAAGAGCTAGGACATGGAAGCAACCTAGATGTCCATCAGCAGATGAATGGATAAGAAAGCTGTGGTACATATATACACAATGGAGTATTACTCAGCCATTAAAAAGAATACATTTGAATCAGTTCTAATGAGGTGGATGAAACTGGAGCCTATTATACAGAGTGAAGTAAGTCAGAAAGAAAAACACTAATACATATATTAACACATATATATGGAATTTAGAAAGATGGTAACAATGACCCTATATACGAGACAGCAAAAGAGACACAAATGTAAAGAACAGACTTTTGGACTCTGTGGGAGAAGGCGAAGGTGGGATGCTTTGAGAAAATAGCACTGAAACATGTATATTACCATATGTGAAACAGATCACCAGTCCAAGTTCAAGGCATGAGACAGGGCACTCAAAGCCGGTGCACTGGGACAGCCCTGAGGGATGGAATGGGGAGGGAGGTGGGAGGGGGCTTCCGGATGGGGGACATGTGTACACCCATGGCTGATTCTTGTCAATGTATGGCAAAAACCACCACAATATTGTAAAGTAATTAGCCTTCAATTAAAATAAATTAACTAATTAAAAAAAAAAAGAATGCTTCTGGTTTGACATTGATTACACTTTTTTTCTAAGCTTCCATTTATGCAAACTTCTCCAGGTGGAAGAATACTTCTTTCTGAAGTCTGAAAAAATAAAAAACACTGGAATCTCTCCTCTCCTTCCTACATACCCAGAGCAAAGGGGTAGAGGCTGAGGCTGAATCTCAAATGTATCTCTGCTAAATCACTAGTCAACATCTAGGATTTAGTCACCTCCCATAGTGACGGACTAACTATGGCAGTGTACCCTAGCCCAAGGTCTCCCACCTTGCTACCAGCGTGGATTAGGCCTCATCTGTGCTAAGTGGTTAGGTGTCTAATACGGAGGTCTTCGCTGAGCCTGTGGAACTGCTGGCACAAAGTCACCCCCAGCTGCAGGCTGGAGCTGATCTAAGAGGGCATAAGAAGAAACTCTTTCACATTCTGAAAAAGAACACATACTCCAAACATCTATTTCATGTCCTATCCTATCCCAGAATTAGTTTTTTACATAAATGCAGCATGACCAAAACTTAAAATGTGATGAGAAAAATGAAAGAAAATGGAAAATAAATTTCAGGAAAATTAAGATAGAATCAGGAGTGAGATTAGCATATAAAATTCATTCCATGAAATCCTATACAGAGGAAAATATCAGTTATGTGATTCAGCACCATACTTTGGAGCAATTTAAAAAAACAAAACAAAACTCAGAAAATTACCTCCCGCTTTGAGCAATATGACTTCCTGTTGAATTCTCCAAGTTAAATTACACAAAAGATAATTGAAAAAGACATTTTGCAGCTATTGGCTTTAAACCAGTTAAAAAATTGAGAGCTAACTGCCAGACTTTTGCCCTTGAGAAGTTCTGTAGCTAAAAGGGCCAGATTTCTATTAACGTCATTTCTAGTTTGTGATACAAAATCATCTGTATTACAGACAGGAAACTGTTCAGTTTTCTAGTCTCTTATTGCTACAGGTTTAAAAGGGCTACTCCAAGCACATTTCTACCCACAAATGATCCCAAATCTGTATAACCCTTTCAACCTCTCCAAGGATCCATCCTCAAGCCTCATTTTGAGTGTCTGGGGGAACAGTTCTAATTCTCTCATGCTACCTACTGCAGGCCCCTTAAGTCTGGAAAAGCCATGCTGCTATTCCCCTCAGAAATCTGCTTTCACGAGAACTTGGAAGTCCTGAGCCTCCATCTGCTCAAAAAGGAGTTAGTAAAGGAAAGAACTGGGCCACTGCTAAGCCCTCCCTTGACAGGTCTGTAGGAGGTGATGATAAGGGTTCTCAGATGGCTTCTGAGACATTCAAACTCCTGAATGCGTTCTAGCAAAGCTGACTCTCCTGGAGTAGATGGCTTCTTATACAGATGTGAAAAACATTAACCATAAAGGAAGCGATCCATAAATCAGACTTCATGAACACGAAAAACTTGTTACCCAAAATACTGCTAAGAAAATAAAAAGTAAGCCATATTGAAGAATCTGTTGCCATATATATCTCTCTCTCTGATAGGGGCTTCCCTGGTGGCTCAGACAGTAAAGAATCTGCCTGCAGTGCAGGAGACTAGGATTTGATCCCTGGGTCAGGAAGAACCCTTAGAAAGGGGAATGGCCACCCGCTCCAGTATTCTTGCCTGGAGAATTCCGTGGACAGAGCAGCCTGGCGGGCTACAGTCCACAGGGTTGCAGAGAGTCAGACATCACTGAGAGACTAACACTTTCTGAGAAAGAGCTGCATCCAGTGTGAATAAAGAATGCATACAAATTAGTAAGAAAAATGGTGAAATACTTATTTAAAAAGAAAAAATTCAAAAAGCATATCCAAACTGTCAGTATACATATGAAAATATACTGAAGATCATTAGTCAGCAGAGAAATACAAATGAAGATCTTATTAAGATATTATTGCATACATACTAAGATGGCAAACACTGAAAAAGGTGTAGAATAACTAAAAACCTCATAATTGCTGGTGGGAATATAAATCAGTACAATCACTTTGGAAAAAGACCCTGCAATAAATATCTAATGCAGATGTTGTTCCCATATAGTCACTAGGTTGTGTGAATATAGTACACTAGGCTCCTCTGTCCATGGAACGCAGATGACCATATGTATATTCTGTGACCCAGCAAGTCTGTTTCAGGGAAGATATACATTTATAGCAGCATTCCATGTAACAGCCCCAAACTGGAAAAACCCAAAATGCCCACAACAGTAGCATGGATAAATAAACCAGAGGGCATTATACAATTCAATATTTTACCACAAAGTGAAAAACAAAAACCCCCGACTACTGTGACAATGAGTTTGGGGCTTAAAGACATAATGTTGAGCTGGCCACAGAAGAATATACACAGTAGATTAAGTATAAGTAGTATCAATGGAATCCACTTATACAAAGCTGAAATGCAGGCAAAACTGGAGAAAGAGATGGTTACCTGGAAGCACGACTACTGGCTTTTATTTTCTAAATAATTTTTCAGAAACTGTAACAGGCAAGGAAGAGAAAAGAACCAGAAAAACTCTTCAAAAAATAGAATATTGGCATTAAAGAGACCTGGGAGATCATGGGAACCAGATGTCTGTCTCCTGGGAGGAACCTTCAGTTTTCCAGATGAAGAGAACAGATATTCTATAAGAGCATGAAGACTGTTGGTCATTACTGATCGAACTGATTACTTGGTATACCAGGTTATAACTGTTAAGAGTCATTTATGGCTAATGTTGCCAATGATGTATCTTGAGAGCCTAGCATGCTACTTCCGATCGTTGTTTAATCTGTGGCTCTTACTTGGTGAGAGATATAATAGCATCAACTATTGGTAATGCTCCAGCTTGGGCTTTTCTGGTGGCTCGGTGGCAAAGAACCTGCCTGCCAGTGCAGGAGACACAAGAGACGCGAGTTTGATCCCTGGGTCAGGAAAATCACCTGGAGAAGAAAACAGCAGCCCACTGCAGGATTCTTGCCTGGGAAATCCCACGGACAGAGAGGCCTGGCAGGCTACAGTCCGTGGGGTGACAAGAGAGCTGCACACAACTCAGAGACTAAACAACAGCAATGCTCCAGCCTGAACAAGCTGCAGAATGTGGTTTCCTGATACTGAACTTCCAAGTGTAGAGTCCCCATAAAATCTTCCTTATTTGGAAACTAGCATCACATTCACATAACTCATAATGCATTTCATTACATCTGTTCATTTAAATATTTCTTTATTCCTATTTTATAACTCTGATTTTAAAAGGTCTTTCATGTTGACAACAATTGGTAGATTTTCTTACCATTCTCTTTACTAAGCTAATGAATATTCCCACTATAATCGTTCAATTACCCAAACTATGCTCATTGAGATCCCAGATACTGACAGATAGTCATATTCCTGGAGAACAATCTGTCACATAAACCCTAGCAGGTTAAGTTCTTCGTGGAAAAACGAAGACAGTTTTCTACCGTGAGTAACAGCAGCCACACTACTGGGTTCTCCAAGTAATGAGAAGCAGTTAGTGGAGACAGAACACTGTGACCACTCATGAAAATGTTCTATTCTGATTCTAAATGCGAGGATGGCCAATTTTATGTGCCAATTTGGCAAGGCCATGGTACCCAGTTTTTGGTCAAACAACAATCTAGATGTTTCTGTGAGGGTATTTTTCAGATGTGATTAACATTTACATTAGTAGGCTCTGAGTAAAGCAGACAGCCCTCCAGAATATGAGTAGGCCTCATCCAATCAATTGACGACCTTAACAGAAGGCTGTATATTGTCACCCTCTTTATTTAACTTATATGCAGAGTACATCATGCAAAATGCTGGGCTGGATGAAGCACAAGGTGGAATCAACACGGCCAGGAGAAATATCGAAAACCTCAGATATGCACCCTTACGGAAGAAAGCGAAGAGGAACTAAAGAGCCTCTTGATGAAGGTAAAAGAGGAGCGTGAAAAAGCTAGCTTAAAACTCAACATTCAAAAAACTAAGATCAGGGCATCTGGTCCCATCACTTAATGGCAAATAGATGGGGAAACAATAGAAACAGTCAAAGACTTTATTTTCTTGGGCTCCAAAATCACTGCAGTGACTGTGGCCATGAAACTAAAAGATGCTTGCTCCTTGGAAGAAAAGTTATGACCAACCTGACAGCATATTAAAAAGCAGAGACATTACTTTCCCGACAAAAGTCTGTACAGTCAAAGCTATGGTTTTTCCAATAGTGATGTATGGACGTGAGAGTTGGACCATAAAGGCTGAGCATCAAAGAATCGATGCTTTCAAACTGTGGTACTGAAGGCAGCTCTTTATAGTCCCTTGGACTGCAAGGAGATCAAAACAGTCAATCCTAAAGGAAATCAGTCCTGAATATTCACTGGAGGGACTGAAGCTCCAGTATGTTGGTCACCTGATGCGAAGAGTCAACTTATTGGTAAAGAGCCTGATGCTGGGAAAGATTGAAGGCAGGAGGAGAAGGGGACGACAGAGGATGAGATGGTTGGATGGCATCACCGACTCAATGGACATGAGTTTGCACAAGCTCCAGGAGATGGTAATGGACAGGGAAGCCTGGTGTGCTGCAGTCCATGGGGTCACAAAGAATCAGATATGACTGAGCAATTCAGCAACAACAACAAAGAGAAAAGACTGGGGTTCCCAGAGGAAGGAAGCCTTCTTCCTCCAGACTGCCTTGGGACTCAAGATTCAACAGCAACTCTTGCCAGGCCTCTAGTATGCCCACCTTCTCTGCAGATGTCAGTCAATCTTGCTTCCAGAATCATATGAGACGGTTCCTTAAAATCAGTTTCTCTCTGTCTCCCTCCCCCCATACCCCATGTACAGACATACATCCTGTTTGGAGATTCCTAACTACTACAAGTGGCTTAACATACAGTTGTTTCTAGTGTGAAAGGAAGTCTGAATAGCTTTGGCCTGGCTATCTACCGTATTTTGTATCAGAAACAAACTGCGTGCTTGTGCGACCACCGGGACCAATGCTCTACCTCGGCACTGCTTCCTGCCAAAGTGAGCTATATGGGGCATAAGGAGTGTGTCATAAAAAGTCTACTACCTCTAGTTAACACACCTCTCACCAACTATCATTATGATCATGACCCCAGGAGCTATCTGACAAAATGAATAATGACCATGTGACCAAATCTGAACTTTCTCTTCTTTAAATTATTTGACCCAAAGGTTCCCAAAAGGTCTCCTTTTCAGAAACAACTTCCCAAAGTGATCCGCTGATTCATTTTCTCTCAGTCAGCTTTCTATCCCAACTATTACAAGGTCAGAGTTTCTTCAGCAGAGCTTGTAATTACTCAGACACCTGCTTCAAGACAGAGAGTGGGCTAAAATTCAAGCAATGCCTTTGTGCTAAAACATACATCTTCACTCAGTTTGATTGCAGGAGGTATAAGTGTTCATTAGAAGTCTCAGGAACTGAACAGGAGGTGAGAGGATTAAGGGAAAGAAGATTACAGGCCAAAGGAATCCAAAGACAGGTGTGGAGGTGGCACTGATGGAGGAGTTTCCTGCAGCAGGCCCCCAAATTATCCTGGCTCTTGTGGCACGAAGACGGGAAAGTTCGTGTATTTATAAAATAAGGAGCCAAGGTGCTACGCGTAGGAAAACCCTCGGGTTTTATTGCTGTTTGTAAACACTAGCATCTGTGAAATTTCAGTGAGGCATGAAGCCTGTTAGCATGACTCACCTGGAAGTGGTGGCTCCTCCGATCAGCAATGGGATCTTTATAGCTAGTCTCTCCATTTCCTTAGCAACAAAAATCATTTCATCCAGGGAAGGAGTGATGAGTCCTGACAGGCCAATTATATCTATTATTTTAAAAAAGAAAAAAAAGAACAATGAAAAGGAGGATGAGAGAAAAAGAGTAAAAGTATGAAGACTCATTTTCCAAACTCTGCAATAAAGACCATAAGCCAGAAGATAAATTCCCAATTTCTATTAATAATTTTGAGACTTCTTTTCTGACTGGGGGTTTTCAATTTATTGTTTGCTTTTGGTAGTAAATATGATTTGCAACTTCAAGTTACAATAATCTGCTTGCCACCGTTTTGGGAAAAGCCACGAAACTGTTAGTTCATGATTTCCCAGATGGGATATCTCACAGTGTCAGAAGAAATATAAGAACAAATACACACAGAGAAAAATAAAATCTAATACAAATTGTTCTAAGAAGCCTGTCCCCATACCCCTTCCTTGGAACTATAAAGGAGTTTCACGGTTACCTATACATCCCTTTAGTCCCCTTTATAAATGGCAATGACAGAACCCTCCAGGCAGGAGCTGTCAGTTGAGTGTCTGCATGTCCCAGTAACCTCCATGGGCGGGGGCATCACCCTTCGCCGACGGACACTGGGAGAACACAATTTACTGAAATGCCCGGGAACCCAGTTGCATAGTACCTGCTTTGTGGTCTAGAGCAGCCTTCAGTATCTTGTCACATGGAGTCATGACTCCTAAATCAATAACTCTGGGGTACAGAAACGAGATGTGAGATAATTAATGAGATCCCATAATTATCAAAAAAGCTAAAGGAACATTTTTATTTAGCCATTAAGCACTGCTCTCATCTAAACTGGAATCACAATGAAAAGCTCACCGAACACTGACAACCGACTCAGTGATGACTGCCATTGATCAGGAACTGATCATGGGCAGGGGCTACACTAAGCTTTTTTAAAGACCTTCGCTGACACAATCCACAGAGCATCTAATTCACCCGTTTAAGGTAGCCTTTGGTAGAGGACACTATTTTCTAAGCCCCAGTGAAGTATATATAATACATAACGTGCCATTGTAACCATTTTTAAGTATACAGTTGAGGGTCACTAGTTAGTCGCAGTGTTGTGTAACCATCACTACTATTTAATTTCAAAGCTCTTTCATTGCCCCAAACAGAAACTTTATAATCCCTCAGCAACAAGTAACCTTTACTCTGCCTTCTATCTCTATCAATTTGCCTCGTCTGGATATTTCTACAAGTGGAATCATACATCATTTGTCCTTCTGGGTCTGGCTAATTTCACTTAGCCTAACATCTTTAGGGTTCCTCCCCAACTGGAGCCTAAGTCAGAACTTCATTCCTTTTTAAGGCTGAATAATATTTCATTGTATGAATGTGCCAGATGTTTATTCATTCATCTGTCAATGGACACCTGGGATATTTCCACTATGCTAAGCCTTCTATATAAACAATCTTGTTTAACCCTCACAGCAACTGTACATGGAAGCACGATCATGGGGCCTCTGTCTTTTTTTGGGGTTGGGGGGATTGTTTTCATATATTTATTTCATGCATTTATCCAAATATATACATTAAATGGACTGTTATAAATGGGATTATTGTATTAAACAATATAAATATTTTTATGTTTGATTCCTATGTTAAATTTGATTTTGAGGTAGGTTTCCCCAAAGAATACTCTTTTTTAATTCCTGAAAACATGATTTTTACATTTTTAATAAGGAAGGGTCCAGAAAAGCATGTGCCTGGAAGTTAAGCATTTTGTCCAGCCAGACAACTACCTAGTAGTGGAGCTGGGATCTGAACCAGGATCTGACACGAAAACTCATCTTCTTAGCCATGGAGGCCAGTAAAGACGTTAGAGAAGTTCACTCCATAAATATCTACTGAACAGTACACCCTACGTGGAAGCCAACAGGAAGGATAAAGAAGAGATCAGTTCCTGTGCATGAAAAGCTGATGAGAAGGCAATCTCCCGTAAGTCAAAGGAGGGGGAGAACGAATGAAAGGGCAGCTACCACGAGAGACGAGCAAGACTCAAAGGAAGAGCTGACCGCGGTGGGCACGGGAGGAGAGTGGGACTGGGCGGAGGAAGCCTGGAGTACGCTCTCAGACAGAGCGACTCCACGGAGCTGTGGCTCAAGGAGGAGATGGCTTCCTGGATCTCAGAGAAAACGGGACTTTAGCCTTGGAAAATGTTCTATAAACTACTCCTCTATTCTAGATTTAGAGAGCACCAAGGATGTCCATCATTTTGACAATTTAATTTCATCATGAGCATTGGTTATAAAGATGTTTTAAAAATTACAGTGTACATTTTCTTTTGTTTCCTCATGTCAACAATTCTTAAATAACTAAACAGACAAAATGATTTTAAGTTAAAAAAAAAAAAAAGCGATGCTTAAGAACCACTATCTGACATTATAGCAACTGTTAACAGTGGGTGTTGAACACCAAGGGCAGGAAGGAGCGTTGCTTCTCATTATATACCTGTTTATATTTAAGGTGGATTTTTTAGCTTGTTATCACAGTACTTAAATTTCTTAAAAAAAAAAAAAAAAAACTAGCATAAAGAGGATCCTCAGAAAGTGGACAATTTCAAATCAGTGATGACTCTCTTCAGGTCTGTTAGCACTAATCCACTAGAAAACATGCCACAGAGGTTGATGATGAGGCACTGCACGTTATAACGGGGGTGAGGTGGCCCCTTTCTTTCTCTTTAGCACACTGCACACAGTCCGGTAACTGATTTGTTGAACTATGACTAAATACAGCCCATTAACACTAAGCGAAAGAGCATATTCTTTTACATCAAGACAAAGAGGTATGGATTTCAAAGCTGATGCTTTCAACATTGTATGTTGTATTTTAAGAATTACAAGTCATCAGTGTCATGGCAAGAATTATCTCGCTCTCAGTCCTTTTTCTTATTTCAGGCGCTCTATCTTTCAGGAACATCGTGTGCCTGCTTGCTTTGTTGGAGGAAAAGTAAGGAGACCTGGTAGTCAGATAGAAATGGAGGAAGGAGAAAGCTGTAGGGAGTGAGCTCAGAGAGGAAGAAGAGGGCACCTTAATGGTGATTATTTAAAATTTCAAAATATTAAGTTTGAGTTTAAGAAATCTAAATGGAGCTCTCAGGTAGTTATCTGGATCTGTAAGCCTGCAGCCCAGGTGAGCGATCCAAGCTGAAGATAAAACCTGGGACTTGTTGGCATATTACATGGTGTTAAGAAGTCCAGAGATCATGTGTAAAATATTTAGAAAAATGAATTGCCAAAAATGGTAGGGGTTGGAGAGAAGGGGTTGAGGGAACAGTGGGAAGCAGAGGGGAAGGGGAGAGGAGATGACGGGAGAGGAATAGAAAAAAAAAATTCATGAGACTGAATGAGATGATCTAAGCCTGTCTGTCCAGACCTATTTACATCAGCTCTGACTTATCAAGATCCCCAGGTGGTCAGAAGGTGCACTGACGTCTGAGAAGCAGTGAGGGCAGACGGAGAAGAGGTCCCAGGGTTAAGCCCTGAAGTACTCCCCTTTTGGGGGGGTCACAGAGAGAAGGAGCAATCAGCAAGAGAGATGACCAGTCATTAGGGAGGTTAAGAAGAGGTCTGGAAGCAATGAACTAGGGGCCTAGAGTATGACGAGTTCAACTTCCAACTTATTAGGCTGCTTTAACAAGGTTTGTTGGGAAACAGGCAAAGATATCACTGCTTAGAGGAACACTTTATAATGTTTTCAATGCATAGAAAATAGTACTTGTGGCACTGTGATACAGGAAGGAGGCTACTCGCCACCAGGGCCAACCAATCCAGGACTGGGGCTGTCCTCAGTCACACCCTGGAGAAAGAAGCGGATGTGTTTCTGGGCACATGTGAGTTAAGAAACTGCTGGAAAGTTCTGAATTAGAATACAGTGTGGTAAGTACCAGGAAGGAGGCCTTTACAGTGTGCTGTGAGAGGCCATCTAACCTGGACAACAGTTTTAGAAGGATTCCAGGAGGGTACTATCGCCTGAATCTTGAGCAAGTATTAGCCAGGTGAAGGAAAGAAGACGCCCATCCAGCAGACACCAGCACAACGAAGGTCTAGAATCATGAACAACTGGCCCTGGGGAACTCTGGCTGAAGGAAAGGGTCCGAAGCCTGGATCAATCCCATCCCTGCCTGCCGCCATCCTTCCCACCACCCCTCCCCATTTTCTGTCCCCTTTACTACAACTCCCTGCTTCCCCTGCATACCTCTTCACCTCCCTTGGCCTTCTCTTGATTTCCCTTCTGCACTCTGAGCTATACCCCATGTCTGTAAGCCTCTTCTTATACATATTCTTTTATTTTGCCACATGAGCGATTAAAGGAAATAAAATGAATGCTATGGAAATTTTAAAATTTTACAATCATCATTCTAAAGTGATTATAACAGAGCTGTAAACACAAGCATTTAATTTGGGCTTCTAATTCAGACAAAATGTAAGCTGCACCAAATGCCTTAGCAAAGGCATCCAAAACTATTTAAAAATATATAAAATTTTGAAAATAAATCTTGTAATAGATAAAGCCCCTTTTACTCTCCAGAAAGAATTAAAAAGTAAAATAAAACTAATTTTTCTTAGGGTGCCTCACATCCATTTAGTGAAGTTGAAGGTGGCAGTGTCTTCTGATCCTGCAATTCACACGTACTACCACTAGATGGGAGTACTGTACCAGTTTGCAGTCCCAACCAAGCTTTCCACCATGTGGTTAAGCTGCCTGTCAACAGATAAATGGATAAAGATGTGATATATGCATACAATGAAACCATTAAGAAGCCATAAGAAAGAAAGAAATCTTTCCACTGAAACAGTGGACGGACCCTGAAGGCATTATGCTGAGATAAGATATACAGTGAAAGAAAAATACTGTGTGACAGGCTTATATGGGGAGTTTAAAAAGCTGAATGCACAGAAACAGAGAAGAGGTGTTTCTGGGGCTGAAGGGTGGGGAAAACGAGGAGATGTTGGTCAAGGGCACAAACTTCCAGCTGGAAGATGACCAGGTTCTAGGGATCTAATACACAGCACTCTGAACAGAGTTAGCAATACTGCATGCTATCAGAGTGTTAAGAAAGTGTATTTTAAATGCTCTCACCACAAAAAAGAAATGGTAATTATGTGATGGGTTAGCTAACACCATGTGGTGATTATACTGCAAATCAAATCAACGTTTTACACCTTAAGCTTACACAATGTGGTATGTCAATTCTATTTCAATTAAGCTCCAAAAGCACACACACACACCAGTTAAAAGCATCCAAATAATTATCAAGAGAACCTGTGAGGTGCTAGGAAAGATTAGATTAGTCTGCCCTCGACTTAAATACACTCCTTTTCCTCACTTGGCTGAAAACTCTAGCATTATACAGTTTTAAAGTGTTCCCTTCTTAACCATGTATTACTTACCCATCCTAGACATTTATATTAAGAACCACTGATTAACACAAAAATACGTCTCATAATCTGTTTCACCAGATCCATATTTTTAAAAGTACTAGATGTATGATATTTAATTTTAAATTTTGTTATTACATCCTATTTTTTCTTATCCAATTAAACAGGGTGCATTATGTTAAATGGGAAAAGTCTACATTTGTGTTTTTATATAATACTTATTAGAGTATTCTAAACTCCACTTTAATGTAATCAAATATCTGATCAAAATATTTTTAAATATTCTAAATTATTTCTAAAGAGGAATTAAACTGCAATATTAGACATTACAGTTATAGTTGCTTAAAACTGGAATAAATATTGAAAGCTAAACTGACACAATAGAGAATCCTGACTTTTGGATTCAGAAGCCCTGAGGATGGCCTGCCACTTGCTAGTTGTGTAAAATGAGAAGTACAATAATTGAGGCAGGCAAAGCAGGAGCAAAATCATAAAAAGAAAAAAAGAATGAAGGACAGGAAAAAAATGAAAAGAAAGAAATCAGGAAAAGAATACAAAGGGGAAAAAAAGGGAAAATCAGTTATATAAAAGCAGCACTATATAAATTGTGAGGTGGTAAATAAATGTTAGGTATTAGTAAACTCTAATACCTAAGGTGGACATATCCCCAGATCTATTCAAATTCTCAAATCTGCAAATTCTATTGCATCATCCCGATTAAAAAATGTGCTTTTTCTGTCTAGACAGAACTATCACTTTGAGTCCTTTTTACTTCTTTTTTCCCCACAAAGAACTCTTAGCATTTCATGAGATTTACTGACCAGTGACGAAGAGCCGGGAATGAAAAAGTTGTATTAGCATCTGGTACTAGATGGTTTGCTAGACTCACTCAACTAGCTGGGTGATTCACCCAGGCATTAGCCTGCAGCACGGATACGTACGTAGTCAAAGTATACATTTCGCTGCACAAGGTCTATCTCAGGGGCATCTGTCTATTACCTGACATCATAACATTAAACCCATCAGTGTTGAGAGTCCATGTATTATAAGACACAAGACCCAAAGGGGTGTTTGAGCCCAAAGAAAAAAGGTTTGCACATTTACTTATTTTTTACAAAAAGAATAAAGTTTCATCAGAAGGTGTTTCTCCAAGCTGCCATAATTATGTGAGTGCTCAGTCATGTCTGACTCTTTGCAACTCCATGGGTGGTAGCCCACCAGGCTCCTCTGTTGATGGAATTCTGTAAGCAAGAATACTAGAGTGGGTTGTCATTTCCTATACCAGGGGATCTTCCTGACCCAGGGATTGAACCCAGGTCTCTTGTGTCTCCTGTATTGGCAGGCAGATTCTTTACCACTTATGTCACCTGGGAAGCCAGCAAAAAATAAGCAATCCTCCAGTGTACAAGCCAGAGGAGATGGGTATGCTGGAGGAAAGCATTTGGGTTTAATAAGTCGCTTTCACTGATGACACCGGGCTCCAGTAGAACCCTGGAGAAATGCCACAGTTCTCCTTGGCTTCTTAAAATGCCTTTACTGGAGAAAGAAACATCACTGGTATGATTCTCTCAGCTACTTATCCATTTTTCATAATACAAAAGGATAAACACAGACAATGGTATCTCAAGAACTGCTTTAGGGAACTTGCTTACAAATGGCCTTTTTTCAATAGTTTTTGTCCTATTATCACCATTGAGTATGTACCTGGCTTTTTAGCCTGACAAACAGTAAAGTTCCTGAATGGAGAAAAGTCAACTAAATCATCTGGGTGTCTCTGATACAATTCATGGTATATAGTAGATGATCTATAAACATTTATTAGCTGAAATGAATTTGAACTAACTGAGATGAATCCAAATAGAAATCAACAGCATAGGATTTGAAAAGATGAGACAACAGTAGAAATGTCAAGAGATTTTTAGGAAGCCAACACCTTATCAAATATTTATTCCTCATCCAAATACTTATTCTATAGGTAAAAATCCTACTGTAACAACCTCCATTGTCTTTCTGGTATATTTATCTTTAAAAAATAATAAATGTATTCCAAGAACAATACTCCTTATTTCCAGGACTAGGAGAGAATGCTCTGTCTTTTGATAGTGAACAGGCAGCCAAACAGAAGGGCCTGTGAAGACAGTCAGAGGAAGAAGGTACCACTCTGCCAATGCTCCTTCATCTCCAACCTTCCTTAGCTGCGTTTAATTAGCCTTGAACGCAGACATGGATGAAGAGTTTGAAAGCAGGGATGGGGCTCAGAGGGTAATGGTTATCTGACAGTGGGAACTCCCTAACCCTAACCCCAAGGGGGCCCAGCTGCAGTTGTTTCTCCTCTCTAGAGTGAAAACAGCACATGGAAAGAAGTCCACGCCTCAAAAGGACTGTTGGCTGGATATGGGCCAGAGAAGACATTAGTTCTATCAGGCTTTTCATTACAAAGAATATGTTGAAATCTGAGCAAAACATGCTCTTACTGTGGGTCATGAGCTCTCACACAGAAATAAACTGGCGCTAAATAATTATTCAACTATAATGAGAGATATAAGAAAGGGATTTTACTTGTATACAGCATTCAAAAACTAGCTTCATCAATACTAAGAGGCATGCATGGTTCTCTTCCAAGCAAAGGAAAAAGAATGGTCAAAACCTTCTTATAAAACTCCATTTAGCCAAGGTCTTAATAAGATCTTGGCTTTAAAATCTGGCAGCTTATTGAGGGTAAAAAGGAAATATGGCCTTGGGGTGGGGTCCAATGTTTGAGCCTCTGGCCTGAAGTCAATTCCCCAGAAGCCTCTGGGTTGTTTGACCCTGCTTGAATACTGTTTTCTATTCTTTTTGTCCTTACTGAATGTACACCATTAAATAATTACTAAATTACTTTATTTGAAAAGGTATGTTCAATGTAGAAAATTCAAAAACATGTGAAGAAAAACAACCTCTATCATCCACAGCTCTACCCTGCCCTCCCCACTCAAAGATGAATCACCTGTTAATGCTTTTACTTTAAATTAAAAAGGGGCTCAAGTAAGAAAGGTGGGTCCTAATTTACCTGAAATTATTGCAGCCAAGAACTACTCCAACTATGTTCTTGCCTATGTCGTGTACGTCACCTTTAACAGTAGCCAGCACGATGGTGCCTTGGTAAGGGTCCTGGAGAGGAAGTCAAACAGCTCAGCATTGCTAGGGTCACCTGGTTCTCTGGAGCCAGACAGGCTGCTTGGCACAGAAAGCAGTTCAATACAACCAAGGCAACCCTCAAAGATGGACCCGGAACCCAAGCCTCGTGCTCTGTGCGAAGAAGGCTGTAAGCCGCAGCAACCCCCCAGGTGGTTCACTGAGGGGGCTTCAACCCAGATCATGTGTTCCATCATCTCAAAAACAGTTTAAGTTCAAATATAAAACAGTCCCATCACTGAAGATCATATTTGTAACCCCCAAACCTATCTGATAAATGTTTAATAAATGTTAGCAGTAAAGGGAGAGGGAGGCTCTGGTGAACTGCATGTGTCCCATCAGAACGGGAAGGACCACAACAGCCCAGGGCAGGAGGGCTCAGACTGTCTTCTTCAACACTGTTGTTC
>SJYX01007385.1:56256-91885 GCA_006410675.1 Oreotragus oreotragus
CAAAGAATATGTTGAAATCTGAGCAAAACATGCTCTTACTGTGGGTCATGAGCTCTCACACAGAAATAAACTGGCGCTAAATAATTATTCAACTATAATGAGAGATATAAGAAAGGGATTTTACTTGTATACAGCATTCAAAAACTAGCTTCATCAATACTAAGAGGCATGCATGGTTCTCTTCCAAGCAAAGGAAAAAGAATGGTCAAAACCTTCTTATAAAACTCCATTTAGCCAAGGTCTTAATAAGATCTTGGCTTTAAAATCTGGCAGCTTATTGAGGGTAAAAAGGAAATATGGCCTTGGGGTGGGGTCCAATGTTTGAGCCTCTGGCCTGAAGTCAATTCCCCAGAAGCCTCTGGGTTGTTTGACCCTGCTTGAATACTGTTTTCTATTCTTTTTGTCCTTACTGAATGTACACCATTAAATAATTACTAAATTACTTTATTTGAAAAGGTATGTTCAATGTAGAAAATTCAAAAACATGTGAAGAAAAACAACCTCTATCATCCACAGCTCTACCCTGCCCTCCCCACTCAAAGATGAATCACCTGTTAATGCTTTTACTTTAAATTAAAAAGGGGCTCAAGTAAGAAAGGTGGGTCCTAATTTACCTGAAATTATTGCAGCCAAGAACTACTCCAACTATGTTCTTGCCTATGTCGTGTACGTCACCTTTAACAGTAGCCAGCACGATGGTGCCTTGGTAAGGGTCCTGGAGAGGAAGTCAAACAGCTCAGCATTGCTAGGGTCACCTGGTTCTCTGGAGCCAGACAGGCTGCTTGGCACAGAAAGCAGTTCAATACAACCAAGGCAACCCTCAAAGATGGACCCGGAACCCAAGCCTCGTGCTCTGTGCGAAGAAGGCTGTAAGCCGCAGCAACCCCCCAGGTGGTTCACTGAGGCGGCTTCAACCCAGATCATGTGTTCCATCATCTCAAAAACAGTTTAAGTTCAAATATAAAACAGTCCCATCACTGAAGATCATATTTGTAACCCCCAAACCTATCTGATAAATGTTTAATAAATGTTAGCAGTAAAGGGAGAGGGAGGCTCTGGTGAACTGCATGTGTCCCATCAGAACGGGAAGGACCACAACAGCCCAGGGCAGGAGGGCTCAGACTGTCTTGTTCAACACTGCTGTTCTGTCACCATCTCCTACCTCAAAAAAAGAAAGAAAAGAAAAAGACATGCAAGGCAAGTGGGATTTTTATGAACACTACGTCAGAGCCATTCACAAACACAGATAGATTTAAGAATTCAGAATCTTAGGGGCCAAAGCTGACCGAGCACAGGGAGCTAAACAGGTCAAAAGTTTAATGATTTACTGTGGTGGCGCAGCCAACAGGAAGGGAGCTAAATCCAGCAGTGGTGCCAAGAACATGGCCAGCACACAGACTATACTCAGGTAGGAGGTTTCCCAAAACCAAACAGTACCTCAAGGGCAGGGGCTGACCTTGTTTAGCTACAGAGTCGAGCACACTACCTGGCAAGTGGTAAGAGCTCTGTGAATAGTTGGTAGATGAATGAGTGAACTGGTTTTGTCTTGAAATCATGGCTTTGTTTAGAAAATAATGTTTCTATTAAAAATTTCATAAAGCCACGTTCTATAGAAAATCCCAGGGTATTCTGATACTTGGTAAAAAAAAGTTTCACTTCTCTGCTTTATCGTCAATGACACAATCAAGCCCAATGGCTTAGGTCCCTACCCTCCAGCCCAGTAAGAATATCCAGAGCCAGTTCCTCACAAGGTCCACAGGCCCCAACAAAATGACTTGCCTCATCTTCTATTTTGCCAGTAAGCACTTTGGTTTCTTCTCTCTCTTTTTCCATGAAGGGAATAAGGTGACCCACCGCCTTCTTCATGACCCGAGCTGACTTTATAACCTGGGTAAAATACACAGAGTCAGGCATCTTTACCAAAACACCTGGATGGTTACACATGGCTGCTTGTGAAATTTTACCACAAAGTATGCATGTTTTGACCTCAGGTCAGCCACCCTTGACAGTGGGTGGGTGAGGAATGAGTTTACCATGAGGAAAATTAATCAGTCAGGTACAGAAGAAGAAAAACAAGGCTGGAAATCAAATGTTGCAGATTCTGTCCTCTGAACTTCTGCATGTTATTTTTTCTCCACCTAGAAGGCCCTCTATCATCTCCTGAAGTTCTGCACGTTCTCCAAGTGTCAAACTTCTCCTCCAAAAGCCCCTTCTCAGCCTTCTCTTCTCAACCCCCAGTGTCACAATTCACTTACAATTAAGGCTTATGCAAAAGGAAAAAGAGCCTTAAAGGCTATAGAATTAGAGAAAATTTTTGTAACATAAATTGGATAAGGGATTAATATCCAAAATATATAAAGAACTAATGCAACTTTATAACAAAACCCCAAATAATCTGATTAAAAAATGGGCAGGAGAACTAAAAAGATATTTTTCCAAAAAGGATATCAAAATGGCCAATAGGCACATGAAAAGATGCTCAACAACACTAATTGTCAGGGAGATAACAAATACAAATCACACTAAGATACCACTTCACACATGATAGCTCAGGGCTTCCCTGATAGTTCGGTTGGTAAAGAATCCACCTGCAGTGCAGGAGACCCCAGTTCAATTCCTGGGTCAGGAAGATCTGCTGTAGAAGAGATAGGTTACCCACTCCAGTATTCTGGCCTGGAGAATTCCATGGAACGTATAGTCCATGGGCTCACAAAGAATTGGACATAACTGAGTGACTTTCATTTCATATGTTAGAATGGTCACCATCAAGAAAACAAAAACCAACAGGTGGTGGTGAGGATGTGGTGAAAAGGGAACTCTTACACACTGTTGGTGGGATGGAAAACAATATGGAGGTTCTTAGAAAAATTAAAATAGGTCGACCACGTGATCAAGCAATTCCACTTCTCAGTAGAAACCTACAGGAAATGAAAATAGGATTTCAATAGGTTTAAAGTGAAGTCGCTCAGTCGTGTCCAACTCTTTGCCACCCCATGGATGGAGCCTGGGATTTTCCAGGCAAGAATACTGGAGTGGGTTGCCATTTCCTTCTCCAGGGGATCTTCCCGACCCAGGGATCGAATCCAGGTCTCCCGCATTGCAGGCAGATGCTTTACCGTCTGAGCCACCAGGGAAGCCCTTCAATAGGGTTATCACAGCATTATTTATAACAGCCAAGACATGTAACAACCCAAAAGCCCATCAACAGATGAATGGATAAAAATGATGTGTGTATATTCAGAATGGAGGATCATTCAGCAATGATAAGAGAGGATATCTGGCCATGTGCAAAAAAGCACAGATGGATCTTGAGGACATTATACTAAGCAAGATAAATCAGAAAGAGAAAGACAAAAAAAGAAAGAAAGAAAGATAAAGACAAGTACTGGATGATCTCACTTACATGCAGAACCTAAAAGAAGTCAAACTGGAAAGAAAAAACAAACCAAAACAGAGAGTGAAACTGTGGTTACCATGGGTTAGGGATGGGAGGGTAAGACTGATGATATTTAAGGGTACAAACTTGTAACAAGTAAATAAGCCACAGGGATCTAACACAGAGTGTAATAAATAGACAATAATGTACTATAATGATATAGTGTGATAAATATTATTTCAATGGCAATCATATTAAAATATGTATCACCGTATACCTTAAATTTACAAATGTAACACGTCAAATTTGTTAAATAGACAAAAAAGAACAGGGACTTTCATAAAACTCACGAATGTATACTAAAATTCATGAGAAGCAGGATGAGAAAACAGGGTGTTTGTACAGTCTCAATGTTTCTCCCTACAAAAAAATTTACAGTGGAGAAACACAGCAGACACTCTTAACAAAACGATCAAAGTTAACCTCACCAGTAATGAGACATAGCAACATGATGGGCTTCCTGATACGAGAAGGGCACAGCATTACTCTGTGTTATTCTTGCCAAAATGAGAAAACATCAGGAAAATTCAAACTGAGAGAGAGCCTATCATTTACCAAACTGTACAGTACTCTTCAAAAGTCAAGATCGTAAGGAAAAACTCAGGAACTGTTCAGGATAAAAGCAATGTGGGATTGTGGAACACAAGGAGAAGACAAGAGTAGCAGAAACACTGGTGAAACGTAAATAAGGCCATTAGTTAACATGATAGTATCAAGATTAATTTCCTGGTTCTGATAACTACGATCAAGTGAAAAGGTTACATTAGGGGAAGAAGATGAGGGGGATACATGATCACTTAACTGTATCTGCAACTTCTAAGTCTAAAGTTTACCAAACATAAGAAGTTAAACCAATAAGTTGACATCATGAAAAAAAAAGGCTGTGAAACTGTCCCAGACTTGGGGAGACTAATGCAGTACAACTGAATGCTCCCTGAGTGTGGTGATGGTTTCGCAGACACAGACATGTTAAAGCTTATCAAACTGCATCCTTTAAACATGCACATTTTATTGCATGTGAATTATAAAACAGTAAATCTATAAGAAAAGATAAATGCTATGAAGGAAAATGGGGAATGGACAATGAATAATATAGAATAAATTTTTAAAATCAATTATACTTTGATTTTAAAAAGTTAAAGAAAAAAAAAAAAAAAAAAAAAAAAAAAAGGCTGTGAAACTGTCCCAGACTTGGGGAGACTAATGCAGGACAACTGAATGCTCCCTGAGTGTGGTGATGGTTTCGCAGACACAGACATGTTAAAGCTTATCAAACTGCATCCTTTAAACATGCACATTTTATTGCATGTGAATTATAAAACAGTAAATCTATAAGAAAAGATAAATGCTATGAAGGAAAATGGGGAATGGACAATGAATAATATAGAATAAATTTTTAAAATCAATTATACTTTGATTTTAAAAAGTTAAAGAAAAAAAAAAAAAAAAAAACAGGGACTTTTCGTTTTTTGTATGCCTCACAGACCTGAACCCAGAAGTCTCAAAAAGTACCAATGTTAATCAATGTGGTCAGTAGCTGCTGTAAATCAAAATAAGAGTAAGACTACTGGTTTTACTTGAAACATATTATTTAATGTATATCATTACTTAAAATGGTAATGATCTTTTCAAAATATTCATCCTTAAGGATAAACACTGGCTGGTCAAATAAAATCTTAACATGATTGACTTTACACTAATCTTGGGTTTTATTTTGGTTTGGGGGGTGGGGGAAGAGACTTGTGCTGGGGTAGAGGTGGTACAGAAGCCCAGAACATGAAGACTGAGTCCAGATGACCTCTAATGTCCACATCGCCCTAGATGGACTTTTCAGACTATGCCTAAAAGTGAATTCGGACAAAGAATGAACAGAATCACACCTCAGTGCCCCTGGGCTCTCATCAAAATTAAAACCAGAGAAACAGACTCAAATTTACTATTAAAAGATAAAGGCTCTTTCCTTCAATTGTGAAACTTTTTCCCCACCATTTGCCAACCTGAGGGAGAAACATTTTTCCAGCTCCAAAAAGATCACCAACAATTTTCATGCCATTCATCAGCGGCCCTTCAATTATATTCAGAGGTCGGGGATATTTTTCCTGGTTTAACCTGGCTTCCTCAGTATCTTCAATAATATATTTTTCAATGCCCTACAGAAAAACAAAAAATTAGGGAAAATTCACAGGATAAATTGGCTTAAGTTCAAACATCCAACAACATATAAATAGTGAAAGAGTGTGGGTTTTGGAATCAGACTGTATGTGTTCAAATCCTGGCTCTTATCACTAATTTAGACAACTTATTAAGCATCAGTTTCCTCATTTAATAATCATATAATACCAACCCCACATGGTTATTTTGAGGATTAAATGTGTAAAGTGCCTAGATGGCTTTATTGACATAAAGCACTTTATTGATATAAAGTGAAAAATTAGTGACAGAAGGAGTACTAATAAGTTCAAGTTCATAATAAAATACACTTTTTATCCTAGTGGTTTAACAGATTACATGTAAACAAATATCTCCTGTGAAATCACTGTTTTCCCACTCACAGGGCTGGGTACAGGGAGGACCCAGCCTTCACTGATCAAGCCCTAATCCTCTAGTGTCCCCAGGATCCAAAGAGGTGGATGACTAGTTCCACAACCTGAAGTAAGTGAATCTCAAAAGTTTCAAGAAATTAAAAGTTAAATTCTAGAGACAAACAAAACAAAACAAAACACCTGAAATTTCCAGACTCACAAATGAGGAAACCGAAGCCAAGAGATTATCTATCTCTTGGACTAAAAGTCTAACTACAGCAGAAGAGCCAGAACTCATTTGTTGATCAAGAGACAGCCACGTGGTCTAGAATAGCACTTTTCACCTCTGGCACTACTGACAGTTTGCACTGAATAACTCTGTGGCGCAGGCCTCTCCTGTGCACTGTAGCATGTTTACCAGCATCCCTGGTCACTGGATGCCAGTAAAAACCCCCCACTCCAGTCAGAACAACCAAACATATCTCCAGATACGGCCTAATGTACTAGACATAGGGTAGGATGGAGGGCAAATCACTCAGGAGCAGTCCAGGGAATCTCGTTTGTCAGCTGCTGCTAGCACCTCTCCTCCAGCCATGCCATCAGCCATCAGCACCAGCAACCAGCCTCCAGCCCACACTCACCTTCACAAGAGCGTACTCAAGACGTTCCTCAACAGGGCCATTCCTCCACTCATCGGTCTGGATGACTTTCTTCCCTCCTTTGCCCTGAGTCTGGATTGAAATGTGAATGGAGAGATGATACAATAGGTCATTTACTCAGCTAGTTGGCAGAAAAAAACTGTGTCTTATTCTTCCCTTATGTTTCAAGGCCCTGGTACAGTGCCAGCATGAATTAAATCTTTGGAAAATGCTTGAGGTGAGGAGAGAGGGAAATAGCAACCCACTCCAGTACTCTTGGCCTGGAAAATCCCATGGATGGAGGAGCCTGGTAGGCTACAGTCCATGGGGTTGCAAAGAGTCAGACAAGACTGAGCGACTTCACTTCACTTCAAAGAGAGAGGAAAAGAGAGAAATCTTATAGGTTTTGAACTTCTATTTAAAAATTTTCTTCCTTCCAGGTTTATTGAAGTATAATTGACATACAGTGCTACAAAAATTTCAGGTGTACAGCATAAAGTGTACAAATAAAATGATTACTACAATAAGTTTAATGTATATCCATCAGTATGAGAAAGCAAAAAGATAGGATACTGAAAGATGAACTCCCCAGGTCAGTAGGTGCCCATATGCCATAGGAGATCAGTGGAGAAATGACTCCAGAAAGTGTGAAGAGACAGAGCCAAAGCAAAAACAACATCCAGTTATGGGTATGACTGGTGATGGAAGCAAGGTCCGATGCTGTAGAGAGCAATACTGCATAGGAACCTGGAATGTTCGGTCCGTGAATCAAGGTAAATTGGAAGTTCTCAAACAGGAGATGGCAAGAGGGAACATCGACATTTTAGGAATCAGTGAACTAAAATGGACCAGAATGGGTGAATTTAACTCAGATGACCGTTATATCTATGACTGTGGGCAAGAATCCCTTAGAAACAATGCAGTAGCCCCCAGAGCCAACAAGAGTCTGAACTGCAGTACTTGGGCGCAGTCTCAAAAACGACAGAATAATCTCTGTTCGTTTCCAAGGCAAACCGTTCAACACCACGGTAATCCAAGTCTATGCCCTGACTGTAATGCTGAAGAAGCTGAAGTTGAACAGTTCTATAAAGACCTACAAGACCTTCTAGAATTAACACCCAAAAAAGATGTCCTCTTCATTATAGGGGACTGGAATGCAAAAGTAGGAAGCCAAGAGATACCTGGCCTAACAGGCAAATTTAGCCTTGGAGTACAAAATGAAGCAGGCAAAGGCTAACAGAGTTTTGCCAAGAGAACGCACTGCTGCTACTGCTGCTAAGTCACTTCAGTCGTGTCCGACTCTGTGTGACCCCATAGACGGCAGCCCACCAGGCTCCCCCATCCCTGGGATTCTCCAGGCAAGAATACTGGAGTGGGTTGCCATTTCCTTCTCCAACGCATGAAAGAGAAAAGTGAAAGTGAAGTCGCTCAGTCTGTCCGACTGTTAGCGACCTCATGGACTGCAGCCCACCAGGCTACTCCGTCCATTGGATTTTCCAGGCAAGAGTACTGGGGTGGGGTGCCATTGCCTTCCCCGAGAGAACGCACTGGTCATAGCAAACACCCTCTTCCAACCACACAAGAGAAGACTCTACACAAGGACATCACCAGACGGTCAATACCAAAATCAGACTGATTATATTCTTTGCAGCCAAAGATGGAGAAGCTCTATTAGTCAGCAAAACGAGACTGAGAGTTGACTGTGGCTCAGGTCATCAACTCCTTATTGCCAAATTCAGACTTAAACTGAAGAAAGTAGGGAAAACCACTAGACCATTCAGCTATAACCTAAATCAAATCCCTTATGATTATACAATGGAAGTGGCGAATAGATTCAAGGGATTAGATCTGATAAGAGTGCTTGAAGAACTATGGATGGAGCTTCATGACACTGTACAGGAAGCAGTGATCAAGACCATCCCAAGAAAAAGAAATACAAAAAGGCAAAACGGTTGTCTGAGGAGGCCTTACAAATAGCTGAGAAAAGAAGAGATGCAAAAGGCAAAGGAGAAAAGGAAAGATATACCTATTTGGATGCAGAGTTCCAAAGAATAGCAAGGAGAGATTTTAAAAAAGCCTTCCTCAGTGATCAATGCAAAGAAATAGAGGGGAAAAAAAAGAGTAAAGACTAGAGATCTCTTCAAGGCAATTAGAGATACCAAGGGAACATTTCATGCAAAGATGGGCTCAATAAAGGACAGAAATGGTATAGACCTAACAGAAGCAGATGATATTAGGAAGAGGTGGCAAGAATACACAGAAGAAATATACAGAAAAGATCTTCACAACCCAGATAATCACGATGGTGTGATCATTCACCTAAAACCAGACATCCTGGAACGCGAAGTCAAGTGGGCCTTAGGTAGCATCACTACAAACAAAGCTAGCGGAGGTGATGGAATTCCAGTTGAGCTATTTCAAATCCTGAAAGATGATGCTGTGAAAGTGCTGTGCTCAATAAACCAGCAAATTTGGAAAACTCAGCAGTGGCCACAGAACTGGAAAAGGTCAGCTTTCACTCCAATCACAAAGAAGGCAATGCCAAAGAATACTCAAACTACCACACAACTGCACTCATCTCACACACTAGCAAAGTAATGCTCAAAATTCTCCAAGCCAGGCTTCAACAGTACATGAACTGTGAACTTCCAGATGTTCACGATGGATTTAAAAAAGGCAGAGGAACCAGAGATCAAATTGCCAAAATCCGTTGGATCATCAAAAAAGCAAGAGAGTTCCAGAAAAACATCTACTTCTGCTTTATTGACTATGCCAAAGCCTTTGACTGTGTGGATCACAACAAACTGCAGAAAATTCTGAGGAATACCAAGCCGCCTTACCTGCCTCCTGAGAAACCTGTATGCAGGTCAACAAGCAACAGTTAGAACTGGACATGGAACAACAGACTGGTTCCAAATCAGGAAAGGAATATGTCAAGGCTGTATATAGTCACCCTGCTTATTTAACTTCTATGCAGAGTACATCATGAGAAACGCTGGGCTGGAGGAAGCAAAAGTTGGAATCAAGATTGCCAGGAGAAATATCAATAACCTCAGATATGCAGATGTCACCACCCTTATGGCAGAAAACAAAGAAGAACTAAAGAGCCTCTTGATGAAAGTGAAAGAGGAGAGTGAAAAGTTGGCCTCAAGCCCAACATTCAGAAAACGAAGATCAGGGCATTTGGTCCTATCACTTCATGGCAAATAGATGGTTAAACAGTGGAAACAGTAACAGACTTTCTTTTTTTGGGCTCCAAAATCACTGCAGATGGTGACTGCAGGCATGAAGCTAAAAAACACTTGCTTCTTGGAAGAAAAGTTATGACCAACCTAGATAGCATATTAAGAAGCAGAGACATTACTTTGCAAACAAAGGTCCATTTAGTCAAAGCTGTGGTTTTTCCAGTAGTCATGTATGGCTGTGAGAGTTGGACTATAAAGAAAGCTGAGCGCTCAAGAATTGATGTTTTTGAACTGTGGTGTTAGAGAAGAGTCTTGAGAGTCCCTTGGACTGCAAGGAGATCCAACCATTCCATCCTAAAGGAGATCAGTCCTGAATATTCATTGGAAGGAATAATGCTGAAATTCCAACACTTTGGCCACCTGATGTGAAGAAATGACTCATTTGAAAAGACCCTGATACTGGGACAGATTGAAGGTGGGAGGAGAAGGGGACAAGAGAGGATGAGATGGTTGGATGGCATCACCAACTTGATGGACAAGAGTGTGAGTAAACTCCAGGAGTTGGTGATAGACAGGGAGGCCTGGTGTGCTGCAGTCACGGGGTCACAAAGAGTTGGACATGACTGAGTGACTGAACTGATATCCATCATCTCATATAGGTAGAAAATAAAATAGAAAAAACATTTTTTTTCTTGTGATGAGAACTCCTGAGTTTTCTAAAATCTGTCATATATATAATACACCAGTGTCAATGATATTTATCACATTGTACATTAAATCTCTAGTAATTATACATCTTAAGAGGAATTCCCTTCCTCTAATTTTCCCTCTTGTTAGCCCCTGCCTCTGGTAACTTCAAATTTGATCTCTTTTCCTATGAGTTTTTTTTTTTTTTAAGCATAATCAACCTATAAATTTAGTTCCTGGTACACAGTATAGTGATTCAATATTTCTATAATTATAAAATGATCCTCACTAGGATTTGAATGTTCAGTAGAGAGAGTGAGACTCCATTTTTTTTTTCTTTTTTCTTTTCTTCTTTCCTAAAAGAGAGCATCTTGGAACCAAAGATTTCCAGGACAGTAAGAAAAGTTAAACCTGCTATCTGATGAGCTTTTAAAGTTCTCACGTAGCACCACCACTATTCTATAATTATAAAATGATCCTCACTAGGATTTGAATGTTCAGTAGAGAGAGTGAGACTCCATTTTTTTTTTCTTTTTTCTTTTCTTCTTTCCTAAAAGAGAGCATCTTGGAACCAAAGATTTCCAGGACAGTAAGAAAAGTTAAACCTGCTATCTGATGAGCTTTTAAAGTTCTCACGTAGCACCACCACTACCCAGATATGTGAAGAGTCTATAACAAAGGCAAGTCAGAAATCGTCTTATAGGTGGGCACACTGTGAGGTATAAGACATAGACCGTGCTCTCAAGGACTTTGCCCTATCATAAGGTAGATGGAAATACACAGAGAAAAGTAAGCTCCAAGAGAAAGCCTGTGCCAAGTACTGAATGAGAAGATGACGGAGAAGGCAATGGCAACCCACTCCAGTACTCTTGCCTGGAAAATCTCATGGATGGAGGAGCCTGGTAGGCTGCAGCCCATGGGGTCGCTAAGAGTCGGGCACGACTGAGCAACTTCACTTTCACTTTTCACTTTCATGTACTGGAGGAAATGGCAACCCACTCCAGCGTTCTTGCCTGCAGAATCCCAGGGACGGGGGAGCCTGGTGGGCTGCCCTCTTCGGGGTCGCACAGAGTCAGACATGACTGAAGTGACTTAGCAGCAGCAGCAGCAAGGTAGATGGAAATACATGGAGAAAGGTAAGCTCCGTGAGAAAGCCTGTGCCAGTGCTGAATGAGAAGATGACACAGACAAGGCTAGGAATTTTGAGGACAGAGTGATCATCACAAACTGGAGTGGTGAAGAGAGACTTCGAAGAAGCTAACAGATTCAGCAAAGGGACAAAATTGTGATGATCCTGGGATGAAAGGTGAATTGCATATCTGTTTCCTCCATCTCAACTGATGTCACCCGTTGCCCAAATCTGAAATCTAAGCATCATTCTTGACTCTTCATCCAGTCTTCGCATTCAATTAGTTACCTAACCCTAATAATTACACTGCCTCATTATTTTGCTCTACTCTGCTTCCACTTTCAGAGTTCCAGCATCTAAATGGTCTCCACAGCCCAGGATCCCCCTGGTCCCCAATGTGTCTTCCACACAGTAGTCAGGGGGGCCTTTCCAAAACGCAAACCTGATCAAACTGCCCCCGTGGAAAGATTCAGTGTAAGCTCCCTATTGCTCTCCAAATGTTGTACTGATTCCTTTTCATGCTGGACAATGTCCTGAACCAGTTGTCTCCCAGCTTTATCTTCTTCCACTCCTGAAGAACTCAGCCCATCTTGAACATCTCAATTCGTTATGTTCTCCATCATCTTTCTCATCCTTGGCCCTTTACATCGACTCATCTGACAATCTTTTCTTTAGCACCTACCAGAATACCAGGCCACAGCTAGATGCAGACACTCCTCCTCTGGCAGAGGATACCAGTACTGTACCCCAACCCTAAGCTTTAGCCTGGCTAACTCCTGTTGAGCTCTCAGGTCCCCCCTGACCCATCCCTTCTGGGAGGCTTTTCCTGACCACCTCTACCTTTGGGTTCAGTGTCCCTCCTAAGCAGTCTACAGCATCTTGCACATGCCTTATCGCAGCATCTACCCCCCACACTGGATGACAACTGCCTCTACATACTTGTGCACGTCTCACTGCACTGCAGGCTCTACAGGGGCATGCCTCTCTTATTAGTCAGATCCTCTAAGTTCAGAAAGTACAATGCAGAAAACAAAATGTGGGTAAATATTAACTGAATGATTTAAAGCTGAATGAGAACCAATTTTCCAGAGCAATGTTTGTGCAGGATAGTAGAGGCTAAGCCACGGAGTGCTAGGAATCCACGCTATGGAGTTTGGATCTAACCTTCCAGGCAACTGTGGCAAGGGTGGGAGTGGGGGAATGACACAAATTCTGAAGCTTCAGAGTAACATCCCAAGTAGTATTTTTCTGCAGAGGAAGTGAGACACATGGCTTGCAGGCTCTTACTTCCCCAACCAGGGACTGAAGCTGGGCCCTTTGCACTGAAAGTGCCAAGTCCTAACCACTGGACCACCAGGGAATTTCCATCAAAGGAGAATTTTTAAGAGAACCCTAGAAAGGGGAGAATGTTTTAGTAGTTCATGATGAAAGCCTGAACTACAGTGGCAGGAACAGGAAGAGAAGGAAGGGACAAACATAAAAGTATTAATGGACAGCATGGAAGAAGGACTGGGAGGAGCTCCAGGACTGAGGGCCGGGGTGGCAAGCGATCACACAGGGCACTCTCACATGGCAAGAGACTAATGCTGCTCTCATATGACGAAAAGCCTTAAAGAAGATAGCAATTAAAAAATGTATTTTTTTCAGCATTATTTATAATAGAAAAAGACACAGAAACAATCTATGTGTTTATCAGTGAATGAATGGATTTAAAAAGTGTGATATACTATATATATAATGGAATATTATTCTGCCATAAAAAGAGGAAATCCTGCCATTTGCAACAGCATGGGTGGACCTTGAGGGCAACATGCTAAGTGAAATAAGTCAAACAGAAGGCAAATACCATATGATCTCTTACACTTGGAATCTAAAAACAGAAACTAATGTGGTGACGGATGTTAACCAGACTTACTGTGATGAGCATTCCACAATATATACTGATATCAAATCATTATGCTATACATCTAACACAAATATATGTTGATATCTCAATTTTTAGATCTAAAAACTATAAAATGAACAGATTATATACTCTGACATTTATTTAAGAGAAAATACAAAACTAGAGCAGTGTGACACCCCCCACCCACCCTCCACAAAAAAAAGGAGTTATTCTAAAGCTCACATTCTCATCACTTGATATATGTAAACATCATTTGGCCTGTCAACCACACAATCAGGCAATTCCTGCCTGTGGGATGGAGTCTGATAAGTAAAAACAGGGCAGAGTGTTCCAAACACTCTTGGGCAAAAGGCCAGGTGTGTTCACAGAAAACAGCAGTGTGCCACATGGAACGGGCAGGGAGGGGGCGACGCTGTGTGATTGTGAACAGTGGGAAGCAAGGATGCAGTGTGTGGCCCATGAGGATTTCTCACCGTGTACAGAGTTTCATTATCACACCTGATAAATGATAAACATGCTTCAGAAAATCAATATTCTAAATGGTACCATTTAAGAGCAGCTATTTCAGAAGCATGACCCGGCATACTGGGTCCATCTGATTTCCAACTAGTTATTCGGTAGGATGCTCTCCATGATCCAAACATAATTTGTCACAGCCTCACACACTGAGCAGCCCAGACACCAGACACACGAAGAAAGGTCATCAAGATAGAAAGCTTCCAAGCACCGTGGCTGTTCAACTGCTCAGTCGGCTTCTCCTTCATCTGCTTCTACTGCTCAAGAGTAGCTCCCCATTAGCATGGTGCCTCATGAGGACATGTATTTTATTTCTGATATCAAACTGAACCAGCATCAAGGGAGGAAACTGCTTGAGTGAAAACCAAAGGGGAGTGTGAGCAACCACTGGCAATGAGAAAACCAAGGCCAGATAAGGAACAGAGAGGACCTTTTTTCTAGAAAAGCATCAAGAATACTTACATCTGATAGACCTATCATCTGTTGAAGATTCTAGCTGAAAATGCACTTACTTATGTCACCCTCCAAACATCATAGCTTGGCCCCTCACCTACCTTGCATGTGCTCAGAACACTGACATTAGCCTATTATTTCACCAAAATCATCTAAAACTAAGCTTTTTTTTTAGTAATAAATGTTGAGTATCTCATGTAATTTATTGAATACTGTCCCAAGAGTGAAAACCAAAATGGCAGTGTGGGTCCAGAGTGGTTGTCAGTGGTTGTTTCCCCTTGTGATGGCAGGCTGAACAGAAGTTGCGATCCGCTGCCTTTGTCCAGCACCATAAGAGAGGATGGTACTGCGTATTGCCTGCCCAGGGAAAGATCAAAATTCAAAGTACAGTTTCTACTGAATGCTTACTGCCTGCACATCATCATAAGTTGGGGTCATGTGTATTCTCACAATCCAAGGCCATGCAAGAGCTATCTCACCCAGAGATTGTCCCTATTAACACCCAAACAGTACTGCCCAATGAACGAACTCCACGTGAGTTACATGGTCTCATGTTACCTGGAACTTCTTCTTACCCAAGATAATTTAGTCACCACAGGTCAGCCTGCACCATACCGAGGGTACTATTTTTCAATAAAGCCCATTAGAGTTTAGGAAGGTCAGAGATGAGACTCTCCCCACCCTTTTCAACAATAATATTGAATAATCTATCAGATGAAAATTGAGTGCAGACCTTATTATTTGACAATGAAAAGAGAATCGTTCTCTCATAAAGAAAAAAACTGCTCAACCCTTATTTGCCTCACAATATTCCTGCTTTTCATGCTATTTACAATCGGTGTACCCTGAGGAATGGTTAAAGAGCTGGCGACTCCTGGCAGTGATGAAAGCATACTTGTTTGGGGTTATTAATTCCTTAACAGCAACAGAAGTCACCTTGAATGTAGACAGTTAACCTACTTGACAGACAGGGTCAGTGGCTTGTAATAGGTCTTGTGGTTACATAAACAGGGAGGCAATTTTTTATATGATGGATTGATGAAGCCTTGAAATTGCTATTAAGATTTCCCCTCTTACTCTTCAGCAGTCCCTTAGGAGAAAAACCTCTTGGCAGTTTAGCAAGATATAAAGAAACAAAAACTTGTAAACAAATACTGTAAGTGAATATAGACCAAAAAGAATGACTGCTATAAAATACAAAACCAACAAAATCTTAAATGAAAATAGTCTCACAAATAAGGAGCCCTATCTTTCCTAAGTGAGAGCTGTCTCATCTGGACAGTGGAGAGATGAGAAAGCACATCACTTTATGGGTTAACTAAGAATGCTTGAGTAGAAGCTATGATGCCCCTCTGGTCTTCAGGAGAACTCTGTCTTAGCTGACAATTAATGAGCAATCTCCTGCTAAGTGGAAGGCAGGCTAAGAAAAAAAGCTGGATATTGTTTCATACTTATATCCTGGTGTCCAAAGAAATGGCTCAGCACTTTGCCTATCTGAGCAGACATGGTCATGGAAACAGGGAAGGAAATCTAGCTGTTGTTTCTTATGTAATGAACTGAGAAGAAGAACTTGTTTACATTTGCAACAGTCAAGATCCAGGACATTCTGTTCTGCGTCCATCTAAGAAATTATAAATGTCCTAAGAAACTGAGAGGAGGGTCATGTGCTCAGTGGCACTGAGTCTGAACTCATCTTTGTTGAGTGAACCTAAGGCTAACATAGGCAGCTTCAGAAATCAAAATCTTGCCATGTGTGACATGGACAAATCAAGAATGCAACCAACCCTAAGCCATCCTATCCTTTTCCAGAACATTTTAGTACTCTTCACAGGAAGAGGAAAAGTAAGCAGTTCTGCCAAAGTTAAATTCACATATTAACCTAGAGAGCAATTAACCCAGGTGGCAACATACAAGGGCATTCTGCCACTTTCCTGGCATGCTCTGTGAGAAAAATGTTTTCCTTTCCCATTGCTTTCTGAAATAAATTATAAAGCAAATTTTCTTGAAAAAAGATTTCGTCTTTCCTTAAACTGAATTCTAGAAAGCAACACCCATTATAGATATTTAATATACCTCAATTCAGTTCAGTTGCTCAGTCATGTCCGACTCTTTGCTACCCCATGTATCACAGTGCGCCAGGCCTCTCTGCCCATCACTAACTCCCGAGATTTACTCAGACTCATGTCCATCAAGTCAGTCATGCTATCAAGCCATCTCATCCTCTGTAGTCCCCTTCTCCTCCTGCCCCCAATCCCTCCCAGCATCAGGGTCTTTTCCAATGAGTCAACTCTTCACATGAGGTGGCCAAAGTACTGGAGTTTGAGCTTCAGCATCAATCCTTCCAATGAACACCCAGGACTGATCTCCTTTAGGGTGGACTTGTTGGATCTCCTTGCAGTCCAAGGGACTCTCAAGAGTCTTCTCCAAAACCACAGTTCAAAACCATCAACTCTTTGGCACTCAGCTTTCTTCACAGTCCAACTCTCACATTCATACATGACCAATGGAAAAACCATAGCCTTGACTGGACAGACTTTTGTTCGCAAAGTAACGTCTCTGCTTTTTATTATGTTATCTAGGTTGGTCATAACTTTTCTTCCAAGGAGTAAGTGCCTTTTAATTTCATGGCTGCAATCACCATCTGCAGTGATTTTGGAGCCCGAAAAAATAAAGTCTGACACTGTTTCCCCATCTATTTCCCATGAAGTGATGGGACCGGATGCCATGATCTTCATTTTCTGAATATTGAGCTTTAAGCCAACTTTTTCACTCTCCTCTTTCACTTTCATCAAGAGGTTTTTGAGTTCCTCTTCACTTTCTGCCATAAGGGTGGTGTCATCTGCATATCTGAAGTTATTGATATTTCTCCTGACAATCTTGATTCCAGCTTGTGCTTCTTCCAGCCCAGCGTTTCTCATGATGTACTCTGCATATAAGTTAAATAAGCAGAGTGACAATATACAGCTTTGACGTACTCCTTTTCCTATTTGGAACCAGTCTGTTGTCCCTTGTCCAGTTCTAGCTGTTGCTTCCTGACCTGCATACAGGTTTCTCAGGAGGCAGGTCAGGTGGTCTGGTATTCCCATCTCTTTCAGAATTTTCCAGTTTGTTGTGATCCACATGGTCAAAGGCTTTGGCATAGTCAATAAAGCACAAGTAGATGTTTTTCTGGAATTCTCTTGCTTATTTGATGATCCAGCAGATCTTGGCAATTTGATCTCTGGTTCCTCTGCCTTTTCTAAAACCAGCTTGAACATCAGGAAGTTCATGGTTCACGTACTGCTGAAGTCTGGCTTGGAGAATTTTGAGTATTACTTTACTAGCGTGTGAGATAAGTGCAATTGTGTAGTAGTTTGAGCATTCTTTGGCACTGCCTTGGTCTGACAGAATGTGGTGCACTGGAGAAGGGAATGGCAAACCACGTCAGTATTCTTGCCTTGAGAACCCCATGAACAGTATAATATACCTAGGACTGCCCAACACATAATAAATGGAAACAAGGAACTGATTTTTGGATTAACTATAATTATCCTTCCATCTATAGATTAAAAGTGTGCAGACCTCAAGCCTTGAACTGTAGACTTGGACTAGATCCTAACATAAACAGGTATATATAAAAATGTAAAGATGTAACAATGGGTACCAGGTAACCACATGGTGACACAAGAAAATTCAAAATAGACAAGTCATAGCATGAGATAGAAAAATATATAATAAAATGAAAAGATGCTCCCAGTATACTGCTTAACAAGCAGGTTACCAAAAAAGCATCAAGAAGAGTTAGATTTTTATAAAAATGTACATGAGTGTGTGTGTGTGCATGTGCATACGCATGAACATACTTATTAGCACTTTTTGTTTCAGAACAAAACCAAAACCATGACTAGAAGGCTATAATAAAACCTCAACAGTGGTTAATGACGGGTAGTAGGATTATGAATAATTTCTATTTCTTCTTTTGCTTACCCTTATTTTACCAATTTAAAAAAATTAAAACATGTTACTTTCGTCTGAGAAAAATAAATTTTACATTTCAAAATAAACTTACAGAAATACAAATTAAGAGTACTGAAGCAGATATTTAAGGCCTGTTTCTCCTTCCTCGCCCTAATGAAAAGACCTTCTCTGGAACTCTCTGTAGAAACCTTCAGTGATCCAAAGACACGGTGCTATCCTTTCTCCCATTCTACAATGAAGGCCTAGTAACTGTACGGTTAAGACAGGTTCAAAGGAAAAAAGGAAAAGCCATCCGTCAGAACCTCTCCCCACCTGGGCATAGCGTAAGAGCTTCTCGGTGGCCTCAGGGTCTCTGTTCCAGATGAGGTCCTCACAGAGCTGGAGAAGCTCCTTGTGGATGTCATCATATACAGGAAGGCTTCCAGCATTCACTATTCCCATGTCCATACCAAACTAAGGGCAATAAAAACAAAAATAAGGATTTCCAGTGATACTCTAAACCAGGGATCAGTGCCTCTTTCTGTGAAGGACCAGATAAAGAAATACCACAGGCCACAGCCTCTGTCACAACCACTCAACCCTGCTGCTACAGCATGAAAGCAGTCCTAGACAGAATACAAGTGAGAGCGTGTGGCTTTGTTCTAATAAAGCTTTATTCACAGAAAATGGCAGCAGGCCAGGTTAGTTCATGGGCCAAAGTCTGCAAACGTTTGCCCTAAGTAAAGGCTGGTGTCCAAGGCAGCAGGTGCCCCACTATACCTTGATTGCGTGGTACAGGAAAACCCCATGCATTGCCTGTCGAATGGCTTCCATTCCTCGGAAGGAGAAGGACAGGTTGGAAAGACCACCACTTACTTTGGCTCCAGGCAGTGTTTCCTGGAAAAAATTTTAACATATGAAAAGATTTCCCTAGTTTGCCAAAAGCAGCAATCATGTTCCTTAAGCTTTTTAAAGTAAAGTAAGAATGGAAAGTAAAAAAATATATAAAGTCCAAAGTAATTCAGAGTTTCTTATACCTAGACATAGACCACAACTTGGATATCACGGAGACACGAAAGCACTGCTTCATTGTTTTTCCTACTATAATCTCCCTAAGGGGAAAGAAAAACTTCTGCTTTATCCCTGCGTACTTCTCCAGTGACCACGATATGGCTACAATACATGGTGAGTGCAACATAAAGTATTTGCTGAATAGGGACTTCCCTGGTGGTCCAGTGGTTAAAACTCTGAGCTTCCACTGCAGGAGGCAGGGGTTCAATCCCTGGTTGGGGAACTAAGATCCTGCATGGTGCAGCTAAATATATGTGTGTGTGTGTGTGTGTGTGTGTGTGTACATACATCTGTGTGTGTCTGTGTGTGTGTCTGTGTGTGTGTGTGTCTGTGTGTGTGTGTGTACATACATCTGTATGTGTCTGTGTGTGTGTATCTGTGTGTGTGTGTGTGTGTGTACATACATCTGTGTGTGTCTGTGTGTGTGTGTCTGTGTGTGTGTGTGTATATACATTTGTGTGTGTCTGTGTGTGTGTGTCTGTGTGTGTGTGTGTGTGTGTGTATACATACATCTGTTGGATAAATATCAGAAAAAGAAAGAAACAGTGACAGATAACAGAAGGAAAACCAGTGTGTGTGTGTGTGTGTGTGTGTGTGTGTGTGTGTGTGTGTGTGTGTATACATACATCTGTTGGATGTGTGTGTGTGTGTGTGTGTGTGTGTGTATACATACATCTGTTGGATGTGTGTGTGTGTGTGTGTGTGTGTGTGTGTGTATACATACATCTGTTGGATAAATATCAGAAAAAGAAAGAAACAGTGACAGATAACAGAAGGAAAACCAGAGAGGACAAACAGAGAAGTTGGTTACTCACGAGCTACTAGAAGGCTTCTATGGCCTAAAGGAACAAACTCTGTAGTTCACCATAAACCTGACTAATTTTGAAAGGACAAAAGGAAACTGAGGTCCCCACCACACCTTATGACACATGAAGCATTAGTTCGCATGTAAAACAGGAACTCTTACTTCCTATTAGATAGGGTAGACTAGTGCAAGCATTTTGGGAGAGAGAGCTGCCTTTATCTACTACTGGACCCAACCCTTCCACTTCTGGGTATATGCTATAGGGAAGCTCATGAAGAGAGATACACAAGAGATGTATACACACAGTTTTGCTCATGACTTACCCAAACTGGAAACAAACCAAGCATATGTCAACCACAGAACAGTTAATTACGGAAAAGGTAAATGATGGAATATTATACATTAGTAAAACTGAACAAAGCACAACTACAGCACAGGTGGATCCTTAAAGTGAGACTGGGTTAGGAAAAAGGCATAAGAATCTTAAGACTCTGTTTATATTAACATGAAGTTCAAAAATATGCAAAACTAGCGATACTATTTCTACAATGAATTCTTGCTATTTGCGGTACTTAAGTTCCATGAAGTCACTGCAAACACTGAACTGGGGCATGCTGAAAACCACTGCTCCCACAGGAAGTGCAGGGTTAGGTCTGTGAAACTCTGGTCACAAAACTGTCATCACTGATCAAAATATAACCCTGTTTCCTATGTTTCCATTTAGATATCTTGTTTAATATATACTGCTGATTCCCTAATGTTGAGCTCAGAGCCCACAGGATGACAACTCATGTCTAAACCAAGTCCATCTAACAACTATTTTCTCCGTGAAGTGCATCACAGCCTTAGTGCACGCAGGACACAGGGCAGCACTTCAGCACAGCACGTGGGGCCACCCAACTAGAGAAACCAGTCACCGAAAAAAAGCTCAAAACCCTGGAAAATGTGGCACTAAACAGGCCAGAAAAGGGTGCTTGTTTACAGAATGAGGGCTGAAGCCAGGGATGCAGGGCATGCCTCTGCTGACTCATCTGGATCACAAGGGTCAGGCACTCACAGTTTTCACCACTCTGCACGTGTGCGTGCCCGTGAATGACTACAGAAGAACCATCAGTATTGATTTTGGAGTCACAAATCATTTTCTTGTTTTTAATAATTTATTAAACTTCTGGCTGTGCTGGGTATCTGTTGCTGCTCGGGCTTTCTCTAGTTGCCCCAAGGGGAGGCTACTCTTCACTGCAATGCATGAGCTTCTCCTTGTGGTGGCGTGTCTCGTCGCTGAGCACGGGCTTCAGGAGCTGCAGTGCATGGGCCTAGTAGTTGCAGCTCCGGGGCTCCAGACCACAGGATCAATAGCTGTGGCACACAGCTTTTGCTGCTCACCAGCATGTGGGAACTTTCTGGATCAGTGATCGAACCCGTGTCTCCTGCATTGGCAGGCAGATTCTTTACCACTGAGCCATCAGGGAAGCCCACAAATAAATTTTAGTGAGTAGGTGAATTTGAAAATAAAAAACCCAGGATAATTCAGATTGACTGTGTAAAAAGAAGCTTAAAATCATATAGAAGAGCAGCAAGTAGTACCATAAAACTCAGAACAAGCTGTTATCAGAAAGGAAGAGACACGGAGCACTTTCCATTTCCTGTTTCAGGTCCCAAGTGAAAGCTACTATATGCCTCATAATCATTTATCAAACTCTGTATCTTTTATATATCCCTCAGTGTGCGTGTGTTTTACATCACAACATAAAATAACATAGAAAAAAATTTTTAAAGCTCCTAAATTTCAGAAAACCAATTTGCTACAAGAATGTCAATATTCCTTGCCAATAAACATATATATGTGAGCTCAAGCTATTCACTAAAGCCACTTGATAAATCTAAGCAATGTCTTGGATAGAAAGGAGAAAAATGTTCATACTTACTTTAATGACTTTTGTTGCATTGATAAAATTAACAGCATACAAGTTATGTTCTTCCATCCCAGTACCAATGGTGAGGATATTAGGGTCAAAGATGATGTCATTTGGATTGAAACCCAGTTTTTTCACAAGGAGATGGTAGGCCCGGGTACACACTCTGATTTTGGTATCTGTTTCTGTTGCCTGGGGAAGGAGTAAAAAATGTAAATTTGAAATAGAAAAATGAGGTTTCATCTATGAAAATGGAAAGCGCTTAAGTACCAATGCTTGGATTTCATAGAAATCCAAATGCCAAGCAGCCTTTAAATATTTATCAAATTATTTCAGAGGAGGAATTGGTTTAAAGTCCCTTTATGTTTTCATCCACACAACAGCTATTTGATTTTTTCTGTAAAAATCAAATCTCACACACACATACATATATATGGTATATTAATAAATAGGTTTCTTAAAAAGACACAAGTGATAAGAATTCAAATGAATTACAAAATTAGCGCCCCTCCTCTCTGGACCTGCCTGCACTGTCACCCAGGCTCCCTTGGACCTTCCTATAGTAAGGCTATATAGATTCAAAGATGTGCATTTATTACCCACCTCCAACCCCACCCATCACAGCATTAGCTAATATATTTCCAAACAGTGACCCTAGGAAGCCAAGCACTGACTCCAGCAAAGCCCAACCCACCGTTGCTTCCCACCTCCCTCAGAATCAGGTCCCGCACCTCCAATTTTAAGATTTTATTTTTACAGAAGCAGTGTAGCTGTTGTGCTGATGAAAGTATCTCCCCCCTCATCTACTCCACTCTCCCCACACCACTCCTTTGATGTTCCTGAGACCCACCAAGCCTGTCTTCCGTCAGGGCCACTGGGGGAAGTGGCCACCATCTCTTTCTATCCATTGCTGCCACTGCCTGGAACGCACTGTGACATGGCTTTGTGAGTCACAGCACTCAGGCCTCTGCACAAATGTCCCCTTTTCAGAGAAGCCTCCCTTAATCACGATCTCTAAACCAGTTCCAGCACCGCCTTCTGCCTCCTCCACCCCTCTTCGTAGCATCTCTTCTCCTAGAAATTATTCTCCATGTTACAGAAAAACCTGAATGAACTTTTTAGTCAATCCAGTATATTTATCTAGCATGCTGTTTACTGTTTTTTACTTGTTTCTTCAGATATGATTAATTGGACTCGAATCAGTCTTGCTGTATCCCCAGAGCCTAGAGCAGTGCCTGCCAGAGGATGTGCTCAATATTTCTGTTGAATGAATGAATGTACCTCTGACTCAGAGCATTTCTGAGTTTTGTCAGGGAAACTGTCTTCAGGTCAAATCTACAATCTCAATGCAAGGCTTATTCAGTGAATTACATGCTCAATGATTTCTGGTTGCAGAAAAAACAAATTTGCTCTAAAGAAAAAATGAATACTTGCTATCACTACAGAATTCCAAAAAAATAAGTAACGTACAATTCTGAGTAAATATGCAAAATGTTTTTTGAAAAATGGCCAACACCACTGAATGAAGTGTTGAGTCTTCCAAGCTAACTACTTGGAGGCAGGATACACTTGACTAGATGTGAGCGCTAAGAGTGGTCGAGAAACAGCTCCTGATCACACACATCTCCACCTCTGACGGGAGCTCTCCAGGGGCCCACAGGGAGGAGGGGTGGGGATACTCTATGCAGTTCAAGGACATTTAGTGAGGCCCCATCCTCCAGAGAAAGGCATGGTGTTACTGCTGCTGTTCAGTCACTCATTCATGTCTGACTCTTTGCGGCCCCATGGACTGCAGCATACTAGGCCTCCCTGTCCCTCACCATCTCCTGGAGTTTGCCCAAGTTCATGTTCATTGTATCGGTGATGCCGTCCAACCATCTTATCCTCTGATGCCCTCTTCTCCTTCTGCCCTCAATCTTTCCCAGCATCAGGGACTTTTCCAAACAGTCGTCTGTTTGCATCAGATGACCAAAATACTGGAGCTTCAGCTTCAGCATCATTCTTTCTGGTGAATATTCAGAGTTGATCTTCCTTAAGATTGACTGGTTTGATCTCCTTGCTATCCAAGGGACTTTCAGCAGTCTTTTCCAACATCACAGTCCGAAGGCATCAATTCTTTGGTGTTCTGCCTTCTTTACAGTCCAGCACTCACAACCATATATGACCACTGGGAAGACCATAGCCTTAACTATACGGGCCTTTGTTGGCAGAGTAATGTCTCTGCTTTTCAAGACACTGTCTAGGTTTGCCCCCTTATGGAACAACTGATTGGTTCAAGATCAAGAAAGGAGTATGACAGGGCTGTCTATTGTCACCCTGTTTGTTTGACCTATAAGCCGAGCACATCATGGGAAATGCTGGGCTGGACAAGTTACAGGCTGGAATCAAGATAGGCAGGGAAACATCAACGATCTCAGACATGCAGATGATACCACTCTAATGGCAGAAAGGGAAGAGGAAATAGTGAGCCTTTTGATGAGGGTGAAGGAGGAAAGTGAGAGTCAGCTTACGACTAAGTATTAAAAAAAAGCTAAGATCATGGCAACCATTACTGCATGGCAAGTAGAAGGGGAAAAGGTGGGAGTAGTGACAGATTTCCTCTTCTTGGGCTTCAAAACCACTGTGGACAGTGACTGCCACCTCACAAGACGACTGCTTCTTGACAGGAAAAGCATGGTGAGGGTACATTAAAAAAACTCACTCAGATCCAAGCTGCTGACTACTCGCCTGCCTTGGTGTTCTTTCACAACTGGTCTCGTTGGTCTCTAATCTCTCCCTGTTCCTGTGGCTGCTCAGGTTAGAATTCACCTCCTGCTGGGGATGTGACAGCAGATCACAGGTTCTAGGGAAAGGACCACAAGGAGGGGGCTCTGTAGCCCCACTGCTCCAGGCTTTAGGGAAGGTAGCAGACTCTCATCTTTTTTAACTGAATGTCTTCAACAACTTCTTACTTTTCCCTTCAGTTAGTGAAAAAGGTAAGGTTAAAATCAACATGTGGGCCCAGAAGAAAGTGTTCAGGAGCAGGTCATGTAGGGCTGCCTTTTCATCTTCGACTTCAGTTATTCGTTCACCAGAGGGCCAAACAGAGGTCTAGGTTCTAGGTTAATGGCCCAGCTGAGCTCATTAACCGAACAGGAACAGGGGTTTGGGGTTTCATAGTAACCTAGCTGCGTTGGTGAAGTGAAGTCAAAGTCACTTAGTCATGTCCAACTCTTTGCGACTCCACTGACTGTACAGTCCCTGGAATTCTCCAGGCCAGAATATTGGAGTGGGTAGCCTTTCCCTTCTCCAGGGCATCTTCCCAACTCAGAGATTAAACCCAGATTGCCTGCATTGCAGGTGAATTCTTTAGCAGCTGAGCCACAAGGGAAGTTGGGTTGGTAGGTCCTGGTCATTTCTTTCATCTGAGTCATGAATCCATCACTAGGCCAGAACTGAAGCAACAACCATCAGCTCCCTAAGAATGAAGCCTTTTCAAATTGTTCTCCCAACACCTAGTACACTACTTGCCACATTAACAGAAAGCAACTACCATCTGTTGAATAAACAAGCAAATCTCGGAATGCACAGTTTCAAAGGACAGGCCTTTACCATAAGCATATCAAGCTAGATTCTCCAAGATTCCCTCTGTCTGTTCTTCAGCCAGGGTGGTGACACAAACATGCTAATAAGCCTCAAGGCTTGAGGATTTTACAGATCCAGAAGGCTCTCAACTCTGCTGGCATATTTGAGTAACCCAGAGGGATTTCTGTTTTCTAATACTAATACCTGTTCCTGAACCTCACTTGAGACCAGTTAAATCAGAATCCTGAAATAAGACCTAAGTAACAGTATTTAAAGAGCCTCTTAGTGATCCTAACATACAGCCCAGGTGAGAACCACTGATGGGTGAGGTACACCTTCTTAGACTGAGTTAGAAGAAACCCAGTGACAATAACACAAACCTAAGGGCCAAGAGGGAGGAATAAATATCTTCTCTTGATTTACAATTTACTAGGTTTATCCTTAAGCTGCAGGAAAGCTAGATAGGAATCAGTAGGTAGAGGCTTCGTTAATAAATCCACTGCTCAGCCTCAGCATGATTATTAGACACTTAGGGAGAAATAAGATGAATGTAAAATAATTATTTATTTATCAAGGCTGATACTATGAGAAGGCAAGAAAAAGGATCAAAGACACCCAGATTCTGTGAAAATGCAGCCTAACAAGAAGCAGAGAAGGAATGGGACCAACTTCAGAGGCAGCTTAAAGGTTTCAAATGACTGAACCAGCTTAACATGGGACAGGGGATACAGCAGGGGCCATTCTGCTGCCAGAGTTCAAAATGGAAGTGGTGGAAGAGACGCACATGCCACCATCAGACAGGCACCGACAAGTCAGAAAGGAAAAGGCTGAGAAAGGGAAGTTTCCAAGGGAAAAACACATGACAAGAGGCTTTACCAAATCACTGAGGGCATAGACTTTGTTCAGAAATCCCTGGAGTGGCTTCTCTACTGTAGTTAATGTGTGAACATGAGCTGAAGGCAAGTGTGAGGACACCCAGAGCCCAGGGAGAAGCAGCAGGCCTGAGGGCAGAAATGGAGGCAGGGGATGAAGCTCAGGGGACAGCACTGAGCTGGGAGACACAAGGTCGCCTTGGAATGTCTCCCAGTTCACTCCTCACCTGAAAGAATGGAGGCTGTGTGCCTCTGGCAGAACTCACATTTGAGGCAGAACGTGGACGCTAAGAACTTGGGATTAACGGGGAAATGGACAGGATTTCAGACGTGAAGTCAACATTGAGAGGCAACCTGGTGAGGAAAAAAGGGCTGCATTTTCCCATCAGCATTTTGTTGCTCAAGTTCATCTGATGGTCACAACTTGGCCAGAACAGCATAGTTGCCCTCGGGTCGGGGGATGTGAAAATGAGTTTGGCTTGGAGTTCATGGCCAAGGGTGGGAGAAGGAGGTGGAGTGGACATAGGTGCTCAGTGCCACGGATGGAAGGACAGCCAGGAGGGGCCCTGAGGAAGCACAAAGGAGAGAGAATAAATCTCCACAAGTGGGATTTGGGGGCAGGGTGGGTGTCAGGGGAGGGGTAACAGTGGAGGCTGCCCAGAAGAAGGGAAGTTGAATAAAGGGAAGTTTCTCCATTAGTTGAGAATTTCTAATTGCTTAGATTTGACCTTGGAGCCAACTGTGAAGAGGCAGTCTGCCACGCAAGGGAGTGATATAGACAAAATGCAGGGAGAAGGTTCCTAAGTTGCTTTTTCTAAGGCACTGTTTTCAAATACTATTGAGAACTTCATAACCAATTCATAACCGATGGATCAGGCCAGCCAGAGACAGGATGGTGACCAGGCAGCAGCAGTGCCAACCTGACTGCGCAGTGATACGACACTACAAAATTCCAATGCTCTTGCCCCTGTGTGTGTGTGCTCAGTTGTCTCCGACTTTTTTGTGACCCCAGGGACTGTAGCCCACCAGGCTCCTCTGTCCATGGGATTTCCCAGGCAAGAATACTGAAGTGGGTTGCCATTTCCTTCTCCAGAGAAGGCAATTCTTAGTACATATATCAATCCCTGGAAAGAGCAGAGGATGGGTCTGCTTTAGTACCTTCAAAGGGAAAGCTAGGAAGCAGATACAGTAGAAAGAGACAGCTCCCAGGAAGAACAAAAAGACTGACCTACTATCTCGAGATGTATTTAAAACAAATACCCCCAAATATTTAGGTAAGACCTATAACCTATCCAGTTTTGCCTTCCTTTTAACAGGGCTTCCCAGGTAGTACTCCAAGCCCTAAAAGTGAACTCTTTCCCTGCTTTTCAGATCTTTCTGGAATCCTACTGTCCTAGATTTTCCCTGCCTCATCAAGTCTTTCTTCCACTTTCACCAAAACCTCTGAAAGACACTGAACCTTGCAAGGAGCTGGGTCCTCTACTGGCCCTTATATATCCTCAGTGCCCAGAGCCAGTGCTTGGCAGATAGAAGAGGATTAAATATGAAAACCTTATTTGTCCTTTCTCCATCAGCCAGATAACATCAGAGAGAAAAATGAGTTGCAGAAAAGAAGTTGCCCTGGATTAAGAATTGGGTAACTTACAATCAAAAATAGGCAAAAGATCTAAAGACATACCAATGGCCAAAAGGCACACAAAAAGATGCCCAACATTGCTAATTAGAGAAATGGAAATCAAAATTTGCAAATCAAAATACCTATGATGAGGTATTACCTCACGTCAGTAAGAATCAGTTCAGTTCAGTCGCTTAGTCGTGTCCGACTCTTTGCGACCCCATGAAGCGCAGCATGCCAGGCCTCCCTGTCCATCATGAACGCCTGGAGTCCACCCAAACCCATGTCCATTGAGTTGGTGATGCCATCCAATCATCTCATCCTCTATTGTCCCCTTCTCTTCCTGCCCTCAATACTTCCCAGCATCAGAGTCTTTTCAAATGAGTCAGCTCTTCACATCAGGTGGCCAAAGTATTGGAATTTCAGCTTTAGCATCAGTCCTTCCAATGAACACCAAGGACTGATCTCCTTTAGATTGGAATGGTTGGATCTCCTTGCAGTCCAAGGGATTCTCAAGAGTCTTCTCCAACACCACAGTTCAAAGCATCAATTCTTCAATACTCAGCTTTCTTTATAGTCCAACTCTCACATCCATACATGACCACTGGAAAAACCATAGCCTTGACTAGATGGACCTTTGTTGGCAAAGTAATGTCTCTGCTTTTTAATATACTGTCTAGGTTGGTCATATTTTCCTTCAAAAGAGTAAGCGTCTTTTAATTTCATGGCTGCAATCACCATCTGCAGTGATTTTGGAGCCCCCCAAAATATAAAGTCAGCGACTAACTGACATCAGTCAGAATGGTCATCACCAAAAAGTCTACAATAACAAATGCTGCAAAGGTGTAGAGAAAAGGGAACATAAACTGGTGCAGTCACTGTGGAAAATGGTATGGAGGCTCCTCAAAAAATTAAAAATAGAGCTACCACATGATTCACAATCCCACTCTTGGGCATACATCCAGAGTAAACCACAATTCAAAAAGATACTATTGGCAATTTGGACCAGATAATCCTTTGCTGTGGGGGGCAGCCCTGTGCTTTGTAGGGTTTTTAGAGCATCTTTGCCCTCTCCTACTAGATGTCAGAAGGACATCCCCTCCCAACAACCCAGTCATGACAATAAACAGAAATTTGTCTAGACATTGCCAAGTGTCTCCTGGGGTGGCCAAATCACCCCATTTGAGAACTACTGGTTTAGAAGAACCACCAGTGGCATAGGAGGTGAGGAGATCAGAAAGCAGACTCATCCGAATGGTATTTATCATGAGTCAATGTCTCTTCACAGCTTTTCTCTATAAACAATAGAGAGAGGCTGTTAGCTAGAAAATCCTACTCCGCAAAGCCTAATACTAAAGGCTGGATGAAGCAACACTATGTCTCAACAGGAGCAAATGAATCCACTCAAATCTCTCTCACACCAGATGCATTCTGGGCAACTGGGACCTTCAGCACTGGAGGTATGCCAACTGAATGTCGTGCTATTATTTCTGGAGGACAGGATGAACACCCCAGGCATGGAGGTAAGACCAAACATGGGTTGGAGGCCTATGCTCCTCATATTCCTACAACAAACTCTCACCTCTGAAGGCGCAATGGACAAGTCTCCTTCCTACAAAGAATTTAAAATACAATCCATCTTATAAAGAAAGGCTAAAGGAGAGAAATACTCAACCATGCCATCTTAGCCAGAGAATTGCCCTCTCCTACTAGATGTCAGAAGGACATCCCCTCCCAACAACCCAGTCATGACAATAAACAGAAATTTGTCTAGACATTGCCAAGTGTCTCCTGGGGTGGCCAAATCACCCCATTTGAGAACTACTGGTTTAGAAGAACCACCAGTGGCATAGGAGGTGAGGAGATCAGAAAGCAGACTCATCCGAATGGTATTTATCATGAGTCAATGTCTCTTCACAGCTTTTCTCTATAAACAATAGAGAGAGGCTGTTAGCTAGAAAATCCTACTCCGCAAAGCCTAATACTAAAGGCTGGATGAAGCAACACTATGTCTCAACAGGAGCAAATGAATCCACTCAAATCTCTCTCACACCGGATGCATTCTGGGCAACTGGGACCTTCGGCACTGGAGGTATGCCAACTGAATGTCGTGCTATTATTTCTGGAGGACAGGATGAACACCCCAGGCATGGAGGTAAGACCAAACATGGGTTGGAGGCCTATGCTCCTCATATTCCTACAACAAACTCTCACCTCTGAAGGCGCAATGGACAAGTCTCCTTCCTACAAAGAATTTAAAATACAATCCATCTTATAAAGAAAGGCTAAAGGAGAGAAATACTCAACCATGCCATCTTAGCCAGAGAAGGGTGACCTCTATAACCATTAAAAAGGAGTCTCTTGAAATGAGAAAATATACATCAGATTTTAACAAAGCTCAAAGAGTGTCAGAGTAGAAAACTTGAGAATCAACTCCTTGGCTGGGGTTAATTACCTTCAGCAAAGTAAAAGTAAAGGTGATTTTGGTTTCCTAGAACTACTGGTACACATCCTACTGGAATATTCAACTCAAAACCAGTATCAACTTATCTGAATTTAATTAAAAAGCTGATGAAATAAAAATCTAAAAATTACTACCAAAGGGAAAATATTTACGAAAGGAAAAATAAACCAAAATCACAACAAGGAAACAACACAAATACATAGGAATGCTCTTGAGATTTCCTATTAAAGAAAAACTATAAAACTTGACTGAATAGTAACTGGAAAGACATGTCATGTTCCTGAATGACTCCCAGATACAGATTCCTCATTATTTTCTAGATTGGGTGCTAAGTCACTTCAGTCATGTCTGACTCTGCTTCCCCATGAACTGTAGCCTGCTAGGTTCCCCTGTCCATGGAATTCTCCAGGCACAAATACTGGAGTGGGCTGCCATGCCCTTCTCCATTGTCAAGATTAGGATTAGTTAATTTTAATCAATATCCTGATAGAGTTTTATTTCTCTATAAATTAGAAAATTATTTTCAAACCACTTTAACACAGGAAAATGTGTTGAATATAATGAATCTTTTATAGGGCAATACTGATTATCTTTTTATATAATCAGTATACACATGTATAAGCAAAATATAGTCTATTCTATTATGTGCTAACTGTACTTCTAAGAAACCTTACATAATCAAAAATTGTCATATAAAAATAATCATTTCAATCAGAAAAGGAGAATTCAATCTAGAAAGTGAGTAGTGATAGTTATTTTTCCCCACAGAAGTTTCTTACTATAGTTTATATATTATCACATAAGGAATTCCCTGGCAGTGGTTAAGAATCCACTTGCCAGCGTAGGAGACACTGGTTTGATCCCTGGTCCAGGAAGATCCTACACGCTGCAGGGCAACTGAGCCTTTGTGTTACACTACTGAAACCCAGAGGCCCCAGAGCCTGTACTCTGCAACAAGTGAAGCCTCACCAATAAGAGGCCCTCCCACTGCAACTAGAGAGTAGCCCCCACTGGTCGCAACTGGAAAGCTGGTGCATAGCAATGAAGACCCAGCACAGCCTAAAACAAACAAATAAAGTTATAAAAAAATTTTAAATAAGTTGATTTAAACTACTAACATTGACCAAAAAACATATAAATGCTTCCTTATTTGCCTTCTAATCCAGAAGTCTCAAGGCCAGTTCTCTGTCATACCTGGCCTTGACCTTGCTTTGACCTTGAGGTTGTCATCACAACATAGATCACAAGCATAAAGCAAAGATAGCCATCATGTACTGGAACAACAGTGTGTGTGAATTCCTCTGCTTTATTTGGTTCAACAGTGATTTTCCATTTAAGAGAGCTTTCTACTTATAACGTGTGGTATCAGTCAAGCAAAGCAAATCTTGGTTTTTAACTGATTGTTACACTCAACAGTGTTGTGAACTCAATCGACAGAAGAAATGCCTTTGCACCAAAACACCTGCATTGTTGGTTCCTGAACTTTTCAACTATATGAATTTTTTTGCTTTGCTCTTTATAATTTTAATACCACAATTCTTCAATGGGCATGTAAGTCTATAATCATATAGAAAAATATTTTTAATTAGGAAAAGCAGTTTTGAAAAAGGCACCTTTAATTTCACCATCTCACTCTAACAATTATTCTCCTTTACAACATTTTCTTCCAAACTTTACCAAATGGAGTTTTTATGTAGCTGTATATATGCTGCTGCTGCTGCTGCTGCTGCTGCTGCTAAGTCACTTCAGTCGTGTCTGACTCTGTGTGACCCCATAGACAGCAGCCCACCAGGCTCCCCCATCCCTGGGATTCTCCAGGCAAGAATACTGGAGTGGGTTGCCATTTCCTTCTCCAACGCATGAAAGAGAAAAGTGAAAGTGAAGTCGCTCAGTCTGTCCGACTGTTAGCGACCCCATGGACTGCAGCCCACCAGGCTACTCCGTCCATTGGATTTTCCAGGCAAGAGTACTGGGGTGGGGTGCCACTGCCTTCCCCGTGTATATATGCAGTGTCTATATAACTATTGTTTTATGGTTTTATTTATGCTGCTCCACAATATTCATAATATTTAAATACTCTGAATAATATTTCAACAGACTTATGTAGCATAAGTTATCAGTATCTACCCAACTGGGCATTAAGCTTATTATATCTTCAATAAAAAGCTAGTGAAAAATCTCTGCATATACAGTATTCTTATGCTGCTAATGCTTTTATTGGGATAACTTCCCAGAAATGAGATCATTATCTCAAAGGGTATGAACATTTTTATGTCTTTAAGTATACAGGGTCATTCAAAAGGACTATCCCTGGAGAAGGAAATGACAACCCACTCCAGTATTCTTGCCTGGAATTGACAAGTCCATTGACAGAGGAGCCTGGCAGGCTGCACTCCATGGAGTTACATGACTGAGCACACAGGCATGAGGGTGGGGGGAGATGGGTTTGTAGTAATAAACTTGATAGAACTTAAAAAAAAAAAGGACTATCCCAATTTATGCTATACTCTGCAATGAACAAGACTTTCTCTTTACCAGTTATACCAGCACAGATCTTGATGATTTTTAACTATACTTTTGCTAAGTTAGTAAGGACAAACCATTACCTTAATATTGCCCTAATGTGTATTTTTCTCGTAACTGGCAAGTCAAAAAATTTCTTCTACGTTTGCTTTTTATTTGTGGACACATTCAAATCTAAATTGGGAACGCTTGTTCTTAGCCAAGATCAGGAACTCTGCAGTGGAGATAACACAGGAGTTGGAAGCTTGTATCAGTTTTCAAACCAGGCAGGCCAGGGATCCAAATGTGGCTCCGTTATGTCCCAGCCATTTGACCTTGGCTCACTGTAAAATAGGACGACAGCTACCCCACGTGGTTGCTATGAGGACTAAATGAGATAAACTCTGCTGGTGCTTTTCAGCCAGAGTATTCATGAGAATCACCTCTAAGGCTGTATTGAAGCCAGATCTTACCCCAGGCCAAATGAGTCAGAAACTCAAGGGGCAGAATCCAGGGCTATGCATGCTTTTTTAAAAGCACAGGCAGTGACTATCCTTCCCTATGGAAACATTTCTGCTTTACACTCCCAGGAAAGCACCGCATACACAAAGCACACAACACTCCACTCTCATTCTCAGAATTTACCTTGCCTCCCGCTGCACTGAGAAAAGAGAAGCACAGACTCCCCCTGCAGTCTCAGCTCTGCCTTCTCTCCTGCACTGTGAGCACGCTAACTCCCCCTCCCTGTGCAGACTGGCTGCCAGGCCTCTCAGCCCACGAGGTCATGGGCCCAGCAAGTGCCCCCTTTCTCTTGCACATCAATTCCTCCCCTTCTCTCTACCAGGTCATTCCCACCAGCTTACAAATCCATGTGGTCACATCATCTACCTTCATACACACACATACACACACATTCATTCTTATTCTCACATGCATCCCTGGTTTCCATCTATTTCTGTTTCCCTTTATGGCAAAACTCCCCTCAAATGGTTTACATCTGCTGCCCCCCAATTCTCTGCAAGATCATGAACTACTCCGTTTTCAAATCCAAGGGTAAATGCTTGTCTCTTCCTCCCTGATCTATCCACAGCTCACCATGCCCTTCGGAAAGCTTGTTCTTCACTTGGCTTCCAGGTGAACTCTCTCCTCTGGTTCCTCTTCTACCAAGCAGGTGTGTCCTTCCTAAGTCCTTCTGAAAGCATCCTCTCCTCTTCCTGACCATTAAGCACTGTGGCTCCAAGAGTCACTTGTTCCTAGGACCTCTTATCTACCATTGTTCCTTTGGTGAAGCCAGTCTCACTGCTTTAATTTTCATCAATGCACAAATAATTCCCAAGGAAGGGAATCTTATCTTCAAGCCAGACTTTGCCCAGGAAAACCAGACTCATCTACACAAGCACACACTTAACACACAAACATGTGTCCAAACACACACTTCTAGTCAACCCCATTCAAACAGGCTGTTCACCGTCCTCCTATCTCACCTGCCCAGGCCAAAAAACCTACATTTCCCAGACTCCTCCTCCTTTCATGGCTCACAACCTCCATGAAGGCAAATTCTACTGGCTCTATTTCAAAAATATATGAAACAGATGAGTGCTCACATATTCTATTGCTCCCACCTTGGTCCCAGTCACAATCAACTCTCATCTGAACTACAGCAACAACCTCCAATGGTTCTGCTTGGTCCCCGCAGACCCTTCTCCACAAAGAACCAGAGTGGTTTTGAAATACAACTCAGACCAGGTTTGCTCCTCTGCTCAGAACCCTTCAGTGGCTTCTCAGATCACTCAGGGGAAAAGTCCAAGTGTTAGCAGAGGTCTCCAAGACCCTACGTGATTTGATCTGAAGCCTTTCTAACCTCATGTCCTCCTCCAATCACCTCTTCTCCCCTCTGCTCTGGCTCTACCGGCCTCCCTGTGGTTTTCAAACATGACCAGCAGGCATCTATCTCAAGGCTCCCTCTGCCCTACATTTTACATGTTTCATTCCTTGGTTCCCTTCAGCTTTCTGCTAAGATGTCACCTTATCCTTGAGGCCATCTCCAACCACCCTACATAAAAGAGCATCTCCCACTGTGGTATGCCTGTCACCTTCATTCTCTCCATATCCCTTCATTGTATTCAACGCTAACCAGTGGTGTGTGCGTGTTATTTTTATGTTGTTTTTTTTTCCTTATTCCTTTTGCCCACTAAGAATACAAATTGTGCATGGGAAGGGACTAGGTTTTGTTCCTTGCTAACTCCTCACAGCCTGGCACTAGGTGTTCAAGATACACTTGAAGGAATTAGAGAAGACATCTGCTTCCTTTAAACAGGCTGCTATATAAATTTGAAAAAGAACATTTAGGTAACAAAAAAAGAGCTCCTGGAAGAACATAAAATTCAAGAGAACATAAACATAAAAGATAAAACT
>SJYX01007385.1:98820-142815 GCA_006410675.1 Oreotragus oreotragus
CCTTTTCATACTGTTCATGGGGTTCTCAAGGCAGGAATACTGAAGTGGTTTGTCATTGCCTTCTCCAGTGAACCACATTTTATCAGAACTCTCCACCATGACCCATCCTTCTTGGGTGGCCCTACACAGCATGGCTCATGGTTTCATTGAGTTAGACAAGGCTGTGATCCATGTGATTAGACTGGTTAGTTTTCTGTGATTGTGGTTTTCAGTCTGTCTGCCTTCTGATGGAGAAGGATAAAAGGCTTATGAAAGCTTCCTGAGGGGATAGATTGACTGAGGCAGATACTGGGTCTTGTTCTGATGGGCAGTGCCATGCTCAGTAAATCTTTAATCTAATTTTCTGTTGATGGGTAGAGCTGTGTTCCCTCCCTGCTATTTACCTGGGGCCAAATTTACCTGTTATTTACCTGGGGTGAAGGTAATGAAGATAATGGTGACCTCCCTCAAAAGAGCCCATGCATGTACTGCTATAGTCCATGCCCCCAACCCTGCAGCAGGCCACCACTGACCCAAGCCTTCACTGAAGACTCCCAGACCCACCCCAGACACCCACAGGCAAGTCCGGGACAGTCTCCTGTGGGGTCATTGTTCCTTTCTTCTGGGTCCTGGTGCACAAGCTTCTGTTGTGCCCTCTAAGAGTCTATTTCCCAGTCCTGTGTAAGTTCTGGCAGCTCTAAGTACTTTTACACTACTTAATATAAGTGCCCAAAACAGTTACAACTGAAATTAACTATATTGGAAGGATGGGGGGAATAAAAGCAAAGTTACATGGAGTGGGGGTAGAGGATGATGAAAAAGTCAAGTTCTTAACCACTAGAACAGTAATAAATAATAACTAGAACTGGAATTTGAAGATGAGAAGGTAAATGATACAAGAATCAGTTAAGTTGTAAGCAGTTATCTGGGGATCTTGAGGCTTATGGCTTTTGTTTTTCATAAAACAATATATGTTTTATGTTTTCATAAAAAAATATGTCTCTTTAACTATCTACATAGTCGAACCTTTGGTAAAAAAATAAAAATTATGTCAACTGGCCTTACCACACTTAACTTAGCAGCAGCAGATGACTTTTCAGAAGGAAAATTTAACAATGTATATCAAAAATGTCACATGAACACACTCTTTCACCTAGCTATTCCACTTTTACGAACTAAGAAAATCACTCTACAAGGGAAAATCGAATGTATGACTTAGGATATTCATTGGCTATTTTGTGTTTCTTTTTCTAAAAATTGCTGCTCATTTTCTTTGTTCATTCTTCCACTGACGTGATAGGGATATTTTACTCTCTGATTTATAGAAACTCTGCATATGAGGGGTATTAACCCACTGTTGTAACTCATGCTGCAAAGAAAACTGTACCTTTTGTCATACAAAGTTTTACATTTTTATGTAAATAGGTCTATCAGTTTTATTTCTGGCTTCCGAAATTTAGATAAATCTATTGATACCACTTTTCCAAAAGCATTTGCTCACTTCATGTCTATGTCACATTTTGGTAATTCTCGCAATGTTTCAAACTTCTTTTTTATTATTCTACTTGTTGTGGTGATCTTTGATGCTACTACTATAACTCCCTGGAGGTTCAGATGATAGTAGTTTTTAGCAATAAAGTATTTCTAATTAAGGTATGTACTTTTTTTCTAGACAATCGATCTCTGGGTTGGGAAGATCCCCTGAAGAAGGGAATGGCAACTCACTCCCGTATTCTTGCCTGGGAAATCCATGGACAGACGAGCCTGGTGGGTTACAGTCCATGGGGTTGCAAAGAGTCAGACATGACTAAGCGACTAACACTTTCACTTTCAATGCTATTGCACACTTAATAGACTATAGTATAGTGTAAACATAATTTTTCTATGCACTAGGAAACCAAAACTTCATGTGACTGGCTTTCCTACGATACTTGCTTTATTGCAGTGGCCTGGAATGGAACCCATAGTATCTCTAAGGTGTGCCCATGTGTGTGTACGCATATGTATGGTACATACAGTATGCACATCTGTTTTGGACTCAGTTCTCTTCCACTGCTTTAAGCCACTGTGTAACACAGTGAAGCCAGATCAAAAGAAATCGCTCACCTGTCCTTCTTCATCAAAAGCCATAACCACCACAGCAGCTCCAAACTTCTTAATCTTTCTGGCTTTCTCCAAGAAGTCATCCTCTCCCTCCTTCAGGCTGATGCTATTAACAATGCACTTCCCCTGGCAGCACTTTAACCCGGCTTCAATCACAGCAAAATTGGAAGAGTCAATGCACAAGGGCACCTGAGTACAGAAAGGCAAGATGATCACAGAAAGACAGCAAGTCACCACAAATCCCCTTCCAGGACTCTCGTATATTCCCTCTTTCTCCTTTAGGCAAACAGTATACAAATAACAGAGATAGGATTTTAATCTTATCCTTGTTCCTAAATACCAAAATATTTGGAGTAATCCCAGTCTAACAAGAGACCTCATGTGTGGGCCAGAAACTGGTAACTCAAAAGATCATAGCTAAATATCAGAATGAGAGCACAGAAGTCATTTCACTGGGGTCATTTCACCCCCTCTGATTCTGATTTTAAACAGGTCATTTAGCTTCTCTTCACCTTAAATTCTCAAAATATTTACTCCCAGAGAAGCCTTGAGGCTTTTAAGTGCAGAGCTTTAAGACACAAATGAAGGATGGGTTAATGTAATTCAGTGCTTACCACAGGACTTCTCACTTAAACATTTGCTGAAGCTTAACAAAAAAATGACAGCCCTAGCTCTTAAGACTCTAGGAAGTGTCCTTAAAAGAATAACAAAAATTTTTAAAAAAGTCAAAACTCACTCCTCATCACAAATTCAACTGTAAAGAAATGAACATTTTTAATTTTTTGGAACCCATCTAAAATTTTTGAAAAGCTTAACACAAAAATTAACTTTCATCTTAAAGAACAAATGTAAAAGCTGACATTAATACCTCAATTTAATCTTGTTTATAATTCTGTCTTACTCTGATATGCCTAAAAAGGTCTGTTCTTCCTGCAGTAAGGAAGGACTATCTGTTATCTGAGTTGTCCAGTCTGCGGTAGAAACAGACCTAATAGTTGGTAGGAACAGGTAAGTATATCCTTCAGAGACATGAAAAGTTAGTTCTTAGCCTATTCAGGCATCAGAGGAAACTCAATACTCCTTGTGACCAATCCCAGAAGCCTTGCAAACAGTCGCACTACAGTCACATCCTTCTCTCTGAAGTCTGGTTTATATTGAAAGGCTGCCGTTATGCGAGGAAACAAACAAGCAGAAACCTCTGGGCTTTCAACACAGTAAAACAGAACACCAGTGCATAAGATGACAGACAAAGGGAAAAGGGACAAAGTCAACGAGTGACAGAGCAGCACGCGTAAATTCCCCTTGATGAATCGAAGTTCTGTACAACCTTGGCAATGTCAGGCTCGGAAGCAATGAAGTTGCAGAATCTGGTCATTGCACTTGGACCATCCAGCATGCCATCATCCATGTTAATATCCAACACCTGGGCTCCCATTTCCACTTGCATTTTGGCAACACTCAGTGCTTCCTGAGGAAAGAATTCAAGAGGAAGCAGCATCAGGAGAGGGTGATTCAAGAAAAGGCTGACAAAAGTAGTCCGTCACCATCCCGGACAGTCCCTTCTAATTCCACTAGGCTAGCTAGCCAGCCCCTCACCCTCCCACCCCCTGACCCTGAGCTGCTCTCAACCATCACAGATGAACCTTTCCTAAACACCTCTTCCATCACAGTTCATCACTCCTCAGAACCCACAGAGGCTCTGATTCCTCCCGTAAAGAATCTCAGTCCCTCAGCATGGTGTTCCAGGTCCTGGGGACCTCCCCCATCATCTTATCCAACTCAACATCTCCCCCCGAACCCTGGCACCCTTCACCCAGCTAAATCCGCTTCCACCTCTGTGTCACACATATTGTTCCCTCTGCTTCAAATACCATCCCCTCCCTCTCTATACTATTTAAGACCCAGCTCAATTCCCACCTCCTTCAAGAGAAGTCATTACAGAAACCATCTGAAACTTATCTAACTCTTCAATATTCACCAAATCATGCAAAGCATTCACAGCAGGCTACTGACAGCAGTTACATGAAACATAAGTTAAAATTTTTTATGCTAAAAGAATTTTCAAATCCATTAATATATTATTATACACTGTAAATCTCCAAGTACAAAATACAATATACAGCATTTCCCACTTATGATCATTTAAGGAATATCCTGTAGGATCAGCGTTCCAGAGAACATACTTTGGGAAACACTGCTTATTCCACAATGACTGGCTGCCTCTAAACATCTGCAATAATTATAAACATTATCACATGGTATATGATATTTACCATTTCCTCACGGTTTCACAAATATGGGCTTATTCTCTGAAACGGATTTTAAGCATTTGGAAAATTGAGAAAGGTCTTATGTATCTACCATTCTTGTTTGAACAATGATAGGCAAAACAGATGTGTTCAATTAAGTCTTCTAACTGACTGGTAGAGACTTTAAGTCTTTGTTGTACGTTTCACAGTGTGATAAAATAAGCAGGGATAAAATCAACAGTAGATTCTAATATTGTCCTAATTTTTTCTTAGCCAAAGAAAATCAAACAGAAATTTTTAGCAATCATGAGAAAAGGCATGAGACCCTCTGGCACAGGCCACGAGGGAATTCCATTCAGAATGATTCAACATTACACAGAGAAAAAGGGTTGCAATAAGATTCAGCAAATCAAAAAATGTTTTGGTATCAGCAATACATTAAACACCATAAAGAATAAAAAAAAGCGTAAGTCATAGTCCTTGTTCCTGAAGGGCTTACATCTAGTTGAGGGCATGCAACAGTCATATGAGAAGCTATGGACGCTGCCATACAGTGTGAAAGTCAAATGTCCTGCCTAAACACCTGGAAGGGCGAGATCTCTGAGGACTGAAGAGAGAAAGCTACCTGAGAGGGAGTGGCTTCAGCTGCCCCTGGGAAACAAACTGGAGGAAGCAGAGGGGAGACAGTACGGAGTGACCTGTCTAGACCAGAGGTCAAAAGACACAAAACAGAGACGCCAACGCCTGACCTTTCTACATCAGAAGAGCGACAGAATAATAGCTCAGGGGTCCAACTTCCCACACATGCTCCAAGGGATGAAGTGATTTGTTTAAAGATGTTCAAGTTGAGTGAACAGACTGGATTGGGTCTTCTCTCAGGTCAGTGCTCATTCCCGTAACCAGAGAACCTTGAGGGAGCACTAAATAGGGGAACTAGAATCCAGCGAGGAGTCATTCCTCCCCACGCACTTCCTACTTCCCAGCCCCATCCCTGCTAAGACAGCAGAGCAGTGAAGGATATGGGCTTGGAGGACTTGGGATCTAACATTCACTTGCTGTGAAACAATAGGCGAGTGGTTTAACCTCCCCCAAGCCTCCAGCTGGACATCTGTAAAATGGGGATAATAACGGCACCTCTCACAGGTCTGAAAAGATGAAGTAAATAATGCCACAAAGCACTGAGCACCGTGACAGGCATGGAGTAAGACCTCAAGAGATGACAGATACCATCCCACTTGCCTGCTTCTTCCTAAAATGCTGTCTGCTCTCAGTAGCAAATCTATCAAATCTGAGACTGAAAAGGACAAACACCACAGAATGGTTTCAATTATCAAAACATAAAGAGAACACCGCCACTGCAGAACTCTATACCATGGACGGTAAGGGATTTCATAAGAGCAGACATGAATGGAGGACTGGAGGCAGAAGAAAGCCTCCTGGAACATTCAGATGATAGATCAGGACAGAAGGCAGGCTGATGTCTAACTGGAGAGCACTGGATGATGGCCTGGAGAGTTTGGGTTGAATCCCATGTGCAAAAAAAAGCCACCTCATGAAAGCTTCTGAACTTGGGGAGACTATAGCGGCAGGACATGCTGGCTGAGTAGTAGCAGGGATGAAGGGAAGAGGACAGATGGGAACCGTCAGGAACCATATAACCATATAACTGAAATACCCGCAGAGCAGACCTCCATGGGACACCACAGAGCACTCATTAACACGGTCATAAAGGATGATAAATGCACACTTTCTCTGTGACTAAAACTAAGTCTACTTTGATACTGGTTGCTGGAAGATCTAAAGGTTTTTAAAATCTTAAAATGAGAGAAGGTTAATGAAAAAAATAAAATCATTAAAGCCCAGATCAGATTCCTCCATGTTTCAACTTCATATTTGCATAAGAAAAATGAAGTCTGTCCATGATGGGCTCTCTCTGGATTAAATTCTGTTCATTCATAGAGTGATCAAGTTTAAGAACACTAGGGCAAAACTTTTCTAGGCAGGGCCTATTCTTTGTGTTTGCTTATTTATTGTAGCTTATAGTGAATAGAATCAATAATACCATGCTGGTCAGTATCTGATGTGGTCATGAGAATATAAAGACGAATTTTCTTGGCTTTCTGTTTCTTTAAAGGATTTGTGAGAAGCTGAAATGAACAGTATCTTAAAACTTTTAAAATTTCACAATTAATAGAAACAGCTAGAACCTGGGTCTCTCCCATCTCATTCCATTTCATACCTCGAGTGCATTTTTTTGACAAATATCAACAAGAGCAGCTTTGATTTTTCGAAGCCTCATCCTCCCACCGGCCCGGCCAGCTGCAAACACACTTTACCATTCTCACACTGTCTAGCAGCTCTGCTAACAATGCTATCAAAGGCAGAGCAGCTTTATTTACATGCTGTCTTAGCCAAAATACATGGCGGATGCCTCAAGGGTCTTATTAATGATGCTCACTTCATAATTTCCTGTCATGATGAGTTTAGCAAACCTCCTGGATCCTGCAACGTTACAGCGCTCTCCAATGTTAACAAAGTTGGTGTATGGTCCAATCCTGAAGGGCTCTAGACCTAAAAAGGAGAAGTATTTTGAAAATTTTCTGAAAATACATGTAACAATAAGAGACAGAAAACAAATGTTGTCATGAGATAGAAAAGAAGTTTCTATGCCACATCCCATCTGACTAGCTTGGCATGGCCTTTTCCCCTAGGGATATTTAAACACAGTACAAGTCTTTATGTTTATAACCAGAACTCTCAAAAGAAGAAATATTTCAGGGTTAGAAATTGCAAATTTCTCTAAAGAGCTGAATCATAGCGAGCTCTGAGTAACAAAGCAAAATTATCATCATATTCTTATGTAACTAAGAGTCTGGGGCAAAAACCATGAGGTTAAAATCTAAAGGAATGCTCCTCAGCTGTCCCTTCAGACATTGGCTGGAAGCCAGATGGAGTAAGCTTTCTTAATCCTACCAATAGTGTAGAGTTTTATCTCATCTCTTTGATCCAGAGGCCAAGAACCAATAATCAGCAAGGCCAGACAGGGTCACGAGGAAGGACTCGGACTGAACGCTGGGAGACAGCTGACCCTGGGCGAGCCACTTAGGCTTTTTGCTCCTCCTTCCTTATTTGTCAAGGGACAATAACATCTCCCTGTTAAAGGCTAATTTAGGGGCAAATATCAGATAATTACTGTGGATATGTTACACTGTGGAAAAAAGCAACATGCAGTATAAAGTACTACCAGAGGAAATGATCTTTAACTGTTTTTGTTCTACTCTTAATATTTACAGTATTAGGAGCAGAAGCCTTGCTAGATGGTCACAGGCAGGCTCTGGGGACAATCAGCCCCAGGATGCAAGCCCTGTGCAGCCATTTTAGTCAACACCCCAGGTGACTTGTCTCAGAGGCTTGAGCTTACCAAATGGCTTTTGTTCCCTGACTTGGAAGACTATCACTTCCCAGTTTGGGCCAGTGATTTCCTTCTCCATTGGTACCATCCTCACGGCCTCATTCCCCTATGCCAGCCTCAGAGCATCCCTGATCTTCAGTTAGAACCTGGAGTTCCCAGGGCACACAAGCAGGCTGCCAACATTTAAATGCTGGAGAGGCCCGGCTGCATTGCTCTAAAAGTATTTCACACAAAGCACTTCTGATTTATTATGAATGTGAAGCATCTGACAGAAAAACTACATTTATTCTTAAGCCTGCAATTTATAAAAGAACAATTAAAAAGAGTACGTTGATGTTATTCTAAAATCTGATTGAAGGTGTTTTTTTAAAACAATTTAGAAATAGCACATGAAATTCAANAAATGAGAGAAGGTTAATGAAAAAAATAAAATCATTAAAGCCCAGATCAGATTCCTCCATGTTTCAACTTCATATTTGCATAAGAAAAATGAAGTCTGTCCATGATGGGCTCTCTCTGGATTAAATTCTGTTCATTCATAGAGTGATCAAGTTTAAGAACACTAGGGCAAAACTTTTCTAGGCAGGGCCTATTCTTTGTGTTTGCTTATTTATTGTAGCTTATAGTGAATAGAATCAATAATACCATGCTGGTCAGTATCTGATGTGGTCATGAGAATATAAATACGAATTTTCTTGGCTTTCTGTTTCTTTAAAGGATTTGTGAGAAGCTGAAATGAACAGTATCTTAAAACTTTTAAAATTTCACAATTAATAGAAACAGCTAGAACCTGGGTCTCTCCCATCTCATTCCATTTCATACCTCGAGTGCATTTTTTTGACAAATATCAACAAGAGCAGCTTTGATTTTTCGAAGCCTCATCCTCCCACCGGCCCGGCCAGCTGCAAACACACTTTACCATTCTCACACTGTCTAGCAGCTCTGCTAACAATGCTATCAAAGGCAGAGCAGCTTTATTTACATGCTGTCTTAGCCAAAATACATGGCGGATGCCTCAAGGGTCTTATTAATGATGCTCACTTCATAATTTCCTGTCATGATGAGTTTAGCAAACCTCCTGGATCCTGCAACGTTACAGCGCTCTCCAATGTTAACAAAGTTGGTGTATGGTCCAATCCTGAAGGGCTCTAGACCTAAAAAGGAGAAGTATTTTGAAAATTTTCTGAAAATACATGTAACAATAAGAGACAGAAAACAAATGTTGTCATGAGATAGAAAAGAAGTTTCTATGCCACATCCCATCTGACTAGCTTGGCATGGCCTTTTCCCCTAGGGATATTTAAACACAGTACAAGTCTTTATGTTTATAACCAGAACTCTCAAAAGAAGAAATATTTCAGGGTTAGAAATTGCAAATTTCTCTAAAGAGCTGAATCATAGCGAGCTCTGAGTAACAAAGCAAAATTATCATCATATTCTTATGTAACTAAGAGTCTGGGGCAAAAACCATGAGGTTAAAATCTAAAGGAATGCTCCTCAGCTGTCCCTTCAGACATTGGCTGGAAGCCAGATGGAGTAAGCTTTCTTAATCCTACCAATAGTGTAGAGTTTTATCTCATCTCTTTGATCCAGAGGCCAAGAACCAATAATCAGCAAGGCCAGACAGGGTCACGAGGAAGGACTCGGACTGAACGCTGGGAGACAGCTGACCCTGGGCGAGCCACTTAGGCTTTTTGCTCCTCCTTCCTTATTTGTCAAGGGACAATAACATCTCCCTGTTAAAGGCTAATTTAGGGGCAAATATCAGATAATTACTGTGGATATGTTACACTGTGGAAAAAAGCAACATGCAGTATAAAGTACTACCAGAGGAAATGATCTTTAACTGTTTTTGTTCTACTCTTAATATTTACAGTATTAGGAGCAGAAGCCTTGCTAGATGGTCACAGGCAGGCTCTGGGGACAATCAGCCCCAGGATGCAAGCCCTGTGCAGCCATTTTAGTCAACACCCCAGGTGACTTGTCTCAGAGGCTTGAGCTTACCAAATGGCTTTTGTTCCCTGACTTGGAAGACTATCACTTCCCAGTTTGGGCCAGTGATTTCCTTCTCCATTGGTACCATCCTCACGGCCTCATTCCCCTATGCCAGCCTCAGAGCATCCCTGATCTTCAGTTAGAACCTGGAGTTCCCAGGGCACACAAGCAGGCTGCCAACATTTAAATGCTGGAGAGGCCCGGCTGCATTGCTCTAAAAGTATTTCACACAAAGCACTTCTGATTTATTATGAATGTGAAGCATCTGACAGAAAAACTACATTTATTCTTAAGCCTGCAATTTATAAAAGAACAATTAAAAAGAGTACGTTGATGTTATTCTAAAATCTGATTGAAGGTGTTTTTTTAAAACAATTTAGAAATAGCACATGAAATTCAAATCAGAAGAAAGAATTCTTTCATTCTTACATATATAAACTCTTTTTAAAAATCATAACTAAATGGTTATCTCCTATTTCGACTGTGGCAAAGGTTAACCATTTTAACTTAGTCCTTGGATGAAATGGTTCAGATGGTAAAGAATCCGCCTACAATATGGGAAACCCAGATTCGATCCCTGGGTCAGGAAGATCCCCTGGAGAAGGGAGTGGCAACCCACTCTGGTACTCTTGCCTGGAGAATTCCGTGGACAGAGGAGCCTGATAGGCCACAGTCCACAGAGTCGCAAAGAGCCGGGCAAGGCTGAACAACTAACACTTTGGCCGGAGTAAGATCTAAGGATGAAATACACTATCCCACCACACCTCTCTCTGATAAAAGCCCCTTTTTCCGGGTAGGCCGCTGCCGCTAAGTCGCTTCAGTCGTGTCCGACTCCGTGCGACCCCACAGACGGCAGCCCACCAGGCTCCCCTGTCCCTGGGATTCTCCAGGCAAGAACACTGGAGTGGGTTGCCATGTCCTTTTCCATTCTGGGTAGGGGGTATATCATAAATCACAAATCCCTCTTCTTCTAATTTTATCCTATCTTCTGGAGAATAAAAAGGAAAAAAAGGGTAGACTGAAGAGGTATATTTTTAACTCAACTTCATTTCACTCACTGGGATTAATTTCTATGCAGTATGTTCTGAGTGAAAAAAGTAGGTTATTACTTTTACTGTAACTTGTACTTCATTTCACTTTTCTTAGGAGAACATATGGAACAAAAATACATCAGTTTAGAGAAATGTTAAATTCTCAGCTAGGGTGCATAATTTCTCGTGTGTGCTATTTACAGGTTCTCTAAGAAACTGTATATACATTTTCCTTTTTGCTTAAAGATATTTTCTAAGAATACAACATTAAAGTGTTGTGGGGAAAATATAAAATTTAAAGCCTTTTTTCTAATAGTTGGCATGATAACCTATTTTACCAACCCTCTTTTGAACACTAAAGCTTATTCTGAAAAAGGGAAGCTGCCTACCCCACAGGGCTGTGGAGAACAAAACAGAATAACACAGAAAACATATTACAACTTTTTGTAAAGTCCTGAACACATACTCAACATAAGAGCAGGACAATAATATTTTAGAAGCACATAAAATTTTCTAGGAAGAGACTACCATCATTAAAAAACCTTGAGCCTGGGCTAGATTTTTTAGCAACTAGCAGTAAACCTGACAATTAAAATTGTTAGGCTGTGGCCCACGTACATTTTCAAAGCAGTGCACAATAATTCTGACCAAGGGCACTACCTGTGCCTTCCTTCACATTTCCCTGAAGTATCTTCCTGCTCCCATCCCTAAAAAACACAATGGGTTCTTTGCCAGAATTAATTTAAGTGCCAAGAAAAATATATAGTCTTCTTTGACCTAATAACCAAGTTCCTTGGCCTAAACGTCACTACCACATAGACTAAACATACAAACTTAACCTACAAACGATTTCTAAAATTATTAAAAAAAAAACGCATCTTTATGACTTACCAGACAGTAGCATATGCCCTTCAAAAACAGTGGCAGGTGGAACTCTAGGCTTACAGTTTTTCACAGCTTCAGCAATTTCTCTGAGTTAAAAGAGAAAACACAATATCCATTAACTCAGAACAAAATTCAATTAAGCTGATTTCCAGCTATGACATTAAATCTGTTTAACATAATTATATACCTAGTTCCAAATGTGCAGCAGCAATTGTGCTTTTTAGTTTTCTCAGTAATGCAGAAAATGAATCTATACTATTTCACATTTCTCTATCTGTCCCGTCTGCTGTGTATGGACCAGACCAGTTTCTATGCTCACAGACGTGAACCTACAAACGTGCACCTACAGACATGAGAAAGTTTACACAAATGCACGCAGCAAATCTCCCCCACCCCTTCCCAACCTGAAGATGTCCTTAATCCACACAGTAATTTAAAAGAAAAAAAAGGCTTCACTGTTGAGAAGGAAGAGTAAAGAGGAGAGGAGATGTCTAGAGCAAAGGAAATTAAATCCTTTAGGTTTTTTTTTCAAGCACACACACACACACAGTAGAGAGGATTCTGAGTAAGACATCACTAAAAATCCAAAATAACTACTCCTGGAAATTTGTTTTAGTTATTCGTACTCTTTGGAACCTTCTCGGCCTCAATGAAATATGTCTCTGATCAGCCTTAAAAAATCTGCCTGCTCTACTAAATTGATCAGGACCAGTATGAACCATTCACTACAGCCCCCCAAATTAATATGTGAATGACAAAATAAAAGCAGCAAATATATATATACAGAGGTAGATAAACAGACACACACAGCAATTTTTGAAGCAACTCTTTTTATGAAGGAGGAAAGTGAACGTGAAAGTCGCTCAGTCATGTCCGGCTCTTTGTGACCCCATGGACTATACAGTGTGTGGAATTCTCCAGGCCAGAATACTGGAGTGAGGAATAGTCTTTCCCTTTTCCAGGGGATCTTCCCAACCCAGGGTTTGAATCCAGATTTCCCGCCTTGTAGGCAGAGTCTTTACCAACTGAGCCACAAGGGAAGCCCTATAAAGGAGACGATAACCTCAAAAACAAAAAGAGATCCATAGATAAGCTATCCTCAACTATTAATAGCTTTCAGATAGTATTTAAAAGATGTTTAAAAAATTATAGACTCTTAATAGAATCTATCACAGAGGTCAACAAAAGCAGTACAACATTAGGCAATTCACACTGAACATTTTATAGGTGTATGAAACAGAGGCAGAACAGTCAGGTGACTGGCTCAAAATATGATCATCAGTCACTTTGAGGAAAAAAATAAAAACAGAAACAGTCCTCAACTTTCAATTCCAATCCTCTCTACAAGAGGATTAATCATGAAACTGCAGGGACTTAACCACACCCTTCACCATGTCCTGTCTCACACTCCCTTCCTTCACCCTCAACAACGTGGGTTAAGCAGTGACTGTGCCAGGCGAGGTGAAGATGCTCTTCTTGACCTCAAGGTACTTGCCGCTTACTGTCTTTTCTGTCCATGAAAGAAAGAATCTAGTGGAGGCAGGTATTTCTCCACATATGAGCTGTCCTTCCTTAAGCACTGGAAGTGAACATTGGAATATTAATCAGATATTTAAAGGTACAGTGTTCAGATAGCTAGGATTTGCTTATAATCATCTAAGGGGGGAAAAGAAGTTAGAGAATAGATAAAATAAGAATAGCAAGATGCTGAAAATTATGAAAATTATGTCTTAGGCACATGAGATTTCATTTTATTATTTTTGTACTTTATAAAAATTAAAGTATCCTAGTTTGCTAGGACTGCCATAATTAAATACCACAGGCTGAGGAGTTTAAACAGCAAGGTTCACTTCTCAACGTTTTGGAGTCTATGAGTCTCAGGTCACGGCGTCAGCAGGGCTGGCTTCCTCCCCTTGGCTTCTCACTGCCCCTCTTCTCCCTGCGCTTGCACAGGGGCCCCTCCTGTGTGTGTCTGTGCCCTCACCAGCCATACACTGGATCAGGATCTATTCACATGACCTCATTTTACCTCACTTACCTGCTTAACCACCCTATCTCTAATTACTGTAACATTCAGAACTGGGGACTAGGGCTTCGATCTATGAATTTTGAGGGGAACACAATTCATCCCATAACAAAAAATTAAAAACTTAGAAGCAATCATCACCTGATATGATCTGGTGTCGTACCACAGCATCCGCCAACTATGTTGACCAAGCCATCAACAGCAAAATCCTGCATTTAGAAAAAGAAAGTTTCAGAGAGCTCATCTGAATTCTAAGTTCACCACCATCAATTTAGCATCAATTCTAAGTTCACCACCATCCACATTTCCTGAATAACTAATTTTACATTTAAAAGAGAGCTAAACATATTTTACTCTAGATATAAAGCATTCACAAGACTCAGATACAAGGTTAAAAGCAGAGAACTGCTGCTGCTGCTAAGTCACTTCAGTCGTGTCCGACTCTGTGTGACCCCATAGACGGCAGCCCACCAGGCTCCCCCATCCCTGGGATTCTCCAGGCAAGAATACTGGAGTGGGTTGCCATTTCCTTCTCCAACGCATGAAAGAGAAAAGTGAAAGTGAAGTCGCTCAGTCTGTCCGACTGTTAGCGACCCCATGGACTGCAGCCCACCAGGCTACTCCGTCCATTGGATTTTCCAGGCAAGAGTACTGGGGTGGGGTGCCATTGCCTTCCCCGAAAGCAGAGAACAGTTCAGATGAAATGCACTGAGGCATCTGTCTATCTGATCATAATGCAAATTTGTTTTACCCATATGCTGAGCAGAATGAATGCGAACTGAATAACGCATTTTCCAATAACATCTAAGTTATTAGTATTTAAATTAAATTCAAATGTTGAAAAAATAAAAAATTCAATTCCTCAGTCACAACAACCACATTTCAAGTACTCCAATGACCGCAAGTGACAAAGGTTACATAATGCATAATGTGGGTCGGGAGCTTAACCACAGCTGGTCTGAGGGACAAGATAACCTGAGAGAGGAACTCAAGGAATTGAGAAGCGACAGTACTAGAAAGAACATCTACATAAGGTCTTGAAATCCTAAGAATTAAGTCAGAGATACTTTAGGAGACAATGTCAATAGGCCAGAAGCTAAAAATACAAGGAATGAGGAAGAGAGACCCAGGGGTTAGAAATAAGGAGGAGGTAGTAAGTGGGCAATATGGTTTTGTGAACCAGGACTTCAAAGATGGAAGGTGTATGGAGAGGAGCGCAGGGGAGAGTGGGGAGCAAAGAGATGTCAACTCCACCTAGCAGTTTGGTGGGTGGAGAAGACCACTTGGGAGGGCTCAGAGGATGAGTTTCAGTTAGTTTGGGTCGGATCTCACTGGGAATCCACTTGTTTCCACTATGAGAGGGATGCTGACAGCAAGCCCCTTTCTCTGCCTCCATCATATTCATTCATCGTAAGCTTTTATTTCTTATATACACACTGGGTTTTCTTTAGAGGTAAAGTCTACGTCTAACTATTCTAAATCAAAAAGTCCATTTCTTTACTCTTAAAAACCAAGTGAAAGCGGATTCGTGACCTTCACGTGCATGGCCATCATGTGGGGAGTTTCATCATAGTCACCGAAGGTATTGGGAAGACCTAAGAAAGCATATTTCAACCATTACTGGAAATTATTTTCACAAACAGACATAGCATTTGTAAAGGCTTTAGGTTAAAAGGCTAGAAAACTTTTTATTTATAATTAGAGCAAGATCACTTAAAAAAATAAGAATTCTTAATATTAAACATAATAAGTACAGAGACAATATATCAAACAACAACAAAATCACAGAGGAAAATAAATATCCATTATTTTTTTTCCATTTCAAAGAAAAGCATCACTACTACATGGGACAGAATTCCTCTACCTCTAGCCTTCTCCTTCCTATAAAGGAAATTAATTCTAGTCACCTAGCTGCCAGGGGGTAAGGTTTGAGGGAGTATCACACATCCTTTGAACTATCAAGCACCAGGCATGCGATTAAAAACAACCAAAACACAACCCACCCCCTTTCAAGTCAGTTTCCCACATAAGACTTCAGCATCTAATCACCCAGTTTCCTGTTTCATTTATTATCCACTTCCAGTTATCTTACTCCTAATGCTCAAAACGATACACCAGGAAATCTGGTTAACGCAGGATGGACTATCAATAGTAAATGGACAGCTTAAAAATTGTCTACATTTATCTTAGGAATTTTTATATACCATAAATTTGAAGCCCTAACTTAAAAAGAGGAAAAGTGACAGGTTCTTTATCTGCTCGTTTGTTGATACAGGGGAACAAAGAGGGCTCTCACAGGGTCTTTGCGCCCATCACTTTTTGGCCATGTCCACTTGGCAAGCACTGTCACCAATTCCAAGCCTCTGGTCAGTTAAGCAGTGAGGCTTCATTCCCCCAAGCTCTGTCCACTTCTGACACTTTCAGGCTGAGCCAAACTGCTTTTTTTTTTTTTACTTTACAATACTGTATTGGTTTTGCCATACATCAACATGGATCCACCACAGGTGTACATGAGTTCCCAACCCTGAACCCCTCTCCCACCACCCTCTCCATATCATCTCTCTGGGTCATCCCAGTGCACCAGCCCCAAGCATCCTGTATCCTATATCAAACCTAGACTAGCAATTCGTTCTTACATGACAGTATACATGTTTCAATGCCATTCTCCCAAGTAAGCCAGAAAGAAAAACACCAATACAGTATACTAACACATATATATGGAATTTAGAAAGATGGTAATGATAACCCTATATGCGAGACAGCAAAAGAGACACAGATGTAAAGAACAGACTTTTGGACTCTGTGGGAGAGGGAGAGGGTGGGATGATTTGGAAGAATGGCATTCAAACTCTTCTTTCATATCTAGAGGGAAACATTTGTCCAGACCCAAGTTTCTTCATTTAAAAAATTCCTATTAAAAGCTGACTATAACCTAAGAACTACAAAACAAACTCTTTTAATCCAGATCTGTTTCCTTGTCTACTCAGATCTTGTGTATCTGGATTCCCCTGTGTGTGACTCCCCTGAAACACATACCTGCATTGGGATAACAGAGAACATAAGCTGTTGTACATTTTCCAATTGTTTCAATAAAAGGTCTCATTTCAGCTGCACCCAGAGCACAATTTAATCCAATGCTGAAAAAACAAAGAGAAGAGATTGAAGCATCCTCTTCTATTCTAAATATTTATACAAAGTTATGATGAGGAAAGTAGCAGATTTAAAACCAAGCAGATAGTAAATCTCTTGATTTGAAGCACATTTAGTTCAGCTCCAGTCAAAGCCACCTCACTGATGTTCCCTGCAGCACTAAACATTTCTGCCCATGTCTCCAACATTAGATGATCTTACAGCTTAAGGACCAGACTATAAATAAAAAAATAAGTTCACAGTTTCATCACTGGTATACCATGAAACAAAACTGTCTGCAAATTACCACTGCTAATAAACACTGATTGGAAAGCAATACTGAAGAGAAAGAAAAAGGAAAATCTTGCAGGTAGATGGAATATTAATGGTATATGGAAGCCACTTTGGGAGTCTAGAAGACCAAGACTTGGCCCTTGCTCCAACTGACTTGCAACGTGACCTTGGACTTAGAATTTGTACTCTTATAAATTAAGTGGGTTTACTCGTAACCAAGGAGCTCTGTTTCGCAAATGAAACTTACTGGGACTCAAAACAGATCAAAGAAGAGCTGCTAAAACCCCTCCAAAGCCACTCTCAGAGGGAGCTGCCAAGGCCTTCAGGAACTCAAGAATTAATTATGAAGTGACTGGGACTATGTCATCTTTTATTTTTTCATATTTCACTTTTTTCCTTTTATTATGATTTCTTAGTACAATGTGATATACTAGATTAGAACCTGGAACAGAAAAAGAACAGTGTGGAAAAACTTGAAACCTGAATAAAGTGTGGAGTTTAAATAACAGTAATATGCTTTTAGTTTTGCTGAAAGTATCACAGGTAATGCAAGATGTCACATTAGAAAAAACTAGATTAAAAAAAAAAATAGCTGAAGAGCATACAGGAACTCTCTGTACCGTGTGTGCCACTTTTCTGAAAATCTGAAATTATTCCACAATAAAAAGTTTATTTAACAAATTCACAACTCCCATGTGTGATAAAAACTCCTAGTTTACTAGGAACAGAAGAAAACTTCCCACATTGAATAAAGCACATCTATTTAGTGATGTAGAATTAAATGTCTTTCCCACAAGATCTAGAACAAGGTAAGGATGACTTCTTTCACCTCCTACTAAATGTCATGCTGGGAGTCCTAAGAGGGCATTAAGAAAAAATGGAAAATAAAAGGTATGCAGACTGGAAAGGAAGAAACAAATTTGTCTTTGTTCACAGGTAAGACTATCTATTACTATTGCAAAGAATCATCTAAAACGCTCTTTGAACCCAAACTGTAAAGTACAAGGTTCATATACAAAAGTTAACTGTTTACCTAAATAGTAGCAATGAGCAATTGAAATTTGAAATACAAAACATACACTATTTACAATGGCACCAAAACAAATGAAATACTTGTGTATAACCTCAAAACTCTGATGAAAGAAATCAGGGAAGATCTAAATAAATGGAGATATATCCTAAGGTCATGAACAGGAAGATTTATTATACTTAAGACCTCAATTTTTCCCAATTTTATATACATTCACACACATCAATTAAAATCCAGCAAGTTATTTGTGAATATCAATGAACTGATCCTAAAGTTTACATGAAGAAGTAAACGACCCAGACTTGCTAATACAATTCTTGGAGGAGAAGAACAAAGATCAAAGAAGGACTGATACTACCCAACTTCAAGATGCATTAAAAAGCTAAAGGAATCTCTGGTATTGATGAGAGGACAGAGCAATGCAGCAGAATAGAATCTAAGAACAGAATCAACTGACCTTTGACAAAGAAGCAAAGGCAATCCAATGGAGAAAGGATTATCTTTTCAAGAAATAGTGCTGGAACAACTGGACGTTCACATTTGAAAAACTTAATCTAGACATAGATCTTACATCTTTCATAAAATTAATGCAACATGGTTAACTATAAGTTGCAAAACTATTAAAGATATAAATATGTATATAAAGATTACACAAGATATAAATCTACATGACCATGGGTTTGGCAATGAGTTTTAGACACAGCACCAAAAGCAGGTTCCATGAAAGAAAAATAAATTGCTAAGTTGGACTTCACTAAAATTAAAAACTTCTGTCCAATGGAAGAGTAGACTTTAAGAGCATGAGGAGACAAGCCATAGGCTGGGAGTAAACGTTTGTAAAACACATATACGGTATTCAAAGTTTGTTTTTTTAATTCTTAAAACAACAATAAGAACACTACCCAACTCAAAAAATGAACAAAACATCTGAAGAGCAAACAGCTACCTCAAGGTGTTGTTGCCAAAATTCAAAGAGCATAAAGCACTTAGAACTGAGCCTGGCACACAGCAGACTCCCAGTAAATGTCTACGACTCTTATTTTTATAGCCAACACTATACTAAAAGTTCACAGAGCACTCTGAGAAGAACATTGACCTGGGCTGGTAAAAGAGGGCAGGGTCCCTGGAGAGGACCCTAGGGATGGACTGAAAGGCTCACATGTAGGGGTGAGAATGCAGGGCAGGCACAGCCTCCAGGCAGAAGTAGTACACGCATGGACAAGGCACAGGAGGAAACTGTGTATACTCTAGGAGCTTCCATCTCATCACCATTTTGATCAGAAAAATACAGAGATATCTTAAAATACAATGCAAAAGCCATGTTAATTTTTAAAAATATTTATGTATTTCTTTGGCTGCAATGAGTCTTAGTTGCCGCACTCAGGATCTTCAATCTTTGGTTTAGCGTGAGAACGTTGAGTTGCAGCATGTGGTGGGATCTAGCTCCCTGACCAGGGTTTGAACCCAGTCCCCTTGAATTGGAAGTGCAGAGTCTTAGCCATTGGACCACCAGGGAAGTCCTGGCCATGTTAATTTTAAAGATAAAAATCTAAGTTTTAGAATTCCTACTGTATTCCAAATTAGGCTGCTTCACCTTATTCCAAGGGAACATTTCATGCAAAGATGGGCTCGATAAAGGATAGAAATGGTATGGACCTAACAGAAGCAGAATATATTAAGAAGAGGTGGCAAGAATACACAGAAGAACTGTACAGAAAAGATCTTCACGACCCAGATAATCATGAGGATGTGATCACTCATCTAGAGCCAGACATCTTGGAATGTGAAGTCAAGTGGGCCTTAGAAAGCATCACTACGAACAAAGCTAGTGGAGGTGATGGAATTCCAGTTGAGCTGTTTCAAATCCTGGAAGATGATGCTGTGAAAGTGCTGCACTCAATATGCCAGCAAACTGGGAAAACTCAGCAGTGGCCACAGGACTGGAAAAGGTCAGTTTTCATTCCAATTCCAAAGAAAGGCAATGCCAAAGAATGCTCAAACTACCGCACAATTGCACTCATCTCACACGCTAGTAAAGTAATGCTCAAAATTCTCCAAGCCAGGCTTCAGCAATATGTGAACCGTGAACTCCCTGATGTTCAAGCTGGTTTTAGAACAGGCAGAGGAACCAGAGATCAAATTGCCAACATCCGCTGGATCATGGAAAAAGCAAGAGAGTTCCAGAAAAACATCTATTTCTGCTTTATTGACTATGCCAAAGCCTTTGACCTGTCTCTTATACACATCCTGTNCACATGCTAGTAAAGTAATGCTCAAAATTCTCCAAGCCAGGCTTCAGCAATATGTGAACCGTGAACTCCCTGATGTTCAAGCTGGTTTTAGAACAGGCAGAGGAACCAGAGATCAAATTGCCAACATCCGCTGGATCATGGAAAAAGCAAGAGTTCCAGAAAAACATCTATTTCTGCTTTATTGACTATGCCAAAGCCTTTGACTGTGTGGATCACAGTAAACTATGGAAAATTCTGAAAGAACTGTGATGGTGGGCAGTTGTTCTGTGGTCAGCCTAAAGGGTGTTTTTGCTTTGTCGTTGTTTTGAATGGTGGCTTCCCTGGCGGCTCAGACAGTAAAGCGTCTGCCTGCAATGTGGGAGACCTGGGTTTGATCCCTGGGTCAGGAAGATCCCCTGGAGAAGGAAATGGCAACCACTCCAGTACTCTTGCCTGGAAAATTCCATGGATGGTGTAGCCTGGTGGGCTATAGTCCATGGGGTCACAAGGAGTCAGACACGACTGAGCAATTTCACTTTCACTTGAATGGTGACATAGGTGGTCCCATACACATCAACTGCCCTCTGCATCCCTTCTCTGCTCTCAGAGCTCAGTGCCTCTACTGCAGCCTAGGAAGCTTCTTTCTGTCTCCCCACAGGCTCTTCCCCGCTGCCTGTTGTTTTGGTCCATCTGGAAATTCCTTCTTTCCTTTCTCTGTCATTTTTTGCCATTCTTTTCTTTTGTGCCCTGCTTAAGATCAGTTCCACTCAAGGAACTTTTTTGAACTGTTGAAGTCTGAGGGCATATGAGTTTTGTGCTACTGTAGGTCCTGCCTGTGATTCTGTGTGTTTGCTGTATGTTGAATTAAAGCAAATTGTCTGATGTGGCAAAGCTTTTAGGTCTTGGCCAATAGAAGATAGAAAAGGAAAACAAAGGGAATTTGCTATACTTCTTACTTTTGAGAATCTTACTTTTCCTGTCCACTCACCCAGGACGTTGGCCCCAGATGTTGATGTCTAGGATGGTAGTCTATAAATTACGTTGTTTGCATATCAGAGTGTGTGCAAAATGATCCACTGGATGGAGAAAGGAAAATATGACAACTTCAATATTTTTTTACTCTCATCTTTTTAATTGCAATTTAATATGTATTTTATGATATATTAATATATATGAGCAGAGTATTATAAGCATATAATTAAATAGATATGCATATGGTGGAATTCATGTTCATAGTTTTTTTCAACTGATGGAGTTTCCTATAAAAAAGTTTGGAGATCAAGAGACAAGAAAAGATTGGGAAAGCACCCCACATGGTTAACAGATTTATATGTCCAAGCTTATCAAAACAGGAATAATAACAGAACAGAAATCATTGCATTATGGTAAGTTGTCCAAGAGCTTCTCCATCTTTGGCTGCATAGAATATAATCAATCTGATTTCGGTGTTGACCATCTGGTGATATATGATGGGAGTGTGATGGATGTAGGGGAGGAGGGGACAGGGTGGGGTGATGATGTTTGCTGGTAGCTCTGCTTTTGCCTGAATCCAAGGAGAGAGCCTCTGAATTTGGTCTCAACAGAGTGGCTTGGCCAGAGAGTCTGTACTTTCCTGTGGATGTACCTGGAGTAGAAGCTGAGTCTGAGCAGAGCCTACCTGGAGAAGATGCCCCCTTCGCCCACGTTGATCTTCAAGGCCATCTTTTTCCTGGAGTCATTGGTTGCCATGCTGCAGAATGGCTTCATAGTTACCGTGTTGAGTGGGGAGTGGGTGTGAAGCCGGACACTGCCCACCGGTGACATGACTGTGGCCTGCCTGCCTGCCTCCCGGTTATGTCTGCACGGGATGGCCCTCCTGAACAACCTCATGGCCTCCTCTGGCTTTTGTTCCAAAATCTACTATTTCAGAATCCCTTGGGATTTCATCAGCTCCCTCAGTTTCTGGCTGACTGCCTGGCTTGCTGTCTTCTACTGCACGAAGATCTCCCTCTTCTCTCACCTCGTCTTCTTCTGGATAAAGTGGAGGATTTCTCGATCAGTTCCCCAGCTGCTGCTGGGCTCCTTGATCTTATCTGGTCTGACTGTCGTCTCCTCAGCTGCTGGGAATACAATTCTTGCCCAGATGATGGCTGCCCAGAGTTCCCATGGAAACGACACCCTGGCTGGTAGAATACATGCTGTCTATTTGTACTGTTTTCTACCTCATGTAATTTTCATGTGGTTGATTCCATTCCTCCTGTGCCTGGTGTCCACCCTCTCACTCATGGTCTAGCTGAGCCGGCACCTTGGGCAGATGCCGGACCGCAGACCCAGCCCACGTGATCCCGGTACCCGGGCTCACACCATGGCCCTGAAGTCACTTGCCTTCTTCCTCATCTTCTACACCTTGCACTTCCTGTCCCTGGTTATCACTGTGTACATCCCAGCCTTCCGGAAACACTGGCACTGGGCCTGTGAGGTGGTGACCTATGCAGGCATCTGTCTGCACTCCAGCATCTTGATGCACAGCAGCCCCAAACTGAGAAAGGCCCTGAACAAGAGGCTTTGGCGAGCCCTGGACAAGGACCAGTTTGTCTCCAGTTATCAGTATCAATAGCTACTATCACCAAACAAGCCCTGAGTGGCAAGAATGCACAAGGTTTGGGCGCTTTCACTCTTTTTCACTTCCCTCTTTCTTCCCCACTCTTTCTACATTCCATTAATTCTTTTTCCATCCCTCTTTGTTTCTACCATCCCTTCCACTGCTCCTAGTCTCTTGTCTGGGTCCCGAACCACCTTGGACTAGGATGGTGGCCTCATTTCCACACAGTCCTCTCTCACTCTCTACACAAGAACCCTGATAATATTCTCCAGTCCGTACCGTCTTTACAGAGAACTGTGATCAGTTCAGTTCAGTTCAGTCGCTCAGTTGTGTCTGACTCTTTGCGACTCCATGAATCGCAGCACGCCAGGCCTCCCTGTCCATCACCATCTCCCGGAGTTCACTCAGACTCACGTCCATCGAGTCCGTGATGCCATCCAGCCATCTCATCCTCGGTCANGGAGAAGACTCTTGAGAGTCCCTTGGACTGCAAGGAGATCCAACCAGTCCATTCTGAAGGAGATCAACCCTGGGATTTCTTTGGAAGGAATGATGCTAAAGCTGAAACTCCAGTACTTTGGCCACCTCATGGAAGAGTTGACTCATTGGAAAAGACTCTGATGCTGGGAGGGATTGGGGGCAGGAGGAGAAGGGGACGACCGAGGATGAGATGGCTGGATGGCATCACGGACTCGATGGACGTGAGTCTGAGTGAACTCCGGGAGATGGTGATGGATAGGGAGGCCTGGCGTGCTGCGATTCATGGGGTCACAAAGAGTCGGACACGACTGAGCGACTGAACTGAACTGAACCTTATTCCAAGCTGGGCTGTTTCTGGTTGCTACACAAGCAGTGAGTGAAAAAACCTTGTTGTTTTTAAGTGCTGATAATAGATTTAAAGTGTTTTTACTGGGCCAAGGCAGTCTTAAACTATAAGGGGGAACATTCACAGACAAAAAGGCAACTCTCTGGCTTGTCCAAGGAGCATAAGAACTCTCCCAGTAACTCAAATTGATTCATTTAGGCTGTGGTCTTCTGACATCCTCAGGGCATTCAGAATGTACCTCAAGGAAAGTCAATATTTCACACAGGTGATACCATGGGAATATGAAGAAGCAATTCACTCCCAGGTCCCAGGCTGTAGTCATCAGAAGAGATGAACCCCAAAAGGAATGGAGGCAGGAAAGAATGATCACTCACCAGAGTGGGTGTGCATGAGACACGCTGATGACAAATGCCTCCCCAGTCTGGCCAGAGAGAGTTCGCCCACTTTTATCAACAATTGTCCCTGAAATCTGAATGGAAAAAGTAAACTCAGTCAACCACACAGAGTTAAGAATACAGTCTCAAGAACAAACTAAAATTAAGAAGCTTTTAAAAAACCAAAAAACTTCAGAGACAGCTGCAGCACTCCAACTTTAAGGCAACGCTGTTTAACCATGGTTGGAAACAGATGAGTGTCCAGGGGAGAGGCTGGAAAGCCAAAGAAACGGAGAAAAGGGAAAGTCAGGGAGGCAAAAGCAGCGCCCAAAAAAGCTTTAGGCTTCACACCACCAGTCCCACTGGAAAGGACTTTCCACAGATATTTAAGGTTATCCTGGTCTCTTGTTGTTCAACATCTGATTCGTCTAAGAACGCTTGTGGGTTCTGATCTGTTCTCAGCAAGCAGTGTGGGCCTGCCTACTGCCTCAGTGAACTGGCAGCCTGCTGTCGCTGGTGGTGGATGCTCCATGGTCAGCTTCAAGTCTGTCCCTCCTCGGGCCCTAGAGACAGTCAGCCTTTGACTCTGGGGGACCTGCCTTTCACCAACCACCTCTAGATTTGTGGTCTTCACATTTCCGCAGATAAGACTGCTATTGGTCTGAAGTGGTGGTAGGAGGGAGGTAAACAGAGGAAGTTAAAATAGTTGGTTCCTAAAAGATGATCAATACTCTCAAAAGTTCCATCAGGAAAACTAAAACCCCATCCTCAAAATGATCATATTAAAACACACACACACACACACAAACTTCATCATGCAAATACCAAATACTTTAGAACTTACAAAGACAGGCCGGGGAACATATTCCTCTTCAAAAAGTTTTTGGACTGCAAACAAGGCTGCCTGCCAGGGAGAAAAAAGGACATCTTTGTTATTGAGAGACTGTGTCAAAGGTCACAGTCTAACAGGCTGATCAGAATGTTCCTTTTACCAAGGCCTCTTCAGATAAGGCACATATCACTCTCTCTGGGGAGGAGAAATAAGTCCTCCATGTGACATACAAAACCCACACCCCTTTCTCAAGGTAACACTGTACATATTCAGTTCAGTTCAGTCACTCAGTCATGTCCAACTCTTTGCGACCCCATGAACCGCAGCACACCAGCCCTCCCTGTCCATCACCAACTCCCGGAGTTTACCCAAACCCATGTCCACTGAGTCGGTGATATCATTCAACCATCTCATCCTCTGTTGTCCCCTTCTCCTCCTGCCCTCAATCTTTCCCAGCATCAGGGTCTTTTCAAATGAGTCAGCTCTTTGCATCAGGTGGCCAAAATATTGGAGTTTCAGCTTCAACATCAATCCTTCCAATGAACACCTAGGACTGATCTCCTTCAGAATGGACTGGTTGGATCCCCTGCAGTCCAAGGGACTCTCAAGAGTCTTCTCCAACAACACAATTCAAAAGCATCAATTCTTCGGTGCTCGGCCTTCTTCACAGTCCAACTCTCACATCCATACATGACTACTGGAAAAACCATAGCCTTGACTAGACAGACCTTTTTTGGCAAAGTCATGTCTCTGCTTTTGAATATGCTATCTAGGTTGGTCATAACTTTCCTTCCAAGGAGTAAGCGTCTTTTAATTTCATGGCTGCAGTCACCATTTGCAGTGATTTTGGAGCCCAAAAAAATAAAGTCAGCCACTGTTTCCCCATCTAATTCCCATGAAGTGATGGGACTGGATGCCATGATCTTCATTTTCTGAATGTTGAGCTTTAAGCCAACTTTTCTATTCTCCTCTTTCACTTTCATCAAGACTCTTTAGTTCCTCTTCACTTTCTGCCATAAGGGTGGTGTCATCTGCATATCCGAAGTTATTGATATTTCTCCCGGCAATCTTGATTTCAGCTTGTGTTCCCTCTGTACATATTACAACAAAAAAAACGCTGACTGGAAGTCCACCCCGAACTAATATTTTCCCTGAGGAAGAGCTGAGGAGCTACTCTTTTTCTTCCTTCTCTCAATCAAAACTAAAAAGAGGTAAATATGAAGCCTCTACTTCCACAGCCTCATATAAACAAGGTAGGTATATGAACCAACAGTGTATATCACTGCAAAGAATATGAGCTAGAATGGGTTGTAAAGACATGAATGCTGTGTTAATCTGTACTGTCCATGTTTTCTTAAGTTCTAAGACCAGAAACTAAGGTCCTCTAATGCCCAAAGCTCTTTCACATCAGAATCCACAGACAGAGATACTGCATACATAAAAATTATAGTAAGGTAGTATTTTTCACCTATTAGAGTGGAAAAGATCAAAAAGTTCAATAGAGAGGGTGTGGTGAAAGCAGCCAGCATTCCTGTGGACTGCTCGCTGACTGGAGGATAAATGAGTCCAATCCTGGAGGGTGGAGATCAAAAGTAACAGTGCCCAGACTCTTTAACGCAGCAATTTCACATGTAGAAATTTATACTCAGAGACACTGTCAAAAATGTATGTATGAGGAGTTTTTTATTTTACTTTTTTATTTTTACTTTATTTTTTATTCCACACACTATGTACCTTTGTACATATGTACGGAACACAAACACATATGCTCACTCACATGCATACTTTTCTCTGAATGGAATCTCCATAGGGCCTCCACACCAGTAACAGCAGTTGTCCCTCGGGAAGATGGCTAGATACCCAGGGAACGGGGGCAGGGAGGATATTTACTTTTTACTCCACACATTTATTTTGAATTTTAGAATCATGCATATATATCTGACCTATGCATCCATGTACATACAGTAGCTATACATGAAAATATTCAGTTTCATAATTTAAAAGTTCTTTATATAAAATAATAATATGTTGTATTTCCTCACTTCATGAGGGGGAAGCACCCCAGCCGGCACCCCAGCTCAGCTCCCTTTTCCTCCTTTAACTCACCTTGGCATTGGCGGTATCAAAAATAGTTTCAATGAGTAAGATATCCACTCCACCATCCAGAAGCCCTTTGGCCTGCTCTTTGTATGCTTCAACAAGTTCATCAAATGCTGCAGAAAACAAACCACACCCAGGACATCAGTCATTAGTACCCTTTGAAAACCCAGAACACACCAAATTTAGGCCTGGTTCCAGGTGAACTACCTATTGGTGGTTTATACGCCTAATTTAAGGGCAACACCACATTTTGTAAGAAACATCGCAGTGATGGAAGTTAAACCAGCAAACTAAACACAGACACTCCTAAACACTCCGCACACAGGGTCACTTTCCGGGTGTGAACAGAGAACAAGCCACTGACTGCGTGGGGAGGGACGTGATTTCCTGAGCCCCGGCTCTTACTTTAAGATCTCTGAAACAGATCTTTCCAGGGATGGTTTTAATCAATCAATTCAGGGAAGAGTGTGAGGAATAATTAGAGAAACGTGTCACATTGATGTGGATTCATGACTGGTCGAGTCACATTCTCTCACACCCTCTGGGGTAAAAGTCTGTGGTTCTATCAATTTTGGGCCTGTCCTCTGACATCAACTCTGTCAGGGAAGAAACCTGCCTGGTGTGCAACTTCAGTCTCAAACACAAAAGGGTACAATCACTCGTAGGTAAACTTTTTGTTAAAAATGTCTTACCTATTTCCATCTCAGAAGTTATCCTACTCCTCATTTTATCTCTCACCCAGGAAAGGAAAGATGCACATATATTCAACAGAGTAGCCTACTTCATCTTACGTAGTGCATGAGAAAGGAAAGCTCTCCACTGCCACACTAAGACCAAAAGAAGCTCCAGCCACAAGTCAGCCCAGAATGAGCAACTCCTAGTGGAAAAGTGTGGTATCTGGAACCAAAATCTACAAATCACGCTTGCCTGAACTTGTCTTCGACACTGAATTCATTACCACACATGGTATTATTATTCGGCTCCGACCGTTTAATTCTTTTTGTTTTTTTTTTTTGCAGTCTAATGCTTAAACTGACATAGATTTCTAGCCTTCTCATAAAATTTCAATGCAAGTATGCTTACAGATGCTGGTGTATAATGTTAGTCTGTTTATAACTGCTCCCTGACAAATAAAGTGGGGTATAGTAGGCTAGTCTATAAACTGACCAAGGCCTAGTATCTATATTTGCTCAACTTCTCAGTTTAAAGTTTCATTTTGATTGCTTTTATTTCCGCAGCTGATAAAGAAGCCCAAACACAACAACATGGATCTCTGAAAATAGACTCAAGATAAATAATACTAATCCAATGACTAATAACAGCTCACTTTTATTTAAGTGTCTACCACATCCCAGGGACTGCTAAGCCCTTAAGTCACAACAACCCCTTAACAGGAGCTGGCACTGGCCCCATGTTACAGATGTACAGATTACTGAAACACCGAGGCACTTGCACAAGATTAGTGATTGTATATGATACTCACTGATGTTCCTGTAATCTGGTCTTTCCACAGATGGGGACACAGAGAGTGTCTTGTTAGTTGGACCCAGAGCTCCTGCCACATATCTCTTAATTCCTTCGGGAAAAGAAAAACAAGTGTGAAATCCCTAAATAGCATGCCCTTTTTGCTCTGAGTCAATAGGCCATCAGATTTTCCCTAGAACACAGGAATACAATCCTTTGTCCATCACTCTGAAATTCAGAAAGCACAAAAGCCTCACTTTTTCCCTTAATTCAACGACAAAACTTGACCTCACCTGAACTACAAGAGGCTGTTTATAGTTTTTACTCCATTTAGTAGACAATTCATAGATTTTACTGCAAATAGATATTTGATTATGAGGGCCGTCCTGGACCCCACTGGGAAAATTATGAAACATGAAGTATATGCACATGTGACCTCCAAGCCAATGCAAAAAATTGAATTCTCATATCTGGCTTCAAAGAGTTTCAGTTAGTAATCCTTTTCTATCAACCACAGCTATGTGAAACTGAAAGTCATTCAGTCATGTCCAACTCTTTGCAATCCCATGAACTGTAGCCTGCCAGATTCTTCTCTCCGTGGAATTCTCCAGGCAAGAATACTGGAGTGGGTTGCCATTTCCTTCTCCAGGGAACCTTCCCAACCCAGGGATCGGTCCCAGATCTCCTGCATTGTAGACAGATTTTTTACCGTCTGAGTTACCATGGAAGCACCACCACAGCTATGCTTGGACAAATTCTCTCTCTTCCTACCCTTAAGAAACCTTGAAGGTCATGAACATAGGTTCTGCAAAACTTCCTCACAGCAGCATTGATCTTGAAATGCTCCCCACTGCTGTACTGCAGGGCCTTTGCAGGGGGGAAATATTCAATCACAATGAATAATTACAAAGCCTGAAGTTAAAGTATGAAGGAGATCAAATCTTACTTTAATAACTCTTTAAGAATTCCTGAATAATCTTTCCTCTAGGCTAGAGTCCTGGTGCTCCTAAGAGCCTGACATGTGTTCATTTACATAACAGAAGCAGGGGGCACACTGCTTATCACTTGTGGTGATTTTAACCAAATGGTTATGTTTTACCATTTACCAACCAATCAATAACCCAGCCTTTAGCAGGTTACAATATTCTTTATCCACCCCCCACAACCCCCTGCCAAGCTGGACGATAATGTTGATATAAGAAAAACATTCTTATCTTTCCCTGCTTTGGCTGACTAAATATCCCCTGCCCTGTGATTCTATTGCGGCAATAGTCTATGCCCTTCCATATTTAACATTATCTCTCAGAAACAGAGTTCCTATAAATTGCTTCGGTCTTCATTAGTATGCTGTGTCTAACTTCATAACAATTTTGCTTTACATCTTTCCTGTTGGCAATAATTTCACATTTCCAAATCTTAAGGGGTTCCACATATTTCTTCTATCCCTTTCCCGCCCTCAAAGCCTCCCCTCCAGCTGGTGCCCAAGTGTTCTATGGCAGCCAGCCAGCAGGTGAGTTATTTTGGGGAGCCATTTTTCAAATCCCAGCAAGACTGACTCTACTGTCACCCTCTTCTCTGTGCTACACAACAGCGCCTTCAAAGACATTAGTGGTATGAAGTGGAAAACACTCGAAAGACAATCTCTCATTACCTAAGTAAGGAAAACCTCAAGGATGAGGGTCGCTTAAAAGGGATAAGATCAAATATCTTAATGATCATCACTATGACCACAGCAGTCAGTTGCGCCTCAATAACCTGAAGATGTGCTTTTGAAGGTGGAGAAATCATCTTAGCTGTAAACGTATGGGGAAGCCATGGTCCCAGCTATAAAATTAAGATATAACATCAAGTAAACACGGAGCAGGAGACAGACCCATGGAGACAGGGTCAATTCAGAGAGACGTTGAATGCTTGATTATGAAACTGCAGAGAAGTAACCTACAAACAAGTATGTGATGGCATCTGCAGTGTTTTGCTGTAGGCCAGCTGTCACGGAAGGAAAAAGGGCAATAAGCACAGATGATTACAGCTAAGAATGTCAAAGGAAACAGCTTTATTTTTTTTATTTTTTAATTAAAAAAAGGGAGAACAAGGTTCCTTACCTGTCTGGAGAGTTACCTCCTCGGCTGCTTTTCTGGCCACTCCTGCAGAGCACATGTTCATCCGGTAGGCCTAATACATCAATGGCAAGTGTTAGTTTGTCCTTCTTTTCTTCCAAAAAATAAGTAAGGAATTCATGACCTTCTAAAACTCAGTTTTATTCAGCAAGAAAATGCAGAGTGAATTAATTTGAGGTCTGAATAAAATCTTAGCCAATAAGGCCTACCAGCTGCCCCAGCAACGAAGGCAACAGGAAAGGCAAGTCTTTGGGAACTGTTTTTACATTCCTCCCCAAAACCATGAGCTAGCTGGCAATCTCTGGACATCTGGCACATCAAAATAAGCTGATGTCACAAAATATGCTGAGCATTAAAAATAATAATAAACAGTAATGGGAAAGTCACAGGCTTCGGAGACAGGAAACCTGGGCTCTAGACCAGCTCTGTCACCACCTGCCTAGGCAGTTCCCTTAGCAACGCCCTCAGGTACTGGCTGCTTTCACCAGACAATGGTTAGAGACAGTGGGTCTGAACATTTTGTAGATTATTAACCTCTAGAGAATCTGGAGAATGGCCATGAACCCTCTCATTATGACTAAAAGGCAAGCATATACAAAGGTCCAAAGCAGTGTCCACAAGTTCTATTGAAATACAGTCAAGCCCATTCATTTACATGCTATCTATTACTGCTCTCGCACTATAATGCCAGTGTTGAGCAGCTCCAACATAGACTGTATGTGCCAACAAAGTTTAAAACATTTACTGCCTGGCCTTTTACAGAAAAAGTTTGCCAATCCTGCCCCAAATAACACAAAAGTAATCATAACGCAATTTCATTTTCCCTTGATAACCCCAAAGGCAAGTGATTTCACAAAGTCCCAACACTGAAGGAAATCAGTGTCAGGGCACTCAGGACTACATGCCTGAACACAGAGGCAAGTCTGGGAAAAATTCTACCCAGAAATAGGAATCTCAGCCTCCTCCACCTATTTTACTCAGGTCTACAAAAACCGAACATGGAAGCATTGTGTTGATCAAAAACAAACCAAATCCTTTACTCCACACCCACTAAGATGTCTACTATGAAGTGAAGTGAAGTCACTCAGTCATGTCCAACTCTGCGACCCCGTTGTCTGTAGCCCACCAGGCTCCTCGTCAGTGGGATTCTCCAGGCAAGAATACTGGAGTGGAGTGCCATTTCCTTCTCCAGGAGATCTTCCTGACCCAGGGATCGAACCCAGGTCTCCCACATTGCAGGCAGACGCTTTAACCTCTGAGCCATGAGCGAAGCATAGGGAAGCCTACTATAAGGACAAAACAAAAACAAAACCGGGGCTTCCCTGGTGCTCAGTGGTAAAGAATCCGCCTGCCAATGCAGGAGACACGGGCTTGATCCTCTAAGCAGGAAGATCCCACATGCCTCAGAGCAACTAACCCCATGTACCACAACCATTAATTCTGTGCTCTAGAGTCCAGGCCAGTGCGACTACTGAAGCCCACACTTCTCTTGTGGTCTGCAACAGAAGTCACCGCAATGAGAAGCCTGAGCTCCACTAGAGAGCAGACCTCCCCCTCACTACAACTAGAGAAAAACCTGCACAGCAATAAAGACTCAGCACAGCCAAAAATAAATAAAATTATTTAAAAAAAAAACAGAAACAGGACAAATGCTGGCAAAAAGGTGGAAAAACTGGAACCCTTGTACGCTGTTGGTGGATATATAAAATGATGCAGGTACTGCAGAAAACAGGGTGGTAGTTTTGCAAACAATTAAACAGAATTACTGCACAGCTCAGCAACGCTATCTGGGTATACATTCGAAAGAAACGCAAGCACAGATGCAAAATAGGTCATCTGTACACCGCACTCAGAGTAACATTGTCCACAACAGCCAAAATGTAGAACCAACCTAAGTATCCAATAGTGGATGAAAGAATAAACAAAATATAGTATATCCATACAATGGGATACTATTCAACTTTGAAAAAGGAAGGATATTCTAGTGCATGCTCCAGCATGAGTGAACCTTAAAGGACATTAAGTGAAATAAGCCAGTCACAAAAGGACAAATACTGATAACCCACTTACATGAGGCAGCTAGGGGAGCTAAATTCACAAAGACAGAAAGCAGAATGGTGGTTTCTAGGGGCTGGGGGAAGGGAAAATTGGGAATTATTGTTTAATGGGTACAGAGTTTAATGTTTTACAAGATGATGTATTCCATGGATAGATGGTGGTAATGGTGGCACAACAATATGAATGTACGTAATGCCACTGAATTGCACGCTTAAACATGGTTAAAATGGCAAATTTTATGTTACATGTATTTTGTCACAATTTTTTTAAAAAAGGAAACCAGATTTGTCAATCAATTTAAAAAGGCTTCACAAAACTGCACACATGGCCAATCATTATGCTTTTATTCAATTACTGCATAAGCATCATTTTTATTTGATTATCACTTGTCCACAAAAGAAGCCAGCTGGAAAATGACTAGGCAGTTATGTTTACAAGCAGAAGAGATTCCAACCATTTCCTCTGTTTGACCACAAACAATAGATAACTAGACATTAGCTTGACCCTGCAGGTTTGGCTGGTTTTCTCACTAGCAACTACCAATAGTAAATGCTCATAACTATCTTAGATACAAGGAAAAATGAAATCCTTACCAAGTGTTCCAGGCCATAGTCCGCTTGGGCAATAGCAGTGCTGCTGAAAGTATTTGTTTCAATGATATCTGCCCCAGCTAAGAGGTAATCCTGCAACAAGAGAAAGTCATGTCAATGCTATGAGTTACAGAATCCCTGCCTCCTAATAGTAAACTTGCCTTTTCCTCACCATCTTCACCAAATACCTTCTGACTACTTACTAAGTGCAAGGCACCGCAGTAGATACAGGATAGAGACACAAAAGGATATAGGGATTTCATAGAAAGGCATGTGGTATAGGTAAAACAGAACTTGAAGTCAGACAAAGTTCAAATGTGGTATGAACTGAGTCGAGTTCCTTAAACTCTGAGCTTCAGTTTCCTCATTTGAAAGTATTATAACCCTGCTTCACCGGTGACCAGATGATAGCACAGATCACACATCAAGCTTCTGGCACATGATGGCCCTCAACAAATATTCCGTCTGCTCCTCTGCCATGTCCCAGCTTCAGCACAGTTAGGATTCTGTTGAGAAGGGCCCTCTCGCTGCAATCTCGATTCTGACCACAGCTGCTTCAGCCTACAGCTCCTGGCCCCTCTGAGCCAGATCAGAACCCTCACTAAACCCCGAGGACCTTGGTGTCCTCCTGTTCTCCCTGTTTGAAATCTTTCTTCCTTGTTTCACTCTGTCTCAATCTGATAAACACTCTGGTGAATTTTCCAACACTGAGTAAACTCCTGATTTTCCAACATCAACCGTTCCACGTAAGCAGATAAAACACTGTTTGCAGAAAAATCTGGAAATAAAATCCAAGATTTACACACTTTTAAGTCACAAACAGCCTAAATACTCATCAATAGAGAAACAGCTAAATAAACTATAATATGTCCATTTTATTACATGTTATGTGGCAGCTAAAAAACACCATGTGTGGGGAGTTCCCTGGTGGTCCAGTGGTTAAAACTGTTTTCACGGCACGGGATATGAGTTCGATCCCTGGTCAGGGAACTAAGATCCTGCATGCAACAAGCAGCCAAAAAATAGGTAGAACAACAACAACATTGTGTATAAATATATATGAATATGGAAGCATCTCCAAAAATACTATTCAGTAGAAAAGCAAAATTAATATGACACCATTAAATTTAAAATATACACACATACAAATAATATTGAGTTTTCTAGTATACACATACATATACACTTCTGCATAAATTCATAGCAAATGATTTGGAAAGACATACACAAACTAGTATAAGTGGTTATCTCTGGGGGGAAAAATAGAAATTTGGAGCAGTGGTCAAAAGGGAATTTATTCTTAACTATGGGTTCTGTTTTATCAGAACAAATTAAAATTTAGCTTTTCAAAAAAGGGAAAGAAAAACTGAAAACAACCTTAATGCCTAAGAATAAGGTTAAATTAAGCAAACGGTGATATATGTATAGAATAAATTTGTACAAAGTTATTAAAACCATGTCTCAGAATATTTAATATTCATGGTATTAAAAAATGCAAATTATAAAATAGTATGGAGTAATAATAATCCCAATTAAAAAAACCCAAATACAGAAAACTAGTCTGAAATATAAATTAAAATATGTGAATGGCAAGCATGTCTTGGTACTGAATTTACAATCCATGGGGTCACAGAGCTGGACATGACTAAGTAACTGAGCATAAACACACATACAGATATATGTTTTTCTATCGAGCTAGACATTTTATTTTTGTAACAATGAATACATATTATCTCTATAATTAGGCAGAAAGTATTTCTAAATTCCCAGTTATTTTCTCTAATTCTGCATAGGTTTAAATTTTTTCATAATATGAAGTTTATAAGGTGTTTTTTCTAGCTCTTTACCTTTTCTCTCCACCTTCTTTCCTGGAATAATATCCTACTCATGGGCTCGGGATATGACACCCCAAGATTCCAAGCCTATTCTCACCAATTAAAACACGTATGACTGCTATATTAAAAATGGATATGCAACAAAGACCTACTGGGTAGCACAGGGACCTCTGCTCGATCTCATGTGCAGCCAGGATGGGAGGGGAATTTGAGGGAGAATGGATACACATACATGTATGGCTGACTCACTCTGCTGTGCACCTGAAACCATCACAACACTGTTAGTCAGCTATGCTCCAACAGAAAATTAAAAATTTAAACAAAAAACACAGATGGATGTGGGCAAGCTACTTAATTACTCTGCTCCTCAGTTTTCTTCTGTAAAAGCTGTCAAGATTAAAGGAGGCCATTAATGACAACACAGCCAGAGGCTACCTACAGGTATTTTAAATATCAGTTCCTGTAGGTCTCAGCCTAACAACAGCAATGGGCTAGGAAATGCATGAGGCATTCACCTGGGCCCTTACCCCCAGTGCTGAGAGAGGACGGAGCCAATGCTACAGCCTGACTGGCCCTAGTGGATCTTATCACAATTGCAAGACTCACCTCAGCAATTACTATCAGGGAACTTTTGAAAAAACAAAAAGGTCCTACTATACACAGGTCCTGAAGGGTGCAGATGCTCAGGCCACACAGTGAGGTAGCTGGGGGTTGGAGGGAAATAACTGAGAGAACCAGGGTTCTGCCTTCATTGGGATCAAGGTAGATGCTTAGAATATTGTTGGTTCACTCTTTACAGAAGAACTTAAAACCTAACAGTAGGAATTAGGGTTCAGGAAGGAAAAGGCAGGGTCACTCATTTAGGTTACCCAGGGCTTTCTCCAAGAGGAACGTCACGGTGGGAGAAGCCTGGTTGCTAGTCGGTTAGTCAACAGCAGCCGTTTCATACAGCTGGCAGGGTGTTTATAGACAAGGATGCCTTTGAAATGGATGCCTCCCCAACCAGAAGCTGAAAGTCAGGCACCTACATTACAATCAAAACAGCTTACTGTGAGAGACGTGCACCTTGTATGGAGCCTGGACATTCTGTTAAAATTAAGGATCAAGGGGTCAGCTCTATGGTCAGTAATACGATGAGAATAACTAAGTGTGAAAAGACCTAGTCTTTTTTCCTTCCTCATCCATGAACACGACATGGTCTCCACATCCAGAGAACTCCAGCGAATCAATATCCCACACAAAGGGGACAGCCAGATACACCTTATTGTATTTACTGCCGTTCTGATTCATGTCCCTATCCCGGGAAACTTGCTGTTCTTTCTAGTTGCCTATCTAACACAGAAGACAAAGATTCACCCTCTCGAAAAACATTTACTGACTTACTTTGTGCAAGATACTGTTCTAAGCAGTTGGAATTCAGTAGTGAAAAATAGGCATAAATTAGTGTCCTCAGGAAGCTAATGGTTGGGGAAGGGTGGTGATTTCACCAACTGCATAAGAACTGATGTTTGTATCCATATTGGGCTTCCCTGGTGGCTCAGTGTAAAGAATTCTCCTGCAATGGAGGGGATGCAGGAGACACAGGTTCAATCCCTGGACCGGGGAGATCCCTGGAGATAGAAATGGCAACCCATTCCAGTATTCTTGCTTGGACAATCCCACGGAGCCTGGCAGGCTACAGTCCATTGGGTCGCAAAGAGTTGGACATGAGGCCTAGCAGAAAAACTTGTAGAATCATCCTCTTCAAGAACCAATTTTAAATCTTCTAGTACTGACAATTTCTATTACAACAAAGGAAAGCTATTCCTAGTTTTTCTTCAAACAAAAACTATTCTGCATCTTATCTAGAACAAAGTCTTGACCAGCCAAGAGAAGGTTCCTTCCAGCCTCTTAAGTGATTTCCTTAAGAAGAGTTTGAAAGGCACCAAAACCAAAAATGAACAAGTGGGACTACACCAAACTAAAAAGCATCTACACAGCAAATGAAACAAGCAATAAAATGAAAAGGCAGTCTACTGAATCGGAGAAAATATTTGCAAATCATGTATCTGATATGGATATCCAAAATAAAGAATTGATACAATTCAGTAACTAACAAAAAAAAAAATACAAACAAAACAATTTTTTAAAAAAATGGGCAGAATACAGGACTTCCCTGGCAGTCCAGTGGCTAAGACTCTCCACTTCCACTGCAGGGGGTATAGCTGGATCCCTGGTCAGGGAACTGAGATTCCATATGCAGCATGGCGTGGCCAAAAAGGGAAAAGCGAACAGGAGACTAGCAGACATTTTTCCAAGGGAGACAAACAGATGGCAACAGGCTCATGAAGAGACAGTCAGCATCCTAACTGCAAATCAAAATCACAGTATCAGAGCTCACCTATCAGAATGGCTTTTACCAAAATAACAAGAAATAACAAGCGTTGGTAAAGAGATACAGAAAAGGGAACTCTTGTGGGAATGTAAAGGGAATATACAGTTTGCACAACCTCTATGGAAAACAGAATGGTGACGCCTCAAAAAATTAAAAATAGAACTACTATATGACCCAGCAATTTTATTTCTGGGTATTATCCAAATAAAACCACTAACTCAAAAGGACAGAAGATACTTGGTTGATCCTGCCAATAGCATGCTCGTTTCAAATATTAAGCCATGCATGTCTAAGAACACACAGTCAGTACACTGAAACTGAATGGCTCACAGAATCGGTTACATTCCTTTGGTTGCTTGCTTCTCTCAGAAAGCCCAGAGTTAAGCCCACGCGCCCATAGGTACCTTATCTTTGACAAAGGAGGAAAGAATATACAAAGGAGAAAAGATAGTCTCTTTAATAAGTGGTGCTGGGAAAATTGGACATCTAGGTGTAAAAGAATGAAATCAGAACACTTCCTAACAACACACAAAAATAAGCTCAAAATGGATTAAGGACTTAAATGTAAGACCAGAAACTATAAAACTCTTAGAAGAAAACACAGAACACCCTTTGATACAAATCACAGCAAGATCCTCTATAACTCACCTTCTAGAGTAAAATAAGAACAAAGATAAACAAATTGAACCTAATTAAACTTAAAAGCTTTTCTGAATAGCAAAGGAAACCATAAACAAGATGAAAAGACAACTCTCAGAATGAGAGAAAATAATTGCAAATAAAGGAACTGACAAAGGATTAACCTCTAAAATATACAAGCAGCTCATGCAGCTCAATATCAGAAAAACAACCCAACCAAAAAACAAGCAGAAGACGTGAACAGATATTTTTCCAAAGACAGACAGATGGCTAACAAGCACATGAAAAAAATGCTCAATACCGTTTACTATTAGAAAAATGCGACCAAACCTATAATGAGGTATCACCTCACAACAGTCAGAATGGCCATTATCAAAAATCTACAGACAACAAGTGCTGGAGAGGATGTAGAGAAAAGGGAACCCTCTTGCACAGTTAGTGCGAATGTAAATTGATGCAGCCACTATGGAGATTCCTTAAAAAACTAGGAATAAAACTACCTATGACCCAGCAATCCCACTACTGGACATATACCCTGAGAAAAGCACGATTCTAAAAGACACACATATCCCAGTGTTCACTGCAGCACTATTAATAGCCAGGACATGGAAGTAACCCAGGTGTCTAGCGACAGATGAATGGATAAAGAAGATGCGGTACACATATACAATGGAACATTATTCAGCCATAAAAGGTGTGAATCTGAGTCCGTTCTAGTGAGGCAGATGAACCTAGAGTCTGTCACATAGAGTGAAGTAAGTCAGAAAGAGAAAAACAAATATCGTATATTAACGCATATATATGGAATGTAAAACAGTGGTGCTGATGAATCTATTCGCCGGGCAGGAATGGAGATGGAGGCACAGAGGACAGACTTGTGGACCCAGTAGGAGGAGGGGGAGGATGAGCTGAAAGAGCAGCACTGAAACCTACGCATCCCCACGTGTGGCACAGCCGGGGGGAATCTGCTGTCCGGCAGAGGCAGCTCAGCCCAGTGCTCCGCAGCAGCTGAAGGGGTGGGAGGTCGGAGGGAGGCCAAAGGAGGGGACATGAGCACACCTATGGCTGATTCATGCTGACACATGGCAGACACCAACACAGCACTGTAAAGCGATTAACCTCCAGTTAGATAAAGTTTTTAAAAGAAGATGGACTCGTGTTCACTGTAGCATTACTTACAGCTGTCAGTGCATGGAGACAATCTAAGTGTCCACTGACAGATGAATGAAAACAGGAAATGTCATATGTACATGTAATGGAATATAACTGAGCTATAAAAAGGAAGAAAGGTGGTTGCCAGAAGTTGGGGAGTGGAAAGTGGGGGAAACGGATGAAGGGGGTCAAAAGGTACAAGCTTCTAGTTATAAAGTAAGTCACGAGGATGTAATGCACAGCATGAAGGCTATAGTTAATACTACTATAAGCTGCTAAGAAGGTAGATCTTAAAAATCTTCATCACAGGAAAAAAACTGTAACTATGTATGGTAACAGACATTACCTAGGCTTAATGTGGTGACCATTTTGTAACATATACTAATATCTAACCATTACGTTGTACACATGTAACTAATGTTATTTGTCAGTTATACTGCAATTTTTAAAAGAAGTCTGAAATACCCATAACAATGCCCTACTCCAAAGAGAAAATTTTCTCATTAAAGTCACTTTGTCCTTCAAATTGAATCCAGACCAAGAAAATAAATTAATTCAACTTATTATTTCTTTTAGCCATAGTTCCACAAAAATTCCTATGATGACCTATAAGACAATTTAGTTTTATTTTTAAAAGTCTAGCAATAGCCAGTTACCTGCTTCTGATCGCTTTATGTTGGCTAGCTAGACAGAAAAATGAGATGAAAGAACATGGGATTTCAAGTCAGCGATCCTCTGTATCGCCAGTTATTTAACCTCTGAGATGCTCAGTTTTCAAATCTACAAAATGAAAATAACAATTACCTTTCAGTTTCACATCACTGGGGCTGCTGCACTGAATTAGGTGCCCCAAGGGAAATCAGGCCTGAATATTCATTGGACGGACTGATACTGAAGCTCCAATACTTTGGCCACCTGATGCGAAGAACTGACTCACTGGAAAAGACCCTGATGCTGGGAAAGACTGAAGGCAGAAGGAGAAGGGGATAACAGAGGATGAGACGGTTGGATGGCATCACCGACTCTATGGACATGAGTGTAAGCAAGCTCCAGGAGTTGGCGATAGACAGGGAAGCCTGGCATGCTGCCGTCCATGGGGTCACCAAGATGACTGAGCAGCCAACTGAACGGAAACATGCTTTCTGAAGAAGCCACCTCTTTCTGAGTAAATCACCCCTTTCTCTGTCTCCCTCAGAGCACTTAGCACAGTGGTCTGACCTCAGGACACCAAAGGACTTGCAGAATGATAGATAAAGATATAAGAGAACTCAAGGAAGCTTTACCTTATGAATTTGGTAAATGACACTGGGCTGAGTTATACTTAAAATGTCATTGTTGCCCTTCAGGGGCCTGGCATGATCTTTAAATTCTTGTCCTCGGAAGTCTTCTTCACTCAGCTTGTACCGCTGGATCATGGTCCCCATACCTCCATCAAGCACCATAATCCTCTCCCGCAGGATAGCTTCAATCTCATCTTGGAAGGTCTTCTCCATCCCTGCTTTAAAGAAAGTGAAAACGTTAGTTTCCAAAATGAAAGGGGAAAAATAGGTGTGGAGAGGGATTGTAGACTAAATTAAAATAATTCACAACAGGGAGTAAATGGGGCTCATAGATATATTCTCACAATTCTGCAGACTTTGAAAAAGGCTGCCCCAAAATGTTTTCATTAAGTTACAACAATGCTTAATGAAACAAGAGGTTGCACACAGCATAGAATCACTACACCAAGGTGAACGCAGGATGTAGGTATTCCTGTTTCAAAGATGAGCACAACAGACAGCAAAGAGCCAATTGCTACAAGCCCAGGCCAGCTGCTGGAGGTCTGGAGGACTCCCTCCCTGTTGGTTCTGTGCATGTGCCCAGAATAAGACATAAGAAGATTTGGTTTGATAACCGAAAGCCATCAATAATTCCAAATTGCCATTTAGACTGTTAAGTCTGACAGTCTCTTCCACTACCACCAGAACTCATGACAGGCTACCCAGCCTTGAAAAGCCCTAATGCCTACTCCTTCCAACCCTATTTTCTGGTCTCCAAGGACTACTGGAAAGCCACAAAAGCATGCTGATTGGAATCATACAAATTCCTAACTTTGAGCCTCTTCTTTGGTTCACCTTTTCTCAGCTCCGTCAACAACACTTGCCATACCTGCTGTCCTAGACCTCTGCTTGCCTTTAGCACAAAATCTTTCTCATCCTTTTAACTCAGAGGTGATTTCATCTAATCCTGTACAAAAGAGTCTTCTTTGGGGAGCTCCTCAAATTCACCCCCACACACACACCACAAAATCCTCTTGCAGCTTGGTTCCCTCTGCATCTAAAGAAGATCATGCAATCACTTCCACCCACACCTTCCACTCTCCCTCCCGTTTACGCCTTCCCACCTCCAGCAATTCTACCTCAACCTATCTTCACGCTGTGGCTTCTTCCTCCATCACACTACTGAAACCACTCCCTGAAGTCACCCATGACCTTTTAGTTATCAAAAACAATGGGCTCCGATCTAAGACTCAGATTCCAAGCTGTCCACTTGTTACAGCCTGCCCCTCAATCTGCTATCCAAAACCAAACTTGCCACATTCCCTGTTTGATTTCTCTATTTATGAATGTATCACCCTTTGCAGAAGACTGACCTAACAACCTCAGTGTTATGTGACTCCTCATTCTCCTTGATAATCAATATCTACTCAAATCTCAAGCCCTATAGTTCTGGCATCCAAAATGCCATCCACATTGGGCCCACCTTCCATCCCCAGTGCCAACCCTTTCCTCAAGACATTACTACACATCCAGCCATCACAGGTCCTCTCTGAGCTTCAGTTTGCATCCATGAAAACTCAGAAAGACAATGCCTGCTCACCCCAACTTCACAGAATTGTCTTATGGGTTAAAGAAGATCAGATACAAAAATGTTTTGTTTAAAAAAAAAAAAATCAAGTGTCATACAAACTGTCATCTCAACCACCGGGGTGACTATACCTGGTCACCCTATGTTCCAATCCATCCTATGCACCAGATTCATCTTCCCAAAAAGCATGTTTAAACCAGTTGCTTCCAATGCTTCAACAATGCTTCCAATGCTTCCAACCTTCAACAATTCCCTACTGCCTACCAAAGTTACTACAAGTTATTCAAAACAAATCACAATGACACCCACCTCTCTAGTCAATATGTGCTTCTGTGCTCCCTGAGAGGGGAGCAAAGCTGGAGTAAAATGCAGCTGGCTCTAAGCTCTTTGAGCCTCCTGGAGGAAGACTGGGATTAGGCCAACTCATCTGTATCCCTAGCAACACCAAGAACAGTATCCAGCACTTAAGAATTCAGTAAGTATTTCCTAAACCGACATAGCAAAACAGTGAGGAAAGATGACAAGAGAAGGTCATTTAAACCCCAAACCAGTAATGTATGAATATTTGTAAACTGGCAGTGTTGCAAATTTAAAACCCAGACCTTACTGTCCAGAGTCTTAGGTATTCTGTAAAGAAACAGGGGATGGATGGTGGCTACAGAGCTATTTTGACTGAATTACTCCTTAATAGGCTTCAGAAAGGTTGTTCTAGCAACCTGTAAAGTCAATTTGTCGGTATCTGGTTTCTTTCCCAAAGGGCATTATGTTTATTTCAGGGTTTACTATTCTTTTCCAAAACTGGCTAATTTTTTTTTTTACTAACCTAAGGCAATGCCAAAGAATGCTCAAACTACCGCACAATTGCACTCATCTCACACGCTAGGAAAGTAATGCTCAAAATTCTCCAAGCCAGGCTTCAGCAATACATGAACCATGAAATTCCAGATGTTCAAGCTAGTTTTAGAAAAGGCAGAGGAACCAGAGATCAAATTGCCAAAATCCGTTGGATCATCAAAAAAGCAAGAGAGTTCCAGAAAAACATCTACTTCTGCTTTACTGACTATGCCAAAGCCTTTGGCTGTGTAGATCACAACAAACTGCGGAAAATTCTGAGAGAGAAGGGAATACCAGACCACCTGACCTGCCTCTTGAGAAATCTATATGCAGGTCAGGAAGCAACAGTTAGAACTGGACATGGAACAACAGACTGGTTCCAAATAGGAAAAGGAGTACGTCAAGGCTATATATTGTCACCCTGCTTATTTAAGTTATATGCAGAGTACATCATGAGAAATGCTGGACTGGAAGAAACACAAGCTGGAATCAAGATTGCTGGGAGAAATCTCAATAACCTCAGATATGCAGATGACACCACCCTTATGGCATAAAGTAGAGAGGAACTAAAAAGCCTCTTGATGAAAGTGAAAGAGGAGAGTTAAAAAACTTGGCTTAAAGCTCAACATTCAGAAAACGAAGATCATGGCATCCGGTCCCATCACTCCATGGGAAATAGATGGGGAAACAGTGGAAACAGTGTCAGACTTTATTTTGGGGCTCCAAAATCACCGCAGATGGTGACTGCAGCCAGGAAATTAAAAGATGCTTACTCCTTGGAAGAAAAGTTATGACCAACCTAGATAGCATATTCAAAAGCAGAGACATTACTTTGCTGACTAAGGTCCGTCTAATCAAGGCTATGGTTTTTCCAGTAGTCATGTATGGATGTGAGAGTTGGACTGTGAAGAAAGCTGAGGGCCAAAGAATTGATGGTTTTGAACTGTGGTGTTGGAAGAGACTCTTGAGAGTCCCTTGGACTGCAAGGAGATCCAACCAGTCCATTCT